>CM034146.1:598770481-599243944 GCA_019776745.2 Taxus chinensis | reverse complement strand
AGAAACCAACTTGGTAACGTATTTGAATCAAGAGGAAGGTATAAAGGTGATGTTTTGGGTGTAAATTTGCACTAGTTTAGCAAGAGAGAGAAATTGGTGACCTATGTCAAAGTGATTTTAAGGTTCCAAGGAAAAATGAATTGAGATCTTAATGAGCACATGATAGGTTTAATAATTTTTTTAAAGAGTTTGTGCAATAATTTGAATAAAAGATAAGTGAAGAAATTGAAAGATAAATAAAGTTTGAGAAGTTAGGGTTTGAACAAGGTTTTTCAAGGTGAGCGAGCTGAATAGCTGATCTCAATAAGTTGTGGAAAAAACAAAGAATTAGATATATTATTTGAAGGTGTTTTAACTAATTCTTGATCATCTCAGGGGGTTATATCATCTTTGTAGAGTTCGGTGCTTCACAAAACTAGGGGGGTGGTGCTCTACTAAACTAGGGGGTTAGTGATCCTTATGAAGTTGGTGCTTCATGAAATAATTTTTATTTGAGTAATATAAATCATAATTTTCATTGGGTTTTTCTTCCCCTTAATGGTTTCCCACTTATATCTTGTTTTTTTGGTGTTACTTCTTTTATTCACAGTTGATTACATATATGTTATTTGATGATGTGCACACATTGATGAATGCTTAATTAGTAAATGGTTTAAGTAAACAATATGAAATCAAAATTAAATTTGTAAAAGGACTGATTCACCCCCCCTCAGTCCATTGTGCTTCGAAAAATTTCTATCAGAGTAGGTCCTTTTAGATAATTTTAATCACTTGAAAGGAGATCTTCTGAAGCACTACTACAGACAAATGTCAATTGCAAGTTGGAATGTTTCCCATAATAATAATGAGGGATTATTTTAAACCCTTAGGGTTTGATAAATGGAAATCTATCTCTGAAGTATGTAAATCATCCTCACCTATCTTGAAGAATAATGAAGTATATGGAATTTCTCAAAATTATTTTCATAGTCAAGATGAAAATATGATTTGGTACATTGATAGTGGGTGTTCAACTCATATGACAAGTGACAAGAGTAAGTTATCCTCCTTCAGAAAGAATGCTTCAGGATCTGTTCGATTTGGTGGATAATTCTGACATAATGATTGTAAGGAGAGGATATTTGATTTTGGGTAATGGAAAAAACCCTCACCAAGGATGTTCTATATGTTTAAGGTCTAAAGAAAAATCTACTTAGTGTAATCCAAATGTGCAAAAAAAGGTAATGTTATATCTTTTTATGATAAGAGGTTGCAAAATTATGAAAGGAGAAATAGGACAAGCTAGTTTCCAAGACTAAGAGGACTAAAAATAACATGTAAATTCTTAAGGAAATCAACAAAGAAAATTTCCTTATGAGTATGATGAATGATAGTTGTGTTATGGCAGAGGAGATTAGGTCATGTAGAATTTGACAATCATGTCGAGATAAGCTCTAAAAATTGCATGAGAAATATGCCAAGAATAAGTAAACCAAAAGATAAATTATGCAAAACATGTTTTCATGGGAAGAAAAATAGAAAAAGGTTTAAGGACAAATCACCATGACTCCACCATTAGTCCACTTCAGCTGATTCACACTAACCTTTTTGGTCCTATGATAACTGAGAGAACTTAAGGTGATTATTATTTCATGATTCTTATTGATGATTTCACTAGATATACTTAGATAGATTTATTGAGAAAAAATCACGTGCTTTTGATGTCTTCATTTATTTTAAAGCTCTAATTGAAAATGAAAAAAATGGAAAGATAAAGTGCATTAGATTAGATAATGGAGGTGAGTTTTGGTCAAATTATTATTAATGATTTTCATAGATTTCATGGCATCAAGAGGAAATTTTTCAGTATCTAGAACTCTTTAACAAAATGGAGTGGTTGAAAGGAAGAATATGAATGTTCAAGATATGGCAAGGACTATCTTAAATGAATATAGATCACCTAATGGACATTGGAAGGAATCAATTTTTATTGTTGTCTATATTATTGATAGATGTCAACTAAGAGTAAATAATGAAAAGACTACATATGAAATATGGGAAAGGAAGACTAGCCAATGTGGAACATTTTACAGTCTTTGGATGTTAATTCTTTATCAAAAGGAGTGAAGGAAATCTAGATAAGTTTGATTCCATATTTAATGAAGGTATATTTTAGGGATATTCCTCAAGAATTTCAGCCTATGTTTGCTATAACAAGAGTTTGAAAACAATATGTTTGAGAAGTGCATGTGTGAAATTTGATGTATCTTATCCTATTAGATCTATTCACAAGTAAAAGGAAGCATCTCATGAGACTAATCCTAAAGAAGAAGAAGATGATAGTACTAAAGAAAATGAAGGAAAAAGATGAAGAAGAAGGAAGGCTAGACACCAAGGATCCATCAAGGTAAATTAGGAGATACAATCATGAAAATCAGATCTTAGGAAATAAATATTCTAGAGTTACTACAAAATGGAAATTGGTAAGTCTTCAAAACCAAGAGAACTCTGTTTTTAATCAAAATTTGAGCTTAATAATGTAGTAGATGAAAGAAAAGATGAATTTTGGATAAAGAATATTAATGAAGAGCTAGATAAGATTGAAAAGAACAAGACTTGGGAATTAGTACCTAGACTAAAGGATAAAAACGTTATTATGTCTAAATGGGTGCTTAGAAACAAACTAAATGAGGATGGAGATGTCACAAGAAAAAAAGATAGATTGGTTTGTAACGGGTATGCACAAGTTAAAGGAGTTGATTTTGGTGAGACATTTTCTCCTGTAGCTAGAATGGAAGTAATTAGATTATTCCTAGCCTATTAAGGGTTTAAGGGATTTAAGGTCTATCAAATGGTTGTAAAATCTACTTTCTTTAATGGTTACGTAGATGAAGAAGTTTATATGGAGCATCATGATGGTTTTTCTTTGAATGATAAGAAATATTATTTATGAAAACTAAATAAGGATCTTTATGGCCTAAAGAAAGCTCCTAAGGCTTGGTATGAAAGGCTTGACAAATACTTAATTGAGAAAGGATTCAAGAGAGGAGTTATCGATAACAACTTGTATATTAAAAGTGAAGGAGATCATTTTCTGATTGTTGTCTTTTATGTGGATGAAATCATACTTGGAGGAGATAATGGACTCATGACCCATGATTTTTTTGAAGTTATGAAGAGATAATGTGAGATGTATATGCTTGGTGACCTTTTTATTTTCCTATGATTATAAGTAAGTCAACTAAATGAGGGTATATTCATATATCAAGCCAAGTATATAAAGGAGATGTTAAAAATTTTCAAATGGGTGATTGTAATCCTATTGGTACTCCCATGGTTATAAGATGTAACCTTGAAAAAGAATTTGATTCTCCTAAAGTGAATCAATTTTATTACATATCCATGATTGACATCCTTAGTTATGTAACTACCTCAAGATCAGATATTGGGCAAGTTGTTGGTCTATTTGGAAGGTTTCAAGAAGATCCTAGAGAGTCACACCTTCAAGTAGTAAAAAGGATCTTTAGATATCTTAAAGGGACTATTGAATCTGGTTTTTGGTATCCAAGAAGTGAAATGTTTGAATTAAGGTCCTTCTCTGATACTAATTGGGTACGTAGTATGGATTATAGAAAAATTACTAGTCATGGTGCATTGTTTGTTGGAGAATGTTTATTTCTTGGTCAAGTGAGAAATAATCTCTTGTGGAAATTTCAACATGTGAAGCTGAGTATGTAGTTCCTACAAAATGTTTTTCTCAAGTCATGTGGATGAGGCAAACTCTAGAGGACTACAAGGTAAAGTGTGACGGGCCTACACCTATTATTTGTGATAGTTCTAATGCAATTAGTGTGTCCAAGAATCCAGTTTTGCATTTTAAAACTAAGCACATCCCTATTAAGTATTGTTACTTAAGAGATCAAGTGAGTAAGAAATGTATCAAGTTGGAGAATGTATCTACTAAGGAGGAAGTAGTTGACATTGTGACAAAGCCTCTACCAAAAACTACCTTTTTGTATCTAAGAGAAAAGTTGGGAGTGATCTCAGCACCTGGTAAACCTTGAATGGTTAAGAAAATTGTGAAAGGGAGTAAGAAAAAAACTGTTTTCTCCAAGAAATTTTGATGAATGTGTATTAGTAGTAGGTTTTCTCATGATGTCAAGGTATGTATCTTTCTTAATAGTATGTGTAGTTGATCAGTTTAAGTTAAGTCCAAGTTGTTTTTGTTTGAATGGTCATAAATTGGTGTTAAAGAAGGAAGTGATGAGTTATGGTGTCTTTGTCAAAAAGTGTGTAGGGTTTCTTGAAAGGTGTACTAAATAAAGGTCTTGAATCTTTTGTCTTGATGGTAAAGATGTGAAATGTTTTCTATATCATGTGTCATACTGTGTATGTGTCCTTGTATGGTAAAAATTCTTCCATAATTATATGTTTCAAGCTCTATGTAATTACACTTATGTGTATTTATTGTCTGTGAAGTGTGTCATGTCATGAAAACAAAGTGATAAGAGTGTCAGTGGTGGTAAATGTGTATAGTACGAGTCAAAGTCACTGAGGTTATCATCTCTTTAAAGAAAAGACAAAGAACAAGGATGGGAAGGAGAAAAGAATATTGAATTAAAAAATTTCAAGAAGGATGAATTTTCACTAGTAAGGAGATCAGTTGAAAATGAAAGTAATAGAAATGTAGGAAAATTTTTATGCCTTGAAACCAAAATGTGTGCATCTTGAAGTACTTATTCCTTGAATGGGTTTTAGAAGATCATAAACAACAATATGATGGAAATTTCATGTTTGAGAGAGAAAAAGAGTGAATTAAAGGTCAAAATTTGAAACAAGTCATCTTCACATGGAATAGATTGAGATTCAAGAGGTTTTCTACCTTAAAAATTTTAGATTTCCCTAGAATCCATGCCAATCTTCAGATTTGGCAGGATAGATTGCTAAGAGACCTAATTGACAAAGTATGACTTACAAGCTAGTAAAATCTCCCATAATGGCATGCTTCAAGGTTAATGTAGGAGACTAAATAGAAAAATGGGTACTCATAACTTATAATATTTCTCTAGGAAAGTGAATATTTCAAAAGATATAGATGGTTTCTTCATATGACAGGCCTAAGAGTCTGTGAGCATAGTCTAAAGAAGTGAATTTGGTATATAGATTATTTTGATGTACCTAGTTTTAAAATCATAAATAGGGTGATGAATGATGTGTAAGGAATTTAAGAGACTATGCAAGGTCAGATATTTGTGTTATTTTGTCTCTTTGTACCCAAAAAGTAACAGTGTACAATGTTTCTAAGATTTAATGATTCATCGCATGCTTGTAGGTGGTCTTGTGCACATGTAATGACTCCTTTTGATAGAGATATGTAATACAATAATTATAATGAAAATTTGTAATTCCATCATGTTATAGATGATGGTTAAAAGTACTCATTTATTGTTAATTGTATTTAGGAACTATTATAGTAATAGAGTAAAAATTTAGTGGACAATTTTTGTGATTGAGGCAGAGATAAATGTGTGGCTATAGGTGTGAAATGTGTGTCTAGTCATAATAAGTCAAGGAAGCCATTTTTGAGCCTATTCCAGATGTCTTCTTGTAAATTTGAAGGTTGTCATAGATGTGACAAGGTGGATGGGTATTAAGGTGCTCAAAGACAGTGAGTGCAAAGTTACAGTGAGCTCGGAGCTTGGTATAAGATTCCTAAGGTGAAGAAGTATGTGTGTCAGTGTCATTAATGGATTGAGAATCCTATTTAGAAAAACTGCAAGTGTACATTCATCTTCAAATTACATGAAGAAATACCAAGAAAAATAAAAGTGTAAAAGGTAATTTCTAAATTGCAAAGACTTAAGTTGTGTTCATAAGACATCAATATTGGCGCTAAAGTGTTATAAGATGATAAATTATGGGGCTACATGCCTGTAAGCAGATAATAAATCAGGGGGGGTTAGCTATGTGATTAAAAAAAGTGGTATATGTGTTAAGAAGTCATGTTTGTTGACATGAATGAATTTGGGATGATAGATTGTTAGTTCTTATGGTTACATTGGTTCATTATAGACATGCTACAAGGGTGTGCAGTGTATCCAAGACAAGTGAAGACTTCTTGGGTGACATCCTAGGAATGAAAGGTGGTTAAGAATAGTTTACTTGATAAAATAATGGTGTAGGTAGGACTATATGATTGGTTTCTTGCAAAAGTAATGTTTTCATGATGATAGATAATGTAGCCAAATTATGAACAAACCTAATATACTACATATAATATGAACTCCAAAAGGAAATAGATCTCCTTATTTTTTATTCAATAATGAATTACAATGTTTCCTAAATAGGAAAACAACTCCCAACTCGAGTTGCCAAGTAAACTATAACTAACTTTGACTAAATCTACTCTAGGTGGCGGAAATTACTATTTTTAGCAGTTTACTAGAACCTGTTATTCTTAGTAAGTTTGTATGCTTATTCCTACGGGCACAAAAATTTCCACACATATTCTACATCCCTAAATTAGAGGAATTGCCAACTTTCTAACTCATAATGCAACTAATAGACTAAAATTAACTAATTCCCAAAAATAGGAAAAAATTGAACTATAACATAAATCCTAATTTTCGGCCTCAAGATGGCAGATTTAGGGCCTAAAAATGTGTCGAAAAACTTGCCCCAAGAGGTAGGTCTAGTTTCTGCTCTGTTTGTCTCATCGAAACATGTGGTATCAAAAAAAAGGACTCAAACAGACACTCGAAGCTCAAGATATGACCTTGTCAAGTTCCTATTAATTATGGCACATCAATAGAACTCTAACATTGCATGCTATAGGTTGAACTAAGTACTATAACAGGATACTTGATTTGTTAAAACTTGAAAATGTTCTCAAATCAAAAGGAGAGAATGGATTTACCTACATACAAGTCTGTGTGGTGTTGTTGGTGCTAAACAAGAAGTAGGATGGATTAAAAATAAAATCATTTGTTTAGAAAGCGTGATTTGGGTCTAAATAAGAAAGAAAATACTAGAAAGAAGCTTTAGGGAAGTGTCAAGTAGGTTAAGACATTTTCATGACATGTAAGCAAGGTAAGAGGCTTATTTTTGCATTTTTCTACTAGAATAGCATGACATGAGCTTAGGGGGAGTTTTAAGAAGTTGTGTCATATTGTATATAGTGTTCTATATCCTATCAAAGTTGGTTATAATTTCACTGAAGAGTTAGAACATGGATCTTAGTCCTTGAGAAGGTTTGAGGTCAAAATGTAAGAGATGAGTCAATCTATGAGTCCTATCAAGTTGAGATGGATCATGTGAAAGGTAAGATGATGGTCTAATCTAAGATAAAATCATTTTTGGCATGTTTACAAGGAATATGCTTTAGATTTAGGTATGCTACAGTGATCTTGTGAGAAGATAAAACAAATTTTTTCGATGTGAAATGTCAAGTTTTTTGTAGCTTGAATTGTGGATGATTATGATATTGCTCAAAGTAGAGGTAAAATTATGTTCCTTTCATGATTATTGGTGTATATGTGTGTTTTCTATGATTTTCCCAGGGGGAAATAATGATTTTGTGAGAAAATTCAAGTTTGTGAGCTAGAATGAATACTTTGGTTGATGTTTCCAACCGAAAGATGATCCTATGAATCTGAGAAAGGTGAAGAACATAAAGGTTCAGGTATGATTTTTCATTAATGTAAAAAAGAGGGGAAAATTTTAGAAATTTTTCCATTAATGAAAAAGGGGGATATTGTTGACATGTTATGATTTAGGTGTTGTAATTTGAGGCATTTTAGTGAAAATGGATTTTATTAGCAAGCCTAAATAAGTGACCTAACTAGCCTAAGTGATGGTGTATGGTGGTTGGAGATTCTTGATGTATTGAGAATCATGTTGGAATTGTGGAGATAATTTTGGGGAATGTTTAGGAACTTACATGAGTTTCAAGGTACATGTATAGGTTGAAGATCAAGTTTTAGGTATTCATCTAGACTAGGTCTAGGTGCTTGGAGGCATGAGATTGAGTTGTGGAGCCATGTGAGCTCATGGATGCATGTATTTAGGTGTTTCATGATGTACTACTTATTTTAGGGCCTTTTGGAGAGTTTCTATCATGAGTTAAAATGTTGTTTCAGTTAACCATATCCTGAACCATGGAAAACCCTAAGGGTTAGTCATGCAAATGAGATGGGATGGAAATATGGAGAGATATTTTTGACATGATGATGATTGGAGATGATTACAAAATGTGTACTAGAGGTTTTCTAAAAATGATTTTGCAAGATAAGTCAATTTTGGTGAAACATGGTCTAAGAAAGGGTGTTTTCTAGCTTGAATTACACCTTTTGATGCTCACCTTGAATTGTGTACTCTGTATGGGACATTATGGATTTAAATTATGTTTATAAATTTATTCTAAAATATTTCAAAAAAATAATGAGGTAATTTCATCATCACATTTTACTGAAATAATGTTAAGAAGGTAAACAACTTTTTGTGTGCTTGAAACCCTAGCTAGAAAGCGGTAGGAGAGATAATGATTGTGAGTTCATATATTTTATTTCTAGTGAATTTATGGTGATTGGATGATGTATATGAATCCTCCAGGTTTCCATAAATGTATTATAGTGGTTGTGATGATGAGTGTACCCCACTCAAATAGGTATGTTTCCGAAGAAGTTCAATTTAGGACAAGGTTGTCCAAAGGAGTTTCTAAATAAATAGACATGTTGTTTTTATTAAGTGAGTTTTTATTGATGTTCATGGTGGGTTTAGGTAATTATTATACATAAAAATCGAAATGTGTGACCTATTTGTGAAGACTAGTGAAAAGGCATTTTCAGGCAGTTTACAGAGATAGGATTGGTTTAAGGCCTTCCACTTCGAGTTGGAAGGAGTTAAAATATGTTTTGAAAATAGGATTAAGAGGTATTTCCATTTGTATATGTTTTATCTCATGATTATGAGATTTGATGGGTCATCTATGTCAATTTATGGATATGAAGGTTTCTTGATTTTCAGAACAGGACTGCTCAGGCTGAAAGAATGAGTTGGTTGAGGCATGAAATGGATTGGTTTATGATTTATATCACATAGAGAGTTAATATGGGTGAATATTTTTCCTATTGAAGGAATTTGGAGTTATTATAAGTGTCATCATGGGTGAAAACTAGTTGAGTTTACAAATAGGTTTTTGGGCAACATGATTTAGAGAAGAGGAAAGTAGTTATGGTTTAAATAAATAGATGTTTAATTATGTATAACTTGCATGGATGTGATGTATTAGTCCCAAGGATTACATATAATTTTCACATGTCACATTTAAGTTTTTCTTGGTAGGTCTTGAGGCCAAAAGGTGAAAACAAGGTGTTGGAAACAATTGTTTGGTGAAGGATATGAGCCTTTTGGCCCATGTTATGAAATATTTGATTGGTCGAAGTAAAAATGTGACAATATATGATGTTTAAATTTCATGTTACACATGTTTAGTTAATTATAGATATTTAATAATCATATTATTTGTGTTAGTGGATTTTACTCATCCTAGTGATGGGGATTTGAGTCTTTTTGGTGCAAGTCTGAAGGTTTTGGTAATGGATGACCTATATGGGTCATTTGTGAACATTGTAATGAAATATTTTAATTTTTTTATAGTTTCCTTGGTTGAAAAAAATGAGGGAAACCAACTTGGTAATTTTTTTAATCAAGAGGAAGGTATAAAGATGATGTTTTGGGTGAAAAATTTACACTAGTTGAGAACGAGAGAGAAAGTGCGACCTATGTGAGAGTGATTTTTAGGTACCAAGGTATGAATTGAGATCTGAGTGATTGAATTATAGTTTGAATACTTTTTCCAGAGTGTATGCAAGGGTTTGAAGCAAAGAGAAGTGAAGAACATGAAAGATAACAAGTTTGAGAAGTTAGGGTATGAACAAGGGTTTCAAGGTGAGCGAGCTAAATAGGTGATCTAAATAAATTATGAAAGAAAATAAATAAATAATATATCTTCTTCAAATTTGGTTTAATGGGACTTGATCATCTTGGGCGGTTGTAGCCTCCTTGTGGAGTTGGTGCTTCACAAAAATAGGGGTTGTTGCTCCTTGTAGGGTTAGTGCTCTACTAAAATAGGGGTTGGTGCTTCTTGTGAAGTTGGTGCTTTAATAAATACTTTTGATTTGAGTAATATAATTATAATTTTTAGTGGGTTTCCTTCCCCTTGAAGGTTTCCCATTTATATCTTGTGTTGTGGTGTTACTTCTCTTGTTCATGGTTGATTGCATATATGTTACTTGATGTTATGCACACATTGATGAATGCTTAATTGGTAAATGGTTTGAGTAACAAAACTGAAATTTAAATTAATTTTTTAAGGACTTATTCACCCTCAATCCATTTTTATTCCAAAAAAGAGAAAAAATAATAATATAACAACCTACCTAGTTAATAGGGTGTATAACTACGCAAATGCCCATAAATATACTGTATATAGTTGAGTAGAATATGCATACATGTCACTGCTAGCTAATGGTATGAATGTGTATCTTAGGTAATGTTGAATTCCAAGAACTACTACATGATTGTATCTAGACATATCCTTATACTATTTTAATCAAGTCTTATTAGGGATTTATCGTATACTATTTAGTACATAAGGACCAATACAATGTTTACATGAATTACTTTCTAATCGTTTGGTTAAGAAGGTCAATCTCCCTTTGGTTTCACCCTAGTTGATTCCATGGAGCTTAACCATTAGTGAAAATTTTGACCTAAATATTTTTTTTCTGAGGCTCGGGTATTGGTGGAAAATGCATGCCTCACTTCATAGGAACCACATAAAAGAGAACTCCTATTTAGCCAAAAATGATATCTACTCAACAAATTTATATACTCTTGTTGGTACACAAGGTTTGGGAGAATGCGTGCATATAAAGCTCACCTCAATTGACCCTAGGAATATGAAAAAGTAAAGAACTTAGAATATTAATAATTCCCAAGGTCACTTGAAGGCATGAGGGAAGAACATACATAGTCTAGGTGGGGAAGGGGATAACACCAACAAATAGAAAAAAACAAGTGTTCAAGAATATTTTTTTATTTTTCAATAAAATTTGACTAGAAATATTGCAAGAAAAATGCTATTAATTTTTTGAGAGTTTGATCTTAGACAAAATATGTTGTAAGTAGTAGAAAGTAAGTTAGAGAAAACATATTGATAAATAGAAACCCCTAAAAAGGAAATATTAACAAAAAGACATTGATCAAAATAAAATGATATAGGAAATAGAAAGTATTACAAATTTACTATAATGAAAAAAAATTATATACAATAGAAACCAATGATATCATGGAATTGATTGTTTCAAATATTGTGATTGATCGTTCCAGTAACATTTGGCAATGTTAAGATGTTTTTTCAAAGGGTTCAGTTGGTATACAATAAGAGTTTGTGGGGGTATAATGGAAAATTAATAAGTGTAATCCAAAGTCAACATCACTTTGATAATGTTCAATTCTAGGAAGGGCGTTAAATGGTTTAAAAGGTAGTCATCATGGGTGATCTACAGTGGGACTGTTCATGTGCATTTGACTAATGGTAACTTGTAATTCAAAGCTTGTGAGAAATATTCTGAAGAGGGGACATTTGAAATGATTTTTAGGAGAACTCATTAAAATATTGGAAAATTATTGTGTAGATCTTACAATAGATCTAACAGAGATTATAATAGATCTCATATGAGAGCTAATAAAGTTTAAGGTAAATAGAAATCTTGGGCTTGTGGTAAAGTCAAGGAGAGATATGGTGAGATGATGTAATAAGAGATCATGAGGGATTTTGAGTGAAGATATCATTTTGATATTGTGAGATAAAATCTCATCGTGAACTTATGATATAACTAAGAAAGGAGATCATAGTTGAATTATGGGGAGCTTGTAACAAGAAATCAATAGTGTGTTAAGAAATAGCTTAATGGGGCCCAAAAGAATAGACCTTGTGAGATCATGTAGAGAATGAGAGATCATGAGGAGATTGTGATTTAGTTATGAGAAACTCCTAAAAGAGAATTTTTGATCTTGTGGAGAGATTGTAGAAAGGTTATGGGGAGTTTATATTGTGAGCTTGTGGGATCAAGGAAGAGTTAGTAAAGGATCTTGTGGGAAAGCTCACAAAAGATATTAGAAGAGTTATCCTAACAACTACCCAAAAATAAAATAAAACAAAATACTTAGTTACTTGGCAATGGTAAAGGAGGAGTATGGGGATCCCATGGATGTGATCATTATATGAGTGAGGAGATAATTTTAATTAATATGGATGAGGAACATGACTCATGGGCCACTACATAGTTAGGATGAGTTCACAATGTGGATATAGTTAGGATGAATACTTTGTGAATGGTTTATAGGTGAATCTCATGATATGGGCTTACAGGGAGGGACCATGATGGATTTATGGCAGATAAAATTCAAAAATATATTACAAATCTAATTGTTTATTGTGATTATTAATACTAACAATAAAAGGTTAAGTAAGATTAAACCTAAACTATTAAAACTTAAAAACAAAGCAAAAAAAATAACGGAACCAATTTGAAGATAACTTGAACTGATAGGAAAATACGAGAGAAGAAATATTTCACATAATCTTTAATATATTTAGAAATAGAGAAATAAAAACATCAAATAACATAGTACACAAGATATATCCTAGGAAATCATCTTATGAAAAAACCCAACGCAATAACTTATCTCCTTATTATATTAACTCATTTGTTTTACCATATAATAATGTACTCTCAGTTCTGATCAATTCTACTACATGTCTAGCTATATAATATCATAACCATGTTACAAAATAATGGGTACAAAAACCATGGGATAGGAATATAACCCATAATGGCTCCCCGTATATATGAGTTATCTAACCACCCATAATTAACATAGGTTAAAAATAGTTATATGACATGAAATACTATAAAGTGGACCCCAAACAAATTTCTTGGGGGGCATCCTCTACACCGCCCTAGGGGGGGCGATGCCCCAGACCACACATCCACGATGGGCTATACAATCTAGAAGAGTGTAGCTCATGGAAAAATTACAACACATTTGTAACATTCTCCCACATGTTGAATACTATTGATAGGGTGTTTTAAGGCCATATAGTTAGAAACTATTGGTAGTCAAGCCCAAGAGATTTTCTGCACCAAGAAAATTTCTGTGTTTATAGACTTTTTCAAGGAATCAACAAAAATATATTTTGTGTCCAAATTTTGTAGTTTATCTTCTTCTAATCCACAATTTATCTTACAAAATGGTATTGAACATAACCATGTTTCATTCTTAAATGATACTTATGGTTATTTTTTAGAAAAATTTCACTTTGACTATCATAATCTATCCTTACAACATTTTGAGTGAACCCAACAATAGAAATAATTCTTTGAAGAAAAACGGCTTCCTTACTTGCATGAGTAGCCTCTATGTACTCTACTTCTATGGTGGATATGACAATACTTGGTTCACATTTAATCATATAACTTATAGATCAAGAAAACTAGTTAAAAACATACCCACTAGTATATTATCACATATCCATATCTCCACCCTAGTCTGAAACCAAAAAACCATGTATATTGATTTTTTTGCTTTCACCAAGATTATCTAGATGGTATAATACATAATAGGATGTTCCACGTATATACCTAAAGATAATCTTCACCTTAGTCTAACGTTCCTTTATAGGATTGGACATGAATCTACTAACTACTCAGACTATATGAGCAATATCATGTTTGGCACAAACCATTTCATACATGAAAATACCAATCACACTAGTAAACAAAACCTGAGACATGTAGATTTCCTCCTCAAGCTCACCGTGCAAAAAAATTGTCTTAACATCCATGTATTCTATTTCAAGATCGAAAGTAGTAACAATAGCTAGAATAAATCTAATATAATATAACTTAGCAATAGGAGAAAAATGTCACCAAAATTAAGTCTTACCTATAAGAACCCTTTTACTATTAGGAAAGATTTATACTTTTCCATTTTCCCTTCTACATTGTACTTATTCTTAAATACCCATTTATATCTAGCACGTTTTCTTCTAGGATTTAATTTTACTAAGTCCCATGTATGATTCTTAATTAAGGAATACCTTTCTTCCCCTATATAATTTTTCAAAGATTTATAGTCTTTTGATTCAAAATCCTCCTTTATAGTCTTTTCGTCATCACCAGTAACAAATAAATTGTATAAAATAAAACTAGAATAGAAATTAGGAGAGTTATACCTTTCAGGTTCCCTTCTCAACTAAGTTGGTTTTTCTCAAGACTAGAGTTTCCAGTTCTGTATATTATGTTTTCTCCTCCCCCTCTTATTCTAAATATTCCTCCTATAACTCTCTCTCTAGCTCATCTTCTACAACTACACCAAACTCAAACATAGATTCACCCTCTCATAATTCAACATTATTTTATTCATTTTAATTCTTTGGCTTTGATTACTACTAAGGAATCCCCTAAATTTCTCAAAACATTACATTATGATTATAAACAACCTTTTGTGTTTTTGGATTCCTGTATCCTTTTACAAATTAGTGTATTAAATAAATATACACTTAGCATGTTTATCATATAACTTTATTATTTTCTCTTGTGGAACATACATATAAGCCTTACAAAAAAATACCCTTAAATGTCAAATAGAGGGTTTGTTCCCTGTCCATGATTCTTGTGAACTTTTATCTTCAAGGGTGAATGTGAGTAATATAATGATTAGGTAAAAAAGTAATTGACAACTTATTTCACCTATAATTTCTTATCCAAACATGAACCACTGAGCATACTTGTCCCTTATCTAACAAATTTTTTTTCATTATTTCTCCAACTCCATTTTTGTAGCGTATATGGAATTGTCTCTAGCTTTTATATTTCACATTGTTTATATAATTTCTCAAAGAAATTTGATAAATATTACTCACCATTATCACTTCTCAAACATGTATTTAATTTTTTTTATCTTATTTTCCACAAGATTCTTAAACTCTTTGAATGTATTGAATATCTCATAATTATTTAGCATACAATATACCCCCCCCATGTCTTCCTTGAGAAATCATCCATAAATGTGACATAATACATAGATTTTCCTAGTGATGGAAATTTCATAGGCCAAAACACATAATTGTGTATTAAATGTAGAATCCCTTCTAATCTTGTAGTATTGCTAGGAAACTCTAGCCTAGTTTTCTTTCCAAACACACAATCCTCACAGAAAATCAAAATACAAAGGAAAATAAGAAATTCCTTCAACCATACCTTTGGTTTTTAATTCATGAAGTATTTTCTCTCTAATATGTTACATAGTATGATACCAAAACATCTTATTCTTCAAAAAATATGTAGTTATATTTGTAACTTGATTATCCTCTAAAACTACATAGCTATTGCATTCATCACTAGAAGTTATTGCCTCAATCATGAAAAATGATCTTGTATGGAATGCCCTTAATAGTACCATTGATGATTGAACCATATTGTAAATTTCCTTTGTATATACTACTTGCACACCCACATCATTCATCTTACTTATATTTATTATTTTTCTAGTCAAACATGGAATGTGAATAACACCAGGGAGGGTTTTACCCTTCCATCTTCGAACCTCAACATGAATATCCTATGACCTATGATCTTGTAGGTCAAGTTGTCTCCCAAGAATACTTCACCTCCAATTATATTTTTTTATATTCATAAAACCACTTCTGACAAAGTTTCATATGAAAAGATGAACCCGAGTCAATCAACCATGCACCATGATATGCATGTAAGATGGATACTACCAAGAAAAAATATCTCAAGCCTTCATTAGTAGGTTTCACATATGAATATCCAACATTATCAGATGACTTACCATTTTTTTCCTTCTTAGATCTATAGTATTTCTTGAAATGTTTTGTTCTACCACAATTGTAAAATTTCATCTTATCATTTTCTATAGTTTTTTATTCACTTCTAGAATTTGATTGTCCTTGATTCTTATTTATTTTCTCATTTGTACAACCTCTCACATTGATTTGTAAACTCTTCAAATTTGGAATTATCCACAGAATCACAAAATAAACGTTTGTGTTCTACTTTCTATTAGAAAATGACAGAGATAGCTAGTGAATGAATTATGCTTATGCTTAGAATCCACAATTGCATAAAAGGAAAGAATTTAAGATCATAAACACCAAAAAAATTTATCCTGGAAAACCTCCAGAGGAGGAAAAACTAGTCGGGAAGGGAAATTGCTCTTTCTTCCCAATTTTATTGGCCAATTCAAAATAAAAGTACATAATCTATAATAAGTATGAAAGAGAAGTAGATAATATCTCACACTTCCTCCCAAATACTTGTTTGATCTGTCTCAACACTCCTTTCTTCTACAAAAAATAGTTCCAACACTAAGAACTTATTGCTCACTTTCTTGCACACTTCAATGATCCTATTATCTTCTACAAACATGTATTTATATCCTTTCTCATGTCCTCCCATGTAATGGAGAATGGGAAAGATCATGAAGGAGAAGAGACATAGTCAACTTTCCAAATTCTAGGTTGTTCGATTCATTTTGTTGTTTTCTGTCTGAAAGATCTAGGACCACTGCCCAAAGTAGACCGATGGTCTTAGGACCACCACCCTGGTTGGGTGGTAATTCTGTAACCGCCACTCTGCACAAGGTAGTGGTCTTGTTACTATAAATACAGAACCTTCATGTATTATTTTTCCTTCTTCGTGCTGATTGATTTGATGAAGTAGAGTCATTTTGGATCCCTATGGATCACACCTCCCTTGCTTAGGAGGTTTTTGGTCCCAAAAATTATTAGTGGGGAAGTATATGAGGAAATAATTCCCTCACTTTATCCTTCGAGTACCACTGGGCCTTCCTTGGTGTCTTTCCTTTCAATCTAATCTGCCAAGACTCCTGCAGACCTCTCCTAGTCTCTCTGGCCTTCTTCTGCAGCACCACATCTTCCTCCAATTCACCTCGTGAGTCCAAGACACAATCCTTTATGGAAGGTAGTAATTTTATTCCTTCATCTTCATCTAGCATGGATGGCTCATATAGGTGTAAGCTCTCACAATTTTCTATAGAGTACATCCTCATAAATGATGGCAAGTCAATTCAAAAATCATTTTCTCCAATGTACTCCAATATGGTGAAGGGCCCATATCAAAGTGGCTTGAGCTTCTGTGCTTGACCTTGTAGTCTCTCTTTTCTCAAGTAAATCCAAACTCTATCTCCTTCATGAGGCTTATGTTCTCTCCTATTCTGATCGTGCCTAGCTTTGTACTTGGCATGAGATTTCTCTAGCCGTTATTTGACTTTTAGATGGATGTTTTGGATCCTCTCAATGAATTTTTTTTCTCTACTCACCTCTGTGTCTCATGTCTCATCCTCATCCTGTTATCCAAATGTTATGTCCAGCAGATTTGTAGGTAGATATCCCAAGCATGCTTCAAACAGTGACTTCATATTGGATGTGTGTACTACCTGATTATAGGAATGTTGAATGTAGGCTAAGGACTCACCCAGGTCCTTGGTTATTTGTTGTTATACCCTCTGATCAATTGTACCAAAGTCTTGTTCACCACCTCTATCTGTCCATTTGTCTGTGGATGGAAAGTTGTGCTCCTCTGTAACCTCATATCCATCTCATCCCACAAAGTAGTCCAGAACTTGCCCAAGAACCTGGAATCCCTATCAGAAACAATAGAATTTGGAAAACCAAAATGCACCCATACATTAGCAAAGAAAATATCTTCAGCCTCATATGCCTTTACTGTCTTTTTACGTGCCATAAGAATACACATCTTACTAAATATATCAACCACAACATAGAAAGATTCATGGCCATGTTTAGACATAGGTAATCCTCCTACAAAATCTATAGAAATTTCCTCCCACGGATGAGTGGGTACTAGAAAATGCATATGTAAACCCTCCTTCCTAGTCTTAGGCTCGTTAGTACAACAAAGTTTACATCCACATATAAATTTTAATACTTCTTCTTTCCTATTGGGCCAATACATGTACCTTTGCAAGTGGGATAGGGTCTTACCAACACAAAAATGTCCCACTACTTTTGAGGTATGTGATTCCCTCATCAATAGAAGTCTTTCTTCTTTAGGAACACAAAGCTTCCCCCATCGGTAGAGTAGCCCGTCCTTGAGATAACAATCTTCAATCCCTATCACTTCAGTCCCATAGGACTGCAACTGCTAAAATGTCACCCCAAAGTTTATGTCCTAGGCATATGCCTCTCCGTAAGATCCCTTCGTGAAGGGATCAATCTGAGAGATAGTCGCCAAACAAGAAAAATTCTCCTGTGTGGGTGGCCTAGACAACATGTTTGCCACCAAATTTGTACTACCCTTCTTGTATTTGATCACCAGATGGAACTGTTGAAGGAACCCCATCCATTTATAGTGCCTTGTCTGCTGCAATTAATATTGTGCTTGCAAATACTAGAGAGGTTTGTGGTCAGTGTGCACAATATCTTCTTTACCCAACAAATAATGCTTCCTTTTTTTAATTACCTGAACTAGTGCATACATTTCCTTATCATATACTAAATATCCTTTACCAGCTGAAGTGAAAGTTTCATAATGATAACATACGGGTTTACCTCCTTGAAGTAACACTGAACCCATAGCGTAATCACTGGCATCTGTATCTACCTCAAAAGGCTGCTAAAAATTAGGAAGACCAAGTACTGGAGCATGAATAATCTTGTATTTCAATAAATCAAAGGATTTATCTTGTTCCTTACCCTAGTCAAAACCCTTACTCTTTGCTGCCATTGTGTGTAGACGTGTTGCAATCGTAGAGAATCCCGAAATGAACTTCCGCATGTACTGTACTGATCCCACAAAACTCCTAGTCTCTGTGGATCCTATTGGTGTTGTCCAATTAGTGATAGCTACCACCTTTTTTGGATCCACTTGTAGCTCTTCTCCTCCAACCACATGCCCAAGATAGACAAGTGACGGTTTGGAAAATTCACATTTCTTCATATTGCAAAGTAGTTGTTTCTCCTTGAGAACTTGCAATACTTGTTGTAAATGAGTTAGATGTTCTTCCCATGTGGCACTAAAAATCAAGATATCATCTAGATATACAATGACACATTAATCTATGAAATCCCATAATACATCATTCAACAATCTCATAAATGTAGTGGGTGTATTGCATAACCCAAAAGGAAGTACTAACCATTCATATAAACCTTATTTTATCTTGAAGGAAGTCTTCCACATATCCTCCTCCTTCATTCTGACTTGGTGATAACCAGACTTGAGATCCAACTTCATGAAAAATTTGGCATGCTGAAGCTGGTCCAAGAGATCATCTATGTGGGGAAGTGGATATTTGTTCTTTATGGTGATCTTTATTGAAAGAACGGTAGTCTATGCACATTCTCTAAGAACCATCCTTCTTTGGCACCATCACAATAGGTGAACCACATGGTGAGGTGATCGGATATATCATCCATTAGTTTAGAAGTTCCTGGAGTTATTTCTTTACTTCATTACTCTCAAGCAAGGATTTCCTATACAACCTGATGTTTGGTAGAGGGGACTCTGGAAATAGCTGAATCTCATGCTCTACTTCCCATTTTGGAGGTAACCCACTAGGAGCCTGAAATACTTCCTAAAAATATTGAATAATACTATCCAAATCATGCTTTCCCTGGTTAGAAATATCTGAAACTTCTACCCCTTCTTTTTTATCCTTTAACAAAAGTAAACAAAAACGATTATGATTTTCCTGAATAAGTCATTTTTCTTGGTTAGCACTCACGATGGTAACCCGTGTCTTACATTGGTGTGCCCAAATGTTATAGTTGATCCCATCCTTGACCCATATGTACTAGTTTTTGCTTCTTATAAATATAACATCCCTTATATACAAGTAAGGACTACTAAATACAACATCAAAAGCGTCAAATGGGATAACGTCAACTTCCAAAACATCAATATACTGGGAATTTATCCCAAACTTGACCTTACATCTTCTTGTTACCTGAATTTCAACACCCTTCTTCACCCAACCCAAAGGATAAGGGTGTGAATGCTCGTAAGTCTCAAGACCAAGCTTCTTTACAATTGCTTCAAAAATCAAGTTAGACTGAGAACTGGTATCAACCTAAGCATTTACCTTAGTTCTCTTGATCTAGATTTTGATCTAGAATAGTCTACTCATCTCCTCTTCCTGGTTGTCCGTGTTGGTGGCCATACATCTAAGCCTTTCATCTACATCAGAGTCATATTCGATTTCCACCTCCCCTTCTATTTTTAAAGTTTTCATAGACTTCTTTGAGTCCTTGGTTTGGTTCTTTCGATGTAACTCCGGATGTAACTTCTAACATGTAGTGTCAGTATGATCGTTGATCTCACAATTCTTGTAAAAATTCTTGGGATCCTTATAAGTATTTAAAGTAGTGACAACTTGTTTATCTTTCCCTTTCCACTTACCCTTGTTACTTGTTTGCCCGTACTCTATTTTCTGCTGTTTTTTTTACTACTTTTTCCTTGGCTTTGCTTCTCCTTGATTCTTTTCATCATCTATGTATTATTCCTGTACACACACCTCGTTGACATATTTAGGATTTTTGGAGGTGACTTTTCTTCGAAGGTGAGTGTGAAATCCTCCCAAGTACTTAGTCAGAATATCCTCATCCTCCTAGTCCATGTTTAGCAACATGGACTGCCTCCAAAACTCCATAGTATAGTATTGCACACTTTAACCACTGCCTTGTCTAAAATATTTCCATTTAATAATTTGGTCAGTCTTGTGGCCAATAGGATAGAAGTTAGCTCTAAGTAATTCTTTAAATTATTACCAATATTTCATAATAGGATGCTTCTTCTTTTCACAAGTGGTTAGATGAGTTTCCCACCAAACCAGAGTGTGTCCCTCCATTTTGAGGTGTGAAAAGGTGATCCTATGTGCCTCAATGACATTATGGACGCTAAATTAAACTTCTAACTATTTTAACCATTTATCAAGAAAATATGCATCTACTTGTCCTTTAAAGCTTTTAATCACAACTTTTGTCTCAACTTTAAAGGGAGTATGATCAGATTTTACTTTTTCTCTTGCGTTTGAAGTCTCTTATCCATGCTCTTTCCCATAACTTTCTTCATGGTGGCTCCTTCCTATGCCATACTTTTCAACTAAGCCCCGAACCAATGATTCCATGGAGTCTTACTTGACATAAGTTTTCTTATGCAAATTTTCAAGCTCTTCTTTCATTCTAAAAATCCTATCCATCATGGTATCCAGCATCTTGATTCTACGAACCAATTTCTCTTCCTCCATTTTTCCATAAATTCTCTATTTCCACTTCTTTGTAGAAATTTCTAGATTGCAAATTAAAGCCTCGTCATCTTCAGATCTCGTCACTATCATACAAATCAAAGAAAAAATACCACAATCCTGGATATTTATTATCTCTGATACCAATATGATCTGTAAACTCTTCAACTTTGGAATTATCCATAGAATCAAAAAATAAACAATGTCGTTCTACTTTCTATTAGAAAATGATAGAGATAGCTAGTGAATGAATTATGCTTATGCTTAGAATCCACAATTCCATAGAAGGAAATAATTTAAGCTCATAAACACCAACAAATTTTATCCTGGAAAACCTCCAGAGGAAGAAAAACCAGTCGGGAAGGGAAATTTCTCTTTCTTCCCACTTTTATTGGCCAATTCAAAATAAAAAGTACATAATTTACAATAAGTATGAAAGAGAAGTAGATAATATCTCACATTTCCTCCCAAATACTTGTTTGCTTTGTCTCAACACTCCTTTCTTCTAAAAAACATAGTTCTAGCACTAAGAACTTCTTTCTCACTTTCCTCCATGCTTCGATGATCCTATTCTCTTTTAAAAACATGTATTTATAGCCTTTCTCATGTCCTCCTGTGCACTGGAGAATGGGAAAGGTCATGGAGGAGAAGAGACATAGAAAAATTTCAAAATTCTAGGTTGTTCAATTCATATTTTTGTTTTATGTCCGAAAGAGCCAATACTGCCACCCTGGTTGGGTGGAGGTTCTGTAACCACCACTCTACATAGGGTGGTGGCCCTGTTACTATAAAGATAGAACCTCCATGTATTATTTTTCCTTCTTCATGCTGATTGTTTTGATGAAGTAGAGTCATTTTGGATTCTTATGGATCACACATACAATTCATCCTTGGATTGATAATCCTCAATGAATTTCTACCTCATTTATTTTGATAGTAACTTTGTAACTACATCCTTAATTAATAATTTTTTCACAGTACTAGTAATAGCCATAACTAGATTATCTCAATATTAAGGTAAAGAACACAACAACATAATACATTTATCCTCTTCTTCCATTTCAATATCAACATATATCAAATGAGTTACCATATTATTAAATACATTCATATGTTCTATAAAATATTCACCATCATTCATTCTCAATGAATATAACTTATTTTAGAGAAACAAAATGTTCAATAGAGAATTTTTCTGATACAGAGTCGCCAACTTCTCCCATAACACCTGAGTAGATTTATCATTTGAAAAAAATAATATAATTGAATATTAAAGACACATTTTGATTGAACTCTTTTCCTTCCTATCAATATTTTCCTAGTCCTAAACATGACTCCTAACACAACAATCCACTGATCTCTATCTGTAAGAAGATATTCTATTTTGAGCTTCTGTAACTCAAAAGTTTTGATATTAAATTTATTAATCTCAATCCTTTCACTTCCAATCATTTTCCTCTACTAAAAAATATTCATGCACGTGTAAATATCCACTGGAAGAAAATACTATCAATAGAGTCAAGAAAATATAACTCTTCACTCAAATCTATAACCTAGCTTTGATACCAAATGAAGAGAATTTGATCCAATAAGAAAATATGAGAGAAGAAATACTTAATGGAATATTTAAGATAAACAAAAATAGATAAATGATACACAAAAAATAACATAGTACACAAGACATACCTTAGAAAACCCTCTTGGGAAAAACCCCTATGCGGTAACATATATCCTTATTGTTTTAATTCAACCATTTTACTATACAATAATGTACTCTTAGTTTTTCTAAATCCTACTACATGTCTATCTTTATGTAAGAAAATCAGTAGGTAATTATCACAATATTATTACATAATAATGGGTACCAAAACCATGGTATAATAATAAAACTCATTATGACTTCCCACAAACACAAGTTATCTAACAATTCATAATTAACATAGGATAAAAAAACATATACTAGCCCAAAATCATATAGAGAGCACCCCAATTTTGGGGGGGGGGGGGGGGGGGAGGGGGCAACCCTTGAATAGGAGGCACTATCCCCTAAACCCCCTAGCTGAGGCAATGTCCTAAACCCCCATAACCACATTGGATTGTATAGTGTAGAAGAGTGGAACTCATGGAAAACATACAATACATTTCCAACACACTTTCGAGAGGTTCATATTTGGATTTTTAATGAAACAACACATACATTATGAACATAATTAAATAGAATACCAAAACACAATTTAAAAATGCATGCCTGACTTATTAGATTATGATACATTAAAATTTATAATTGATGAAATATTTTTAGTATTTTTCATAATAATCAAATGTTATTCATGAAAATCCCAACATAGCCCCAACAAAAGACATTTATTCTCATGAACAATTGATCCTATGCAAATGTGTGTTTTTTTTCAATCTCTATATGAATCATGAGTGATTACCTAGGTCAAGAAGGAATCCAAAAAAAGTAACAGGATGTTTTCCATACCATCACTGAGTTTGGTGAAGCATATAATCCACCACATGGAGGATATGAAAATTATCTCAAGATATGTTGAGTAGTGGGTGGATACAACCAAACCAGTTACAAATTTGAGGAGTGAATGAACTCAAAGAGTGAACATAATCTCAAAACACATTAGAATCCATTATAGAGAGGATATATAGGGAAGGAGTCACAATGTAGATGGATAGGAGGATCTTGTGGGAGATGTTGGAAAAAATTCAGTGCCAAATGCAACCAACACAAAGGGAAATTTAAAAAAAAACACAAAACACACCAAAAATTATGTATTATAATCGATTTATGAATATTTTACAATCTTAGATTTTTTCCTCTATTTTTCTTCTATTACAAACACCAATGTTATACTACTACATTCTATATATTATTCTTTTGTATATTCTTCTTTCACTGTATTTTCCTTTTCTATATTTTTCTTCTTTCTTACTTGATTTGTTGCTCTCTTCTCTTTGTACTTTATACCTTTCTATTTCTTGTGTGCTACTACATGAATCATTTAAAATATATATATCCTCCAAATATATCTTTTTATCGTTCCCATATATAAAAATATATACTCCTTTGCTACTAAAAAAAATGTCCCAATAAATGGACCCAAACAAGATATAAAATGTCACATATAATAAAAAATATATTGGGCCTCCAAAAAGGTCACAAACCATAAAATAAACTAGAATCATAAATAATCCCTGGAGTTTCACATCCTCGAGAAGTTGGAGTGCTCTGGGAATGAAGACCTAGAACCAAAATCATGTCCAGCCAAAAACAAACCCAGAATAGAACCCGGGGCTTTCACTTTCGCGGGAAGCAGAAATGGAAGGAAGTCCATAGAGTTCCACATGGAAAATAAAAAGTGGGGGAAAAACAAATAGTTCAATGACCAAACAAATACAACGGCCAAAATATTTAAGACCCTTCAGTGAGGTGGTTGGCGGAGTGGCAAAAAGCAAGTTTGAATTTTGTAAGAGGGGCTTGAGATTACAACTTGCAACAATTAATTCTTACACTCCCCCTTAATCTCGAGAAAAAAAAACAATCTTTGGAGATAGGCAGTCCATTTATGATGTTCATATTTTCTCTCAAATGCTCAAACATTTCCTTTGACAGAGGTTTAGTAAAAATATCCGGTAGTTGCTACTCTAACTTACAAAATTTTAGCTCAATATTTCCTTTCTCAACCAATTCACAAATGAAATGATATCTGATTGCAAGATGCTTACTTCTGTAATGAAAAACATGATTTTTAGACAATGTAATTGAAGACATATTATCACAGTAAATAACAAAACCTCCTTGTTGCTATTCATGCAAATATGAGACGATTCTTTTCAACCATATCATCTGAAAAGTGACTGAGTTTACTGCAATATACTTTTCTTCTATAGTGGACAAGGAAACATCTAAACACTTCTTCAAAAACCACGAAATGGCTCCTAATTTAACATTTAACATATATCCAAATGTGCTCTTTCTATCATCTAGATTTCTAGCATAATCACTGTCTATATAGCCAACTAATTGAAAATACTTATTAGCAGCGTATGGAATTCTAAAATTATTTGTTCCATTTACATACCTCATTATTCATTTTCCTACTTGCCAATGATACTCTTTTGGTGTCTCAATAAATCTGGAAATAAAAATAATTACATACATAATGTCTGGTATTATAGTAGTTAAGTACATTAAACTTCCTACCATGCTTTTATACCATGTAGGATCCACATTATTGCTGCAATCCTCTTTAGTCGGTTTCAGACTTATTTTTGCTGGTGTAGATGTTGGTTTGCAATCCAACATTATAAATCTTTTCAAAACTTCCTTTGCATACTTTGTTTGACATATAAAAATGCCCTACTCTATTTTCTTGACTTCAATGCCAAAAAAATACTTCAACAATCCCAAATATGTCATCTCAAATTCCTTCTTCATGGCTGATTTTAATTCATATATTGATTTCCTTGCATTTCCAGTAAAAATTAAGTCATCTACATAAAAAAAAACAATTAGAATCTCACCATTGTTTAATGTGATATAGAGTGTGGGATCACTTCTACTTTCGTTAAATCCATTGCTTAACAGATAAGAATCAATCCTACTATACCGAGTCCTTGGTTCTTGTTTCAAACCACACAATTCTCTTTTCAACTTCTACACTTTTCTTTCATGCCCTAGGATTTCATAACTAGGTGTGTGTCCCACATACACTTCTTCTTCTAATACTCCATTAAGAAAATCTAATTTGACATCCATTTAATGGACCTTCCATTTATGATGAGAGGCTATGGAAATAATTGTTCTCAGTCTCTAGCCTTGCTATTGGAGCAAATGTCTCATTATAATCACATCTAGACCTATGTTTATAGCATTTCACAACTAATCTTGCCTTGTGCCTTTCAATTTTTCCTTCCGAAGTAGTCTTGGTTTTATAAACCCACTTGAATCCAATAACTTTCTTTCTTTCAGGAAGATCTACTAACTCTCATTTTTTATTCTTTTCTATTGCATGCATTTCTTCATCCATTGCTTCACACCATTTCTTTTATTTAATTGCTTCTTAAAAATATATAGGATCAACTGTTGTTGAAAATAAAGCAAAATCAACCATTTCATCTTCTTTTTCTTCATACCTTAACTAGTCATAGATCTCTTGAATATTCCTCATTCTTCCTTGTTGTTAAAATGAGTTTGATGATGATGAATATGCTTCATTAGTGGGTCCTTTCATGCTTTGTTGGCTACTTCCATTTGAATATTGACCCCTTTGAGAAATGGGTGTCCAACTTGGTACATTATTTTTTCTTCCTTCTTTTGGTTCAGGCACAATGATAGGTTCATTTACATTTGTTTGTGGTTTCTCCACTACTTGTGCATCTTCCTAATATGCTTCCTCAATGAGTTGAACATCTCTACTAATAATCAGTTCCTTTGTAAGTAGATTATACAATCTATAAGATTTTGATTGCTCACTATAACCAATGAAAATGCACTTCTCTCCTTTATTATCCCATTTTGTTCTTTTCTTCTTAGGAACATGTGCATATGCCACACATCCAAAAAAATCAAGTTCTCAACACTTGGTTTTCTTCCACTCTATGATTTTTGAGGTATTTTGTTCCTCATACTCTTCTTAGTAAATCTATTCAACTGATATACTGTTATCCCAAGTGCTTCTTCCCATAATTCATCTAAAAATCATCTTGCTTTGAACACACTCTTTGCCATTTCTTGAATGGTTCTATTCTTCCTCTTAGCTACACCATTTTTCTATGGTGTATACCTAGATGTGAATTATTTATTGATCTCGTGATCTTTACAGAAGTTTAAAACTCATTTGATATATACTCTCCTCCTCTATCCATTCTCAATGTCTTTATATAATGGACACTATGCTTCTCAACCATGGAAATAAGTTGTTTGAATATTTCAAATATTTCTTATTTATTTTTCAAGAAATAAATCCATGTCCTTCTGCTAAAGTCATCAATGAAAGTAATAAAATACACATTTTTAGAAAAGGAGGGACTATTCATAGGACCACACAAATTTGAACGTATCAGCTGAAGAGGTGAGCTTGCTCTCCATGATTTACCTTAGGGAAAATCATTTCTATGTTACTTACCCAATATACATGCCTCACAAACCTTGTCTTTTTTTTCAATAAGAGGCAACCCCTTAACCATTTTATTTTTATAAAGAACATGCAATCCACCATAACTCAAGTGCCCATACTTGAGATACCAAAGGGTGGATTGATCAATGAATATTGTTTTGAAAACTACTGCACCTGCTGCTACACTTTGCATCCTTAAGGTAAACATTCTATTCTATGTCATCTATAGTATTGCAATCAACTTTTTGCTTCCACCTTTATCATACAGAACACATTCTCCATTCTCAAACTCCACCTTATATACATTTTGGACAAGCTTCTTAATGATTAAAATATTATACTTCAATCCCGGGACATAGAAAACATTATTAATATGCTTCTTGTCTCCTTGATTGGTGAGAATGGATGTAATAGCTTTATCCATCACAGGAACCTTATTCTCTATTCCCATCTTCACTTCAGATCTGATTTATTCATCTATATTATTAAACAACTTCTTATTTCCACACATGTGGTTGTTGCAAGCACTATCAAAATACCATACTTGTTTCCTTTCTCAGCTACATTACAAGTTAGAAAGAAACTTCCATTATTTTTATTCTTCTCAGGTTCATCTTATTTTTCTTTAGAGAAGCTTACATTATGATTATGATTATGATTATGATTTCTCAAATAATATTATTTCTTCCTACACTCACTAGAATAATGCCCAAATTTTTTATAGTAATAGCATTGCACATTTGATTTGTCATAACTTTGTGAAGAACCTCCTTTGGAAGTGTTGATGCTCTTTCCTCTACCTTTTCCTCTTGCCTGTGGCTCTTAATAGTGGTTGGGAATTCCACCTTCTTTCTAGTTGTTAGATCTTCCTCTTCCTTTGTTGTATGCTCCTATCCCCTACCTCTAACATTTGTATTTATTTTAAATACTTTTTCATTAGAGGATATTTTTGATCTACTCATTCTTTGATCATGGCTTTGTAAAGAACCCATCAACTCATCGAAACTCATTTTTAAGTCCTTATAATCTTCTATTGCTACCACAACCAGGTCAAATCTGATTGGGAGGCTCCTCAATACCTTCTCTATAATCATGTGTTCTTTTATCACATCACCATTTGTCCTCATCTAATTGAAAATGGTCATGGTCCTTGTAAATATGTCCCTTACAAACTTTGTGTCTTTCATGAGAAGAGTTTCAAACTCTCTCCTTAACATATGTAAACTAACTACCTTCACCTTATCACTTCCTTGATATGCATTCTACAAGGTGTCACATGCTTGGTTGGAGTTTGTATTTGTTGCTATCCTTGGAAATACATGAATTTGTGAGTGCATATTCTAGATGTAGCATCAAACCATTTGCATCCTTTCTTCTATTCTCCTTCAATGCATATTTCCATGTGCTTGTGTTAATGCATTAAATGTAGCCTAGTCTACAACATTTGTATATCCACCTTCAACCAGTTCACATAGCTCTTGAGAGGACTAAACAATGTCTTCATTTTAATACACCATATATCATAATTTTTCCCATCAAAAATTGGGGGTTGTTGCCAAGAGTTGTTGCTATTAAAAGCCATTACAACTCAACCCAAAAAATAAAAAAGACAAACCCACACAATATTGAGCTTTATCTTTGCTCTGAGACCAGTTTGTTGGCAAAATTTAGTGCTAAATGCAACTAACACAAGGGGAAAACAGAAACACAACATAAAATAGACTAAAAATTATATATTATAATCAATTTATAAATCTTTTAGAATCTCATAGATATGTTGATCTATTTTCCTTTTATTACAATTTTTTTTGATGTGTTGCTGCTATTCTAAATTATTCTTCTATGAATATTCCCTTTTCACTCTATTTTCCTTTTTTATATGTTTCTTATTTCTTCCTTGAGTTGTTTCTCTCTTATATTATTTATTTTTCTTCCCTTTCTGTTTCTTTTGTGCTGCTACACGAATCAATCTATAAAAAAAAATTCTCCTAAAAAATCCCTCTTTTGTATCATTCCCGTATATAAAAATATATACCCTGATTTTGTTTAATATTATGCCCCAAAAAATGGACCAAAATAAAAATAAAAATTCTAAATATAATTTAATATATATTAGGCCTCCAAAAATAAGTCACGATTCAAAATGAAATCCTACCTGTAAAGAATCCCCGTAGTTTTCACATCTACAAGAAGTTGGAGCACTTTTACACGCAGACCTGGACCTGAAAATATTCACGTCATGCCGGACTTGGAATAAAACCCGTGGCTTGCACATGCAGGGAGGATAAGTGAAATGAAATTCACAAAGTTACACGTGTCTGAGAAAAAGTGGGGGCAATTAAAAAACAACAACGACCAAAATATTTAAGACCCGTTAGTGAGGTGGTTGGTGGAGTGGAAAAAAATAGGTTTCAATTTTGTGGGAGGGGATTGATATTACAACCTGCAACAATTAACTCTTACAGGGGAAAGGGAATAATATTTAATGTCTATATGAGTCATTGAGCTATCAAAGGCCAAGATAACTTCTATATGGAAACATATCTCATGATTTATTTTCCAAAGTTGCAGAAGGACAATTCTATGGGATCCTAACAGACATCACTATAGGCACAATGACTCAATTTGAAAAGGATCTAGAGGGTCTTCTAATCTCTAAGGGACCTTTTTTTTAATTCATTTTGGATGATCTTGATTGAGATTCAAGATATTGTAGAAATGCCTCCATTAGAGTTTAAAATGATGCGAAACAAAAATAGGGATAAATGTGAAAATGATTTTCTACATGTTATGTAGGTTAATGGAATACATAGGATTCAGTAACCATGCATCATGGAATTTTTAAAAAATAGATTTAGGTTTTGTGATCCCTTTTGGATCACTAACATCTCCCATGTATGCATTATTGTAGAGAACTATCAGGAATTGGTTGGTGGAGTCTTCCTCAATCCAGGTGTGATTTTTTTGATATTATGTGTAAAAATATTGACAAAATGGTTTGCATCGATCCTTAGGAGAAGAACTACATCACCCATTCCAATCACTATCAAGTACCGATTTACTTTCATATGCATGTTCAACAGTTATAACTGACGAAAGAAAGCTATTGCTGAGGGTGGGATCATCTTTTTCAAAATTTCCCCTTTCTAAAAACCACACGAAGCTAAATCATACCTATAGAGTGAAATAATGAAATGGAAATAAAATTAATTATTCCTTATTTCTGAAACATAATGTTATATTTACAGTGAGTCAAAATTATAGAGTGATTACCATCCTATGTTGAGAAAGATGAACCAAGCCTATAATGCACCCATTAATATCACATATTATAAGTATTAACATATATAATTTTTGGTATAAGTGATAATTGATAGTGCTTAAATCACCATAAATATTAAATTTATGATGTCTATTTAAAAGTAGAAAATATAAGTTAATTTTGAAAAAATGTACTAAAGGAGAAATTAAGAATGATATGCATGTTTATAAGTGTTTCTATGATATTTTTGTACTCCATCATCAATGGGACACGTTAGGGAACCTAGAAACATACTGAAAAAAGTTATTTATGGGAACAATCATGAGACACTATCAACTAGCATGAAACATACAAACACACAAGAAGTTAAAGTAACATGCAAAAACCAATAAAACATTATATTCAGAAATAAAAGAGAAGTAATATACAACCAAAATAGGTTCCACCATGGTTGCCAATTTCATTTACTAGACTATAGACATTGATTTAGCACTATTTTGATACTATGTGATCTCATTATGGATTATTTGGTGACACATGTGTTGTTTAGGGCACATGGTGCCAAACTAGCATTATGATCATTATCTTAGTTTCTTGCATTATATGGTTTTGGATACCAGCAGGATGTGATACAGTTAGTTTTATTTGATATATGATGGATGGATGTTAATGTTGTTATATACTTTGATATCATTGGTTTATAATGGAAAATTGGATGTTATCATGTTATAACTTAGATGGATCTTATATCTTGTTTTACTATGGATGCATGTTGTTAGAATATAGTCATCTCATTTTGATATCAATTATTGCATAATTAGAATGAATATCCATGATTGATTTGGTTGTCTGTTATATTGTTATTATTCTCTGATTTATTGTATCAAGCAGGTATGTTTAATGTGTGAATTGAGTGTGCAGATTACATGTCACACATGAGAACATGGGTTTCAGAGTTGCACCTCAAGTTGTACAAGTGGCTGACTGGGCCGAAAATCCTTTAGCCATGCATGATCTTTGTTTGACCTTGTGTGTATGTGGCGTATTCATATTTGGACACCATTGGTGATTCCTAATTTACCTATGTTAATTTTAATTTGTTAAGCCTTGTACTAAATAGTTTAGGGACCTAATGGTCCCTACACATGTTAGTAGATGTTTTATGTTAATTAATATTGTTGTTAGTGGTTTGGGACCACCTAATCATCATTTGGGTGGGCCCCACCACCTCTACCTTTGAGCCACTTTACCCAATCTCGAATTTGGGCTAAATGTGGCATTTGTAAGGGTCTCTTTTCACATTGGGGGTCTCCCTTACACTTAAATGGACCCCTTGGACCCTACCTATGGGTAGGGGGGTCTCTTTTCAAGGTAAAATGTATTTTACCTCCCATCCCATTTGACCCCTCTCTTGTCACCATCTTGTAAGTGTGTTTTATTTTGTGTTATCTTAAAAGTTGAAGTGTGTTGGCTTATTGGCATTTTAGGAAATTTGGGAGATTTCTTCCTAAATGTGTTTTGTTTTATGTTTATTGGGATTTTGGGAATCTTTTGTTGGAGAATGAGATGGGTGACACATGTCACCCTCTCATTTGTGAGGATTTGTGATTTGATTCTTCTTTTTATACCTCCTCATGGAGAGGGGTATGGAATTTTGCTTCTCATTTTTACTATTGGAGTTGGAGAGAGCTTGGAGCTAGGAGCTTGGAGCTTGAGAGAGCTTGGTTTGTTCTTGAAGTTGGATAGCTCTATTTTGAGGTAGGCCTTCATACCTCTTGTTTTTGTTTCTATGGTATATTGTGCAAAATAAAAAATGGTTGTTTGGATTCTTGAATGCTTGCATGTTTGTTGTGGGTGTCTTTGTAAATCTTGTTTGTCTTTTATTTTCTCCATCCATCCTATTTGTGGTGGATTTTTGAATTATAGGGGAAGAGGGAGGAAACCCCCTCTTACACCACATGGATTGATGGGAAAGCCATGATGGTCTTTCTATTATTTCCTCCCCTCATATGGTTTGATGTGGAAGATGATTATTCATATGGTTTGAACCTCATCTTCCATCCTTGATAAGGAAACCATTTGCTTGGTTTGAAAATCTTTACAAGGAGGAGGCTTGGTGTTTGGGATGGAGAGATAAGGAGTTTTGGGGTATGGATATTATTTTAGTGTTCCTATGGTTGGATCAAAATATGGCTTATAATGGGATCCTTGTCCACTCTTCCCCATTGAGGAAACATGGAGTTCTCCTCTTGTGTTTTGTTTATTTTGTGTTCTTATGGTTGTTTTGTAATGGAAATATGTGTGTGTTTTGTCACCCTTTGTCTTCCCCATACTTGTGCAATCTTGAGGCATGCATTCTCTCTCTCCCATGGGATTGGAGGGAGGCTAGCATGTCCTCCATTTGTGGAGATGGCATGTGATGATGCCATTTGGTTGGGTGGAAACCAGCCTCTTTCTCTTGTGCATTGAAGACTTTCATATGGGTGTGGAAGCTTGAAAATTTGCTTGGGAGCAAGAAGGAGAAAATTTTAAAATTTGGGCATGTTGTTCCCCATTTTGGGGAGGCTTGTACACTTGCATTTTAAGTGTTGATTTGTAAATAGTTATAGTTATATTTGAGTTATGTTATTCTCTCTTAAGAAAAGATTTGAAACCTTGTAATATTTTTGTAATCCTTGTTATAGTGAAGCCTTGTGATATACTTTACTCTTGTAAATATTGTTTCTCTTAGTTTCCTATAGTTTAGTCTAAATTTACTCTCCATTTTTGGAGTATGTCAAAGCTAGTAAAGAAAATTTATTTAAGTTGTAATGAGTCTTTCCTTATGATCTTGAAAAAGAGAGATTGTTTTTTTGGATTTGGAAATGTATGTAAACTTTATATCATCATTGAGTTTGAAAAATATTGTATGCTTTAAGCTTGAAAATGCACTTAGTTTGGTAATGTATTGGTCATGTGAAAAAAAATGAATTAGTTGCTTGGGATTTTTAGGTAAGTGTATTTGGAATCAAGATTTGAAACAAGAAAAGAACTATTTATTTTGCAAATTATCTAAGGTTGAAATTTATTTGTGTAAGTTATCTTAAAGATTAGCTTTATTCCCATTGCAATAAAACCTTAATGTTATCATCAAACTTGTGTGTAAATATAAATAAATTTTGGTTTAACATTAGTATACATAAGATAATGTATGAAATGAAAAGAGTTGTTTCTTTTATTCAAAAATATAAATTTCGTACCTTCATTTATATGCTGATTTATTTCATAGGTGCTATTTGATATATGTTGCTATATAAACACACACACACACACTAAAGGACACATGAAATGAATTTACTCATATTACAACACACACACATCTTCATTTGTTGGTTAGAAAATTTATTTTATAATATAAGTATATTATTTTATTTGTGTGCATATGTCGTATATGTATGTACCATGTATGTATATATATGTATGTATATATTATATACATATGCATTCTATAAAAGATATTTATTAAAAAAATAAAAAAATGTAAAGTGAATTGGATTGTTTTGTTATTAAGGAAATAACAAAATAAAATAATTGGGAATTAGGGATACATGTCGCACAACCCCCCCCCTCCCTGCATTTACCTTGGTGTGGTGTGGTCACGGCCAACCACACCCCCATACCATTCTCCACACCCCTTCCCTATGCCTTGGTGGCCAAAATTGCCTGAACTTTTACATAGTCAGGTCCACCCTATTAAACAACAACCCTACAATTTTATATTACCCATTGTCATGGAAATACTATGAATCTTTGTGATATATATATATATATAGAGAAATTTACCCTCATTCTTAAAAAACAGGAAAAAATATAAATGAGAACAACAAATTGCAATAAAATGAATATCTTACAAACCCTAGCTAAAAATAAAACCATTTAAATAATAAAAAGGGAAAATTTCCTCCTTGAAATAATGAAGGAAAACCTAAAAATGGAATAGAGCTCCCATTTTCCTCCATGGGTTCTTTTCTTCCATCCTCTTCCCTGTAACCCTACCTATGCAAATGAGAGAAAAATAAAGGAAAACAAAAGTTATAAAGAAAATCATAAAGATAGATTAGGGTTGTAGAGAATACCTAAGATCTAGGGTAGAGGTTAAAAGAATCTAAGGGCTCAGATTTAATCCTCACCACTTAGGATTGGGGAATAAAAATTTTAAAGGGATATGGGGTAAATTTAATAAGTGGGGCCTAAGGGAGTCATAAACCTAAATTGTAACCTAGGGATTTATTTAAAGACCTTGGTGAGTATATAAATTGAATAGGGATTTTTAAAAGGGGGGGGGGGGGGGTTTTAAGTAAGGAAATATTTGATATGGGTCCATTTGGTTTATTTATGGGACATGGTGCATATTGAATATTAAATTAAAATTTAAGAAAATAATTTAATAAATAAATTTAGACATGGGTTAGTATGGTTGGTCCAATGGGAACCTTTCAAACTTAATTTAATTTAATATATTCAAAAGGGGGTATTTAAGTAAGTTCAGGATTAGACCCATAGAAAAACCTAATCGACACAATTATGAGAAAAAAATAAAAACATTAATATTAATTGAACTATAGTTATAGTCCTCGATAGTTAGGAAATTAATAAATATAATATATTTAAAAAAAATTGTCAGGATTTTTAGGTGTTATGATATGGATTTGGGTCATGTCAAATATAGGGCACTACATCTAGTATCAAAGCTCATGTTTACAACACTAGACACTCTGGGGATTATAATTAATATTGGTTACATTAATAAACTTAACCCATTTAATCATTTTCCACTACCTCACGTAAAATCATAAACCTTTACCCTTTCTTTTGTACACAAGATGCCTACACGTGGTACGAGACATCGATCCATTAGGGGTTTAGGACATAGGTCACCTACACCGAAGCCGTATGCCCCTGAGTTAGGACCATAGATATTAGAGGTGTTACAACAGATGATGGGAGTTTTGCAATGCAGTTTTCCTGCACAACATGAGCCAGTAGAGGAGATTGACCATCTAGGAGAGGATACACCGCCAGACAAGGGTGCACACTTAGTGCCACTTTAGTAGGACACTCAAAGTCATGGTAGGTCCCGTAGCCCCTCCATTCACTTTGAGAGAGTGGCCTCTCTTTTTTGAGCTGCTCTCATAGCATTGAGGGACCGCTACATGAGGATGACCACATTTTACAGATGTGGAGATGGTTGGACATCATCGTCATGAGCGTGACACAGGAAATGTTATCAGAGATCTTCTTCATCTACAACCACCCACTTACAGTGGAACCATGGATGGATTTGGGGCTGAGTCATGGCTCCTAAGCCTTGATAGTTTATTTGGAATTCACTCATATGAGAGAAACGTCAAGGCTAGGTTTGTTATTCACCTCCTCTCTGGACATGTAATAGGCATATGGTGGAGGAATGAGGAGTGAAAGCTCCATTTGACTAGAGACTCTGATGAATTGGGAGTTGTTTGAGGATTTTTAGATCCTGGTACATGTCTGAACACTTTTTTCAGAAGAGGATAAATGAGTTTCATGACCTCTGACAGGGCTTAGGCACGGTTGGCATAATACGAGAGCCGATTTCTTGTATTTATGTAGTATGTTGATTATCTTCAGGATGAGAAATTACAAGTCAACTGATTCATTCGGGGAGACTGAATGCAGACTTGGCTGGGCTATCAGGATGTTATCTCCTCTGACACTTGAGAAGGCCATGGAGAAGGCCTACTTAGCTGAGGAGAACAGGAGCAAGGCCCAAGAGAAAAGAGACAGGACTAGGGGTAAGTTTCAGGAGAGGTTGCAGTCCTTCCAGGATCAGAGGACATGGGGTACAACACCACCACCTAGAGGAGGATTCAGGCCTCCACAGTTAGTTCTGAGACCTCCACCACACACCCAACAGTAGTTACAACACCATGCACATCAGCAACAGAGGACTAGGAAGACATAGGGTATGCAGAGAGGAAGAGTTTGAGGAGGTTTTGGATTGGGTAGAGACAGGAGACATGGAACTTTAGCAGGTATAATCTAGCCCATACACAATAGTCTTCTAGAGTTCAGGACAAGCCGGTTTAGTACACCAGAGCATAGGAGGACCCCTACTTAGAGAGACTAGCAGGATGTTTTATTTTTGGGTCCCCTTGGTCACTATGTTCATTTGTGTCCACACAAACCCACCACCATTGATAGGAAGAGAGCCCCTACCTCATAGTAGATAGTGGTAGATGTGGGACACACTCATCATGTCTACAAAAGCAGTAGATAACTATCAAGATGAGCATCAAGCCACAATTATCGAGACTACATGATACTATCAGGGGTATTTTATCTCAGTACTTTTTGATTCAAGAGCATCATATTCATTTATATCACCATCTATAGTGGACCAGTGTGGGCTAGTGGTGGCTAGGTAGTCAGATAGTTGGTAGGTTGAGTTGGCCTCTAGGGCCAAAATCACAGTGGATACCTACGTGGAGAGTTATGTACTCAATTTGGGAGTATTATCCACTACCTTGGACCTTCAAGTGTTACCTTTAGGATCCTACGAGGTTGTTCTGGGCATGGATTGGCTTGAGTCTCATCAGATCCAAGGTAGACTGTAGAAGTAAGATCATTGAGTGTCAGGATGACCTTGGGAATTCAGTAGCTATTTCTAGGATGCAGAGGCCTATTTCCTTGCATATGATCTTGGCTAAGTAACTCAGGTGGAGCATGTGCAAGGGTTGTCAGAATGTTTGCAATTACGATCAGTGATCGATCAGAGGGTACTCCAGATCATTCACCTCTTGATGAGCATGTGGTATTGAGAGAGTTTGCATATGTGTTTCCAAGTGAGCTTCCTGATTACCACCCCGAAGAGAGGTGGATTTCACTATAGACCTAGTACCAGGAGCAATGCACCATTTTCTCGGGAACCTTATCATATGATGACTCCAGAGATCCATGAGCTCAAGATTTAGCTAGAGGAGTTGTTAGAGAAGGGCCTCATTCACCCTAGTGTGTCTCCTTGGGGGCACCAGTTATTTTTATGAAGAAGAAGGATGGTTCTCTCAGACTATGTGTTGATTTTAGGTAGCTTAATAAGGTCACAATGAAGAACTGTTATCCACTTCTGAGGATTGATGACTTGTTTGATCAGATGAGGGGTAGCAGAGTGTTCTCCAAGATTGATCTCAAGTCAGGATACCACTAGTTGCACATTACAGATGTAAATATTCAAAAAATAAATTTCTGCACTCGATATGGGCATTATGAGTTCACTGTTGTACCTTTTGGTTTGACCAATGCCCCAACTATTTTCATGAGCCTCATGAATGGGGTTTTTCAGGACCTTTTTGGACCATTTTGTCTTGGTGTTTCTGGATGATATATTGATTTATTCTCATTCTGAGGAGAAACATGAGGAACATTTGAGACAGGTACTACAAGTTTTGAGAGATCAGAAGATTTTTGGGAACCTAGAGAAGTGTAATTTCTTTCAGTCAGAGATTCATTACTTGGGTCACATCATTTCATCAGTGAGGGTATCTCAGTAGATCCCTCAAAGATATGAGCCATTCTTGATTGGCCAATGCACCACATCAGTGACAGAGGTGAGGAGTTTCATGGATTAGCAGGCTATTACCACAGGTTTGTTCAGGACTTTTCTAGGATTGCGTCATCCTATTACTTCTCTTCAGTGTAAAGGGAAGAAATTTTTATGGTCAGAAAAATGTGAGTAGGATTTTCAGTTACTTAAGGAGAAACTGACCATGGCACCTATCTTAGCAGTTCTCGGATCTAATTGGAGAGATTTTTATTTGCATTGATGCTTCATTAGAGGGTCTTGGATCAGTTCTCATGCAGGAGCGTCAGTTCATTACATTTGAGTCGTGTAAGCTCAAGGATTATGAGTTTAACTATCCTACCCATGACCTAGAGCTTGCAGTAGTAGTTCACGCTCTAGTGCATTGGAGAAATTTCCTTTTTGGTAGGCCTTTTATCTTGAAGGACTGATCATCAGAGCCTTCAACACATCTTTTCACAACTGAACCTCAATGCTCGTTAACAACGTTGGATGGAGTTCTTGTGTGAGTATGACATGGATGTCCAGTATATTAAGGGAAAAGAGAATGTCATCATAGATGCCTTGAGTAGATTATGACATGTGATTTCCACTATGACACTTCAGTCAGACCTTTGGGGTAGGATTCTTTAGCACCTTCCAGGGGACATATTTTATGAGGGTGAAAAGAAAATGTTTGAGTCTCAGGGTTCTTTTGAGGGCAGGTATATATGGATGTATTTTAGAGGCAGATGGTCTTCTTCATTTTTAGAGGTGCATTTATGTGCTTAAGACAGGTGATCTTTGTAACTTTATTCTTTTAGAGGCTCATCAAGCCCCATATGCAGCACATCCAGGAGTGAAGAAGATGCACGCCGATCTGAGAGAGTTGTATTATTGGTCAGGTCTCCATCGTAGGGATATAGACTTACTTTGTAGCTTGTTTCCTTGAGTTTCAGAGGGTCAAGGCTGAACATTCCCATCCCACAGGACTTTTATATCCTCATGACATTCCCAGTGGAAATGGGATGTCATTCCATGGATTTCATTTTCAGTCTCCCCATGTCTTCTTACCATCATGACACTATCATGGTCACAATAGAAAATTTAACCAAGGTTGTGCACTTTTCACCAACCAAGGTCACATATAATGCAGTCACCATTACCAAAGTATTTATGGAGGATATTTTCAGGTTGCATGGGATTCCAAAGACCATTATTAATGATAGGGACACCATCTACACTTCAAAATTTTGGACTTATTTTCAGACCACTCTGGGAACTCAGATTAATTTCAGTTCAACTTACACCCAGAGACAGATGGGATAGATATAGAGAGTGAATCAGGTACTTGAGGATATGTTGTGGATGTATGTGATGGATCAGCAGAAGAAGTGGGAGGATTACTTGCACCTTTGTCGAGTTTTCCTACAACAATAGTTACCACAGTTCCATTGGTATGACTCCTTATCAGGCCTTGTATGGAGCGACCTTGCAGGACACCTTTTGAGTTGGGATAGGTTAGACAACATGTTGTACTTGGGCCATCTTACCTTCAAGACTTGGAGAAGTAAGTTATTTTGATTAGGACAGCATCTTGAGTAGGCTAGAGCATGCCAAAAGGCATATGCTGACACCAAGAGGACCAAATGTCACTTTGCAGTTGGTGAAAAAGTATTCTTGAGAGTTCAGCCACATAAGAGCCCAATTTTTATGGAAAGGGTTCTAAGCTTTCACCTCACTTTGTGGGGCCATTTGAGATCTTGGAGGTTATGGGTCCAGTTTCCTACCATTTATCTTTTCCACCATGCCTAGCTTGGGCCCACAATGTATTTCATGTTTTGGTTTTACATAGATATGTACCTGATGTTTCTCATGTATTAGATTGGTCAGAATTACATAGGTGGAGGAAATACAAGTGGATATTAGAGCCCATGCATATCCTAAAGCATAGGAGATTGGACCTTCAGGGGTGAGACTTGGACCAAGTTAGAGTACATTGGGACCAGTATGATGAGACAACAACTACCTGGGAGGATGCGACACCATTGAGGGCTCGATATCCCTATCTCTTCCAGTGACTTCCAGGAGGAAGTCTAATCTTAGGAGAGGGGGATGTAGTGCCCACCTATTTCTTACATCATTTCATTTGTTGCATCATTTCATTTACTAGACTATAGACATTGATTTAGCACTATTTTGATACTATGTGATCTCATTATGGATTATTTGGTGACACATGTGTTGTTTAGGGCACGTGGTGTCAAACTAGCATTATGATCATTATCTTAGTTTCTTGCATTATATGGTTTTGGATACCAACAAGATGTGATACAGTTAGTTTATCTGATATATGATGGATGGATGTTAATGTTGTTATATACTTTGATATCATTGGTTTATAATGGTAAAATTGGATGTTATCATGTTATAACCTAGATGGATCTTATATCTTGATTTATGTGGATGCATGTTGTTAGAATATAGTCATCTCATTTTGATATCAATTATTACATAGTTAGAATGAATATCCATGATTTATTTGGTTGTCGTTATATTTTATTATTCTTGATTTATTGTATAGAGTAGGTATGTTTAATGTGTGAATTGAGTGTGCAGATTACAGGTCACACAGGAGAACGTGGGTTTCAGAGTTGTACCTCAAGTTGCACAAAGTAGCTGAATTGGGCCGAAAATCCTTTAGCCATGCATGACCCTTTTTTGACCTTGTGTGTATGGCGTATTCATGTTTGGACACCATTAGTGATTCCTAATTTACCTATGTTAATTTAATTTGTTAAGCCTTGTACTAAACTAGTTTAAGGACCTAATGGTCCCCACATGCATTAGTGATGTTATTATGTTAGTAATATTGTTGTTAGTGGTTTGGGACCACCTAATCATCATTTGGGTGGGCCCCACCACCTCTTCCTTTGAGCCACTTTACCCAATCTCGAATTTGGGCTAAATGTGGCATTTGTAAGGGTCTCTTTTCACATTGGGGGTCTCCCTTACACTAAAATGGACCCCTTGGACCCTACCTATGGGTAGGGGGTCTCTTTTCAAGGTCAAATGGGATTTTCCCTCCCATTTGACCCCTCTCTTGTCACCATCTTGTAAGTGTGTTTGATTTTTGTGTTATCTCAAAAGTTGAAGTGTGTTGGCTTATTGGCATTTTAGGAAATTTGGGAGTTTTCTTCCTAAATGTGTTTTGTTTTATGTTTAATGGGATTTTGGGAATCTTGTGTTGGAGAATGAGATGGGTGACACATGTCACCCTCTCATTTGTGAGGATTTGGATTTGATTCTTATTTTTATACCTCCTCTTGCAGAGGGGTATGGACTTTTTCTTCTCATTTTTACTATTGGAGTTAGAGAGAGCTTGGAGCTTGGAGAGGGAGCTTGGTTTGTTCTTGAAGTTGGATAGCTATTTTTTAGGTAGGCCTTCATACCTCTTGTTTTTTTTCTATAGTATATTGTGCAAAAGAAAAATGGTTGTTTGGATTCTTGTAAATGCTTGCATGTTGTTGTGGTGTTTAGTAAATCTTGTTTTCTTTTATTTTCTCCATCCATCCTATTTGAGGTGGATTTTGGAATTATAGGGGAAGAGGGAGGAAACCCCCTCTTACACCACATGGCTTGATGGGAAAGCCATGATGGTATTTATATTATTTCCTCCCCTCATATGGTTTGATGTGGAAGATGATTGTTCATATGGTTTGAACCTCATCTTCCATCCTTGATAAGGAAACCATGTGCTTGGTTTGAAAATCCTTACAAGGAGGAGGCTTGGTGTTTGGGATGGAGAGATAAGGAGTTTTGTGGTATGGAGATTATTTTGGTGTTCCTATGGTTGGATCACAATATGGTTTATAATGGGCTCCTTGCCACTCTTCCCCATTGAGGAAAACATGGAGTTCTCCTCTTGTGCATTCGTGTTGTTTTGGATTGTTTTGTAATGAGTATGTGTGTGTTTGTCACCCTTTGTCTTCCCCATTACTTGGGTAATCTTGAGGCATGCATTCTCTCTCTCCCATGGGTTTGGAGGGAGGCTAGCATGTCCTCCATTTGTGGAGATGGCATGTGATGATGCCATTTGGTTGGGAGGAAACTAGGCCTCTTTCTCTTGTGCTTTGAAGACTTTCATATGGGGTGGAAGCTTGCAAATTTGATTTGGAAGCAAGAAGGAAAAAAGTTAAAAATTTGGGCATGTTGTTCCCCATTTTAGGGAGGCTTGTACACTTGCATTTAAGTGTTGATGTTGTAAATAGTTATGGTATCTGAGTTATTCTATTCCCTCTCTTAAGGGAAAGATTTGTAACCTTGTAATATTTTTGTAATCCTTGTTATAGATGAAGCCTTGTGATATATTATTCTCTTGAAAGATTTGTCATTAGGTTACCTATAGTTTGGTCTAAATTTACTCTCCATTTTTGGAGTATGTCAAAGCTAGTATCCTTGAAAATTTATTTGAAGATGTAATGAGTCTTTCCTTATGATCTCCCAAAAAGAGAGAATGTAGAAATGTTTGTTTGGATTTGGAAATGTATCTAAACTTTATATCATCATTGACCCCTTTGAAAAATATTGTATGCTTTAAGCTTGAATGAATGCACTTAGCTTTGGAAATGTATAAATGGTCCTATGTGAATGAATAAATAAACTAGTTGCTTGTGGTTTTTAATGTAGATGTATTTGGAAAGAAATTTGGAAAAATTTTAAGTTTCTTGGTTTATAAAATCTGGTATTGAAAGTTACTGAATATTAAAGATTGGCTTTTTTCTTCTTTAAAAATGCCTTAATGTTAAAAAAAATTATGTATAAATATATAAATTGTATTAATTACATAAGATAATTATGAAGAAATTGTTTCTTTTATTCCAAAATGTCCTCTAAATTAATATTTATGTCATTTTTGATTTATGTGTGTGGAAGAAAATTGTACTTTATTTACATACTGACTCTCTGACTTAATTTTTTAAACCACACACACACTACGTGTATGTGTGTGTGTATACACACACACACACGATTTGATATTTGAAAAAAAAAAGTAAAAATGAAAATCAGATTTTTTGTTGTGTAAAAGAAATAAACAAAAAATAATAAAAATTTGGGGGGACAAACCGCGGCCTACTCCACCCTCCCCCTACCTGCATAAAACTTGGTTGGTGTGGCCGTGCCACCACACCCCCACACCCTTACCCTACACCATATACATAATTTGCCCTCAACTAAACCCTATATAACTCTTATAGTCAGTGGCCAATTATAACCCCTTCCCCGACCGTGTATTCTTCTTCCACACTGATACACATATATATATACACTTAACCATAATCTATATATTTAATTCCATAAACAAAAAAAATTAATAAATATATATATATGAGAATAACAAAAAAATACATTTGATGGATCTTAAAACCCTAGATAATAGGAAAATTACAAATCTGAATTAAAATAAAATGGAGCTTAAAATAAGCCAATATGAATCTGTAATGGAATATAGCTCCAAAATTTCTTCCATGATCTTCCCTCCTTCCATCATCTCCCTCCAACCCTACCTGTTCAAATGAGGGCAAAATAAAGGAAAACAAAAGTTATAAGCAAATCATATTGATAGATTAGGGTTTGTAGAGAATACCTAAAATCTAGGGTAGAAGTTAAAATAATCCAAGGGCTCAGATTTAATACTCACCACTTAGGATTGGGGAATAAAAATATTTAAAGGGGCATGGGGTAAATTTAATAAGTGGGGACCTAAGGGAGTCGATTTAAACCTAAATTGAAACCTAGGGATTTATTTAAAGGCCTTGGTGGGTATAAATTTAAATTTAAAATTGGGGGGTTAAATAATCAAATATGTGATATGGGTCCATTTGGTTTATTTATGGGACATGGTGCATATTGAATATTAAATTAAAATTTAAGAAAATAATTTAAAAAGTAAACATTAGACATGGGTTAGTATGGTTGGCCCAATGGAATCTTTATCTTAACATAATTTAATTTATTATAGTCAAAAGGGGGTATTTAACCTTGTAATGTTCGGGATTAGACCCATAAGAAAACCTTATCAACACAATTATGAATAAGGAAAATAAACATTATTAATAAGATTATTTGTCATTTATAGTTTTGGCCATAGTTAATAAATTATAATAGTAAATGTATTTAAAAAAAATTGTCAGGATTTTGAATTATATGTTATGGATTTGGGTCGTGTCAAATATGGGGCATTACACTAGAGAAATATGTTAGTATTTTGGGTTGGTTAGGGGATTTTCCTTAGACAAATCCTTAACCCCTTTAAGGTGATAAAAAACATTTATGAAAGTAAAGTGATTAGGAAAATCATAAACATAATAAAAAACACTAATTCTTACCATACATATCGATTCAGGTTATCAAGTGGATTTACAAATTGATGTCATATATGTAGGTTCCCCGAAGTGTGCTCCATTGCGCAAGACTAGTCGGACAATGTTGTGTTGCTTTGAAAACTAAGGGGATGGGTTTTGGTACAATAGGTCTAGAGAGGAATAAAAGAGGATAATAGAGTTATAATCATGAATTATTATGTAAATTTTAGAGTATATGGTGTATTTAAAGGGTCCCCAGTGTAATAAATCAATGGTTATAATTAATTTATCTTAAGACTGATGAGAAGTTAGGTAGGTGAGTTAATACATAGGTCTTTTTTAGGAATTAGAAGTTCCCAAAATCCCCCTCAACTAGTATAGTACAAAAATAACACTCTGATATCTTTCCAACACCTATTGGAATGCGTAAAATGGAAATCGAATGCTCAAGTTTTCAGTTGTCAAAGTTTGAATCAAAGTTGTTCAATAGGCAAGAGAAGGTCAAGCAGGAGTCTGGTTCGTTTCCAGAACCTATTTGCGTGACTCAAGGTTGGATGTGGAAAAATTGGACTTGGACACGTTTGGTTTGGTTCACTAGTATTCATCGAGCATGTGCAAAAAAGGGGGGTTCAAAAATGGGGTCCACTTTTATTTTGGAAGGGAACCCAACCACCGTGGTATTAGTGTAATTTTAATTTTTTCAATTACACTATAATTTTATCACATTACTTTTTTTCCCCTCTCATGTTGATACATGGCATATGAAGAGCTCATTGATTTGGCAATTTAGAAGAGGTCCATATGGTGCGTCCTCATTCCACCACGTGGTCTGACACCACCACTTACCAAACTCATTATTAGTTGGGTTCTTATCCTTACCTACTAGATCAAATTCAATGTAGCTCAGGCTCGCCAAAAAAGTGACACCTCACCTTATCACTATAATAGTCTACTTCCAACTCAATCGAGACAATTTCAACTACCCATTAACTCACCAACATAGACTGACAAGCTTGCGAGGGAGGTTTTCTCAAATGGAAAAAAAAAACATGGACATGGTCGCAGCCATGAGATAACAGGGTGGTAGAAGCCTATTTAAAGGCTTAAATTATTTCTAAGATATTGTGGATGTGGGATTTAAAACCCACTACATGCCAAATATGGAGTTAAGGAGAACTGAATTCCTCACCTATCGCAAAAGGATAAATGACCTTACCAAACCCACTAATCACTTGCAAGTGGTATATAAAGGAGACACTTGTATTTGAACGGGGGTCACATGCAAACTATGTATTATTTGTAATGGGTAGTTTTTACAAAATGGCAATCTAAGCCATTTTAGGGGCATTTTTAACTTTAGAGAGGGTATGGAGAATTTTCTATAACTTAGATACGTTCCATATGGAATGATTATTTTCCTATTTTGATCTGCATTTACCATTATTGGAATTGTTTCATAGTTTATTTTGACAGATAACTAAAGGAAAATGAACGTGAAAGTACTACATCAAGGTGGGGGACATTGCTGGACGTAATTTGAGTCCTCTAAAAGTCTTATGGTATAATTTTTTTAGGTTATTTGTTCCATTATGGTATTGTGAGTTTTATAATTGTACTTACAATATATTTTTAATGGATCGGTTCGAATGAACCTGGAGACGTAGCCAATTCGTTGTACTCTGCAAACACTTTTTGTGTTGTGTGTTCATATGCGTATGTTATTTATAATTATTTTCATATTAAAATCATATTTTAATTAATTATATGTGATTATAACACTTTCACAATGATTTTGAAAATAGTATGTTAATCCTTTTCATCGTGTAAATGAGCAACGAATAATAATTTTAAATTCAAATTTTCAATTCACTATTTGCACATGTTTAAATCAGGTTTTTAATTAGTTTTCTTAATTCTTTTAAATTAGGAAATTGAGATATTTGATCAATATCTGTTTTGAAAACTATTTAATAGTAGGGGCTCTACGACAGTTTATGGATCACATTTTGGTATAAGAGCAGGTTGAATACTAAATAAAATTCTATTTTGTAATTTTGATATCATATTTTAAGTGGTTCTGATTCAGTTTGTGTAGACATTTAGGCTTATTGATCTTCCATTTTCAGTGTGCAGTTGTAGGGAGTACAGGTTATTTGCTGAAAATATGGAACCACGTAATGAGAGGGACAAATGGATCTCTCTTAATCTTGCTTGCAGGATGATGGATATGAAAATGGTATCCAGTCATGGTTAACATTCGTTACAGTGCTTTGGTGAGTAAACTATATTGTGAAACTTTCTTTTCTCGTATGATATTTGTATTTTTTTATTGCATATGTCCTTTGATTACGAGTAAGTGAAAAGACCATCCTGTTTTAAGATATGAAAATGGTATTAGGAAATTTTTCAGGGATTAGACATCGTTCTTGCACTCGATTTCATTTGGGTATTAATTTTTTATCAATTGATTTTAGATTCACATCTCCTTTTAAGAATTGTGGAATGCATTCTTAAATTTGTTTAAAATTCAACGATTTGTTAACCTTGGCCAATGGGGCATACATCTATTAGTTTTTGAATGAAGGTAAGATTAATCCAACATTTTCTTTTCTATGAGAAATGAATATTTTACATAGTTTTAGTTGTCAAAATGTCTGGATAACCTTTGTGTGGCCTATTGGAAAAAATATGCCTTGTTTTGGAACTATTTCAGAACTATTTGAAAACATAGGGTTTCATCATTATCTCGTTAAATAGGAGGATTTATATGGTGTAGCCTTCTATTAAATTTGTTGAACCATGAAGAGGGATCAACCTTCATATTGGTAAAACTTGATTATTTAATATTTTTTGTTCTTTGTATAGTTGATATTGTTAATTAACATGCATATTATTCAGAGCATATTTTTGTGGGATTCCTGTTGTATGTAGAAAAAAGATTTTCCCATATGATTTTGGCTTTGAAATTTAGTTAATAATGTCACTTATAAGGAAGATATCAGTGTCAGGTTTAACATGCTCATATTTATCTTCTTACGTTTATGATTGACAATTTCCATTATGATTTAGATAGTATTTTATACAGACTTAGTGGGCATTTTTAGTATGTCTGATTTAGGATATGTATCTGTTGTCATTTTTACTATGCAAATATGGATGCTTATAAGACCCATTCTTGGCACCTTTTTGTATTTTACAATTAATTTACAAAATTATTGTATCCATACATAATAAGTGCACATAATTTTAAGTCCCTTATTTCGGGAACTTATTTGTAACTATCACATGTGGTTACAATTAGGGTGTAAATTTATTGCACTAAAAAACTTGTTTGCAGTTACACCTAGTGATATTTTACAGTGATGGTAGTTTCACTTATTTGGATTGTGACATTTGTGTCAGCAGTTTGATTTTATCCCCAATTCCATATTGGATAGATATTTTGATCTTCACATGCAGTTTTAGGGATTCAATTTAACTCTTGCCTCTTTACATGAATTTGGCAGTTTGATTTCTGAACCATTTCCATGATATTTTGAAGTGATATTTTATCGTGAATGATAGTTTCACAGGGTCAGTAGAAAAAACCTATTATTAGAATTTGGTGATCTATTTCATAATGATCTACTTTATAGAACTTTTCAATCTCTCAAGATCAATGAGAACTCGTTTATTGTTTGGCATCTGAGTCATCATTTAATATTGATTTATTTCAGTGATATTTTGTAGATTTTATTGGCATTTTTAAAGGGTCATACAACACCGCCTATTATTAGCATTCAGTATTCATTTCATACTGATCTACTTTTTCAGTTGTAGTAATGGCCAATTCACATGGGTTCAGTTAGACATTGCCTCTTTGGAAGACACTTTGTGTCTATCTACACTAATCCATTTTCTATGATATTTTTATAATTTCAATACATATAGAAACCTTAACCACTATGCTATATTCTTTTTTCTGTATATTAGTGTGATGTAGAAAGTTGATTAGTAGATTAAGTGGGTGACTGGACGTTTTGGGACCATAAGCCTTCTTGTTGGTGATGCTTGATCTAGAGGTCATTTTTGGGAATCAAAAGTTCCCAAGATCACCTTGAAATAGTACAGTATAGAATAGAATTTTTTATCTTTCCAATGCCTATTAGAACGTGTAAAAAAACAATGTATACTCAAGTTGTCATTGGTCAAAGTTTGGGTCAAATTTGGTCAATAGGAAAGAGTAGGTCAAATAGGACCCTAGTTTATTTCCAGAACCTATTTGCATGATTCAAGTTTGGTAGAGGAAAAAAATGTACTTGGATGTTTTTGGTTTCATTTTCCAATCTTCGTCAAATGTGTGTAAAAAAGTGGGTTCAACACTAGGGTGTCCACTTTTATTTCGGAAGGGGGCCCGATCATCGTAGTATGAATGTAATTTTAATTTTTCAATTACATTATAGTTTTTATCACATTATTTTTTGTGCCCTTTGATGCTGACACGTGGCAGGTGAAGAGATCATTGATTTGGTGATTCAGGAGAGGTCCACGTGATGGGTACTCAGGCCACCACATGGCCTACCACCACTATGCATTGAAATCATTGTTAGCTCAGTTCTTATCCTCACCTACCCGATCAAATTCCATGTAGCTTAAGCTGACCACAAAAATCGATACCTCACCTTATATTTCAAATAGTCTACTTCTAACTTGGTCGAGAAATTTTCAATCACCCACCAACTCGCTAGCACATATTGACAAGCTCGCACAAGAGGTTTTCCCAAATGGAAAAACAAAATAGGGATGTGGCCAAAACCATGAGACAAAAGGATTAAATTAGTTCTAATTCTGTGCATGTGGGATTTCAAACCCACTTCATGCCAAATATGGAGCTAAGGAGATTCAAACTCCTCACCTACTACAAAAGGATATGTGGCCTTACCAACACTTACATTTTATCATAGCTAAGTAAATCCAAGTTCATAAGCATTCATTGATCCCTCTGGACTACCTAGAAATAAATTAGACTTGTCGATATTGATTAAACAATAGTTTTAGGTGCTTAGGAAAGGTTGATAGGCACTTGTGGCATAAGTATATACTCCCATAAATATTTTTTCTTTTCATCTCTATGCATGTTATTCATTAAAGTGAATAACATATATTTCATGTCCTATTTAATATTTGAAAAATATATATTCAATGGCATATGATGAGTTGAGTATATAATAGTCCAATTTTTTATTTTTTTAATTTTTATTTCATTTTATTTTTCCTTATATGATGAACAATGGAGAAATCCAAGTTAAACCTAACATTCAAAAGCCTTGAATAAACATTTTAATATAAATTGAAGACAAATATATATGGTATACAAAGACTCCAAGATAATACCCTTAAGATTGATATATATCAAAAAATTTGATAGATATGCTTAAGATTGTTGTTGCATTCTTCCAAGAACATGATTTTATTTTTTTCTTCCATTTTAAATTAGTGTTTAAAAATATTTAGTGTTTATATAATTAGAATTAATAATTCTTTCATTGATTAATTTTTATTATTATTAGCAAATAGTTGTTTTTGGAAAGGGACTATGCCATTTTACAACAAGGCTCAAAATCCAAATATTACAATTTCAGCATATCGAAAAAATATCATAATCAAGATTCAACAAATAATCCCAACAACAAAAAACATTCTTCCAAGATCACAACCTAAAACAAACCACCATACAACTAAAAAACAACTAATAGAAAACAACTTCACAACAACAATTGCTCAACAACAACACAGTAGGCCAACAACCTAGATGCAGCGATGATAGCACCCAACAGGATAGGACTCGTGCCTTGTTTAAGAAAATGGAGGGTATAGATTTGGTGTATCCCTTCTTTTTTCTATCAACCACCTTCCATTGCTCATTTCCTTCTTCCATTTAGATTAGGAGAGCAACATCAAGTGATTCTATAGGGATTTGGCCCTCAACAAGGGGCATAGAATCACACACTACCACTAAATCAACACTATGAGGAGATGAATCTTGAGGTTTCTTCTCTGTAGTTTCTGAAATATCTTCCATGATGGGTAAGTCATCTTGTGGGGGTTCCACAACTGGGTCTGTGTGAGGATTGATTGTTAGATGTTTAGGAAGATAATCCTTCCACCATGCAAGTTTGACCTTGTTTTTGGAATGTTCACAGTCTTATGAAATATGACCAATTTGAAAACAATGCCGACATCTGAAAGCAAGACCCTCATAGTCCAATCTATGTGCCCAGATTCTATCTCCAATTTGCAGATTGATTTCTTCTAGTAGGTCTTGGGAGGTATCAATATCTACAAGGATCCAAGCATAGGTGGTATGAATATGAACAGAGGTCTTATCATTGATTGATTTTAATGGTATAATGAAACTAATTTGATTGTAGATTATTAATATAATTTTGAAATTGGTCATAGTGTTTTTTTATTAGAATAATTTATTATATTATTGCATGTAAACAAAATACAAACCATATAAGATTGACTAATAATTTATATGGATACAAAATTCTTAAATGATAGAATCTCTACATTTGATAAGTTTAGGCATACAAAAAAATTAAATTGCTAACCATTTAGTGTATAAGAATGACTTTTTATGTATACACATTTGAGTTGAAGTGTGGATATATATGAACCCTCAAATCCTATCAAAACTATAAAGACAATTCATATGTTATTTTCTTATAGAAAGAAACATATAAATTGAAATTGAAAATGTTACTACACATGTATTGATATTATAGCTTGATTAATTAAAGTACACTACAAAATATTTGTATGTTTCTCCTTTATCTTATGTTTCTTTTGTTTTATAAGCAAAAATATGTGGAAAAACAATATTAATTCTTAATTAATTTATTCAATTATATAGCCAAATACATTTAATTAAACTAAATAATGTGTGGAAATATAGTATTAATTCTTTATATTCAAAATTCGAGAAAAGAATTCACATGAAATGAAATGGATCAACTAATTAGTTTATTTTCCGATCTCATGATAATCATAAGGATGTGAAATTGGAGATATGTTTTTCGAAGCAATAGTTACTCAACCCTACAATATAGAAATAATCAAAGAATTTTCACAAGGGATATCCCTTGTGAAAATTCTTTGATTATTTCTATATTGTAGGGTTGAGTAACTATTGCTTCGAAAAACATATCTCCAATTTCACATCCTTATGATTATCATGAGATCGGAAAATAAACTAATTAGTTGATCCATTTCATTTCATGTGAATTCTTTTCTCGAATTTTGAATATAAAGAATTAATACTATATTTCCACACATTATTTAGTTTAATTAAATGTATTTGGCTATATAATTGAATAAATTAATCAAAGAATTTTCACAAGGGATATATATATATAATTCCCTAGTTGAGGTGTGTTGTTATGTGTATTATTATTATTTAGGGGCCTCAAAAATATCCAATATTAGTTTATTTCCAATATATATAAATTTATATATATTCATATTTTGATCTAATCATCTACACCTATCTCTAATATTGTTTCCTTAATTGGGAATAAACTAATATTGGATATTTTTGAGACCCCTAAATAATAATAATACACATAACAAAACACCTCAATAAGTGGAGTAGCTTGAATAGTATGTAAACCAACATTGTGTAATGTTTATTAGATAAACTTATGTGCTTATATGAATGTTCTACTATGGTATATGATATATATTTTTCCTTTTTATAATCCATACAAATAATGAAAGATTTTTTTTCTACCTTTAATTTTGTATTTTTTATAAATATTGTTTATAATAATTAGCGAGGAGTTGAAATTACATACATACATACATACATGTGTGTGTGTGTGTGTGTGTGTGCATATATCACACACGCATATATATATATATATATATATATATATGTATGTATATATATACACACACACACATATGTATGTATATATACATATGTACATATATATATCTATATATATATACATGTATGTATATATACATACATATATGTATATATGTATGTATGTATGTATGTATGTATGTATACACACACATACACACACACACACATACACACACACACACAGATATATATATATATATATATATATATATATATATTTGTATGTATTACAAATAAAGCGTAAACAAAGTACATTCAATTTAATGCATATAAAATAATTTATATATAAGTGAACTTAAATATATAATGAGAAGTATATGATTCTACCACAATTCAATATTTTCTAAATTGAGTTTTCTCAAAAAATAAACCTTTGGCATAGAATGAGAAAATGAATATGATAAAATAGAACTAAAAGCATAATCCTAACCTTCTTTAAAATACATAACTCTCTAAAGCAAGAAACCATTTCTTATTAATGTAAGAATTCTCCAAAATAAGAAACCATTTTCCTATTAATCCAATAATTTAATAATTTTGTTAAGACTTAAGGTGCACATATGGGTATTTCATAATTAAAAATATATTCATGGTGTGTTTTAGTTTTGTATCTATAGTATTATATCACTCTAATAACAATAAAATATCATACATTAATATTTTTTACTAAAGGTAAAGGTTTTTTGACTGGGATCCTACCCAGGATTACAAGAAGGCCTGAAAGCCCGGATAGAACAAATATAAACCAAAGAACAAAATGAATCACTTGCCCAACAATGAAAGTGTCAACTAGGTAGAAACCGATGTATTCTTAGGAATAGATTTTTTCTTGTTGTGCACTATTTTCCACACTCATGAGTCCTCTTCAACAGGAAGAATAACCTCAATAACTTCTATCGACAGATATGTGCTTTTTACTGCAAGAAGAGGAGGAGGGATGTTTCCTTTGCCTCTTTACACCCTATTGGATCATAATTATTTTGTTTGATCTTTAGTAGTATCTTTGTTGTCTCCAGCAAGAATTTTAGAAAGAGGAGTTTCTGGGACTGATTCGGATCCATCGTCTGAATCTGCAATTGAATCTAATCTTCCTTGGTGTCAAATACCAAATGTTCTGGGGGGGAATTCTTCCACCATTTTTTAATCTGATTCTTAGGCTTTTCCGTCCCACAATCAGCAACAATATGGCCTAATGTGAAACACCTTCTACATCTAAAAGGTAAGCCTTCGTAGTCTAATGGTTGAGTCCAAGTTTTGTTTTACATTTTAAGTTCAATGTTTGCGAGAAGGTTTTCTGAAGTATCCATTTCAACAAGACTCTTGACATAGGTTGTATGGATGAAGTCAATGGTCTATGAAGCAATATGAAGAATATTGCCCAAAACATTGCCAATGGAGATCAAGCAATCTCGGCTCCAAAATTATAGAGGTAAGTGAGGCAGCCTAATCCAAATAGGTTTGCAAGAAAAGGATTCAGTAAGTTGGTTGAAGGAGGGGAATTAGGGTTTTAAGACTAGGTATTGTGATTGGAAAAACCATATTTTATCCACTATGATCTCTTTATCAGCTAATGAAGAAAAAACTGCAATGAAAATTCCTTTTGCACATGGGTAAAGATGTAACCTTTTGGCAAGGAGAAAGATCCAATATTTGGAAATCTATTCATGCAGGGTAGGTAGACTGGGCCATAGACCACTGAATTTGCAGATCAATGTGTGCTCCTAATAGTAGCGTTCATATTCAATGACCTCTTCTCCGAAAGTGATGCAGGGGTAATGTTGTTGGGGGCCATTGGGGGGCTCCTACTTTGCAATGCATCTCTGAAAGAGCACTCAATAGTCTCACAACCCGAGCCACATTCAAAACACCTGAACGTGTGGTATGAGTTGGTGGATCAGAGAGGTTGTTACATAATCCAATAGGGGTACAGTCGCTACCACCCACAATCTGATCATTTAAGGGAGAGGTTGAAAAATAAGAGCCTTGAGGAACGTCACTCTTTTCTAAAAGCACATAGTCCTTTGAAGCCCGCGAGAGATGAACAACACTGCCACCTCCAGTAAGGGATAGGGACCCTTTTTCCGCCATGGGTGGGAGCACAAAGATCACCCACGTTCTTAGGGGTTCTAATACAAAAATAATCCACGCCAACAGTCCCGGGCTTCCAGTTCGAGGAGCCAACCAACTCACAAATCTTGGGATTTGAAGAGCTACCTAGATCAGAGATCGTAAAGTTTGTGGAAGCTCTGTTAGGGCCAATCGAGGGAGAACCCCTAATGCCCATATCATTACCTTTTCCACCCATCTTTCGCACTGAGGTCCCCACATCAGAGCCAATAAGCACACCACCGCCACTGCGAGCAGAAGGCACATAATTAGGGCTCCCATGACACTTAGGGTTCGATGACTTCTTCGCAAAAGGGCTTAACATTAGGGTTCGACCATATCATACATTAATATTGTTTTTAAGAGGAGAATATATTTATCAAAATAAATTAACAATGAGGGAAAATTATACTAAGATATCCAAGACCATTCCTTTAACATCTCCTATCAAAGACATTAATTTGATAGATTGCCTATTTTGTAAGTGATATTTGATGAAAAATATATTGCACTGTCAATGACCATTTGATTTCTTGGTGAAGTTGTTTGACTCACATAGGGGAGAGACACCAATAGTGGTGCACCCTATGTTAGGGGGCCTACAAAATAAATTCTATAAAATGCAAGAGCCTGATTATTTCACCAGCATGTAGTTTAAGATTTTTTTAAATTACATATATTTTTTTGAATGTTGAATTGGAGGGAAAAATATATTTTGAATTTATTTAAAATTGTAAATTTTAGTTACACTACATTTTGATTGGGACCCATATTTGATCATGGGTGAAAATGGTTTAACATTTAAATTTTCAAAAAGGAAAATCTTACATGTCATGATATGATTGAATGTTGTCATGTCAAAAATGACTAATCACCAGGTACCTTTATGACAACTATTGGGTGTTTTGTATTCAAGACACTATATCCACAATTAGATCCTGCTCAACTATTGGTGTCTCTCCCCTAGAACACATAAAGAATCAATTATTACTTAATTCAATAAAAAAAAGTACACTAGCAATCGCATGTGTACAATGCAATGTGAATGCCGAAAAGGTATAAGTTATTTGTTTTAGAGGGATAGTTATGACGTTTTTTAGTTGATGTTGATAAGGGGTGTGATCCTGATTTATAGCTTTTTGTTAAAGACAAGAAATTTTTTAAACTCAAATGATGGATTCTGCATTACTCTTGTAGAACTAGGATATTTCCACAATAGAAAATTGACAAATTGAAAAAATGAATGCGGAAACTCAATGTTATTACAACCAATGGCAGTTTTCTAGGAAGCCAATAATGAATTATAGAGGCTATATTTGTATCATACCCTTATGCCTTCATCTCCCACAATAATTTCTCCAACTTTGCATAGATCTCTTGTGTTTATGGGTGTGATATATCTCCTACACAAAAAAGCATGTACCGTTTCATGCACTTCAATCCAAATAAATCCATGTACCTTCTTAATTCTTCTATCTTTCATCAATTTCCTTACATTTTGCATGTCACTCCTCCTACCAACTTCTGCATAAATGTTTGACAAAAGAACATAAGGTGCAATATTATTAGGATCCAATTCAAAAAGGAGTCTTGCAACAAATTCTCCTAAGCCTATATTCTTATATGATTTACAAGCTCCAAGCAAACACATCCACACAATCACATTAGGTTTTATTGGCATTTTGATGATGAAGTTACGTGCTTTCTTAAGATAGCCTGCACGGACAATAAGGTCAACCATGCATACATAATGATCCACTGTGGGCTTGATGCCATAAAATTCACTCATGTGACTTGAAATATTTACAACCATCATCTACTACACCTACATGACTACATGCAAATAAAAACACAAATAAATCTTACAAGGTCAGGAATGGCTCCATGGTGCATCATTAGTTCAAAAATTTTGAGGGCATCCATGTTATAGCCATGCATTGCATATCACGCAATCATTGCATTCCAGGAGGGCAACATTTGGATGGTGCATTTTTTCAAACAAATGACATGCCTTTTGTATGCTGTCGCATTTTGCAGACATGTCTATTAGAGCGTTTGAGACTACAATATATGACAAAAGTCTACTTTTAATTATTTTTTGATGGATCTCCATACCATGTTTTAAAGCTCCTATTTTGGCACATGCTAGTAGGATGCTGATAAAGGTTGTTAATTTTGGATTTACATCTGCGAATTGCATTCACATAAAAATATCCAAGGCATATGCAGTACCTCCTTCAATCGACCCTATTTACAAAGCGCTCTAAAAAAGAATAAAATAGAATAAGAGATCTAAATAAAAATATTGAGATCTAAAAAAATTCAATTTTCTACCTACACAAAAAATTGTATGGGTGTCTGAACCTTCAATCGCCTTGACCCCTTTGCCTGCCACATAGGATAGCCTTGAAGGAGGCCGTCATAGAAAAAACACACAAGGTTCATGTTCACATTGGAATGAAATGACACGGTTTTGGGTAACAACACTTTCACCGAATATTGCGTTGTAACACAACCCCCACTAGATTTCAAACTGCAATTCATGAAACCCCAAAGCCCTAAAGTCTAAATTTTTAGACTTCAAAGTTCGGAAAATGGACTCGCAACACGAAGAACTAACAATAACTTTAACAACACATCAGCATTGGCTATCAACAATTTCAGGGAGGAGTAAGCATAAAAATTATTTATAAAAAATGGAAATGATTTCAATATAATTTGACGGTATAAGAGGAATAAATATTAAGAGGAGTAACTATGATAATTAGTTGTAATACGGACGATTTGTAACTTGTAAGAATGATTTAATTGAGACTTCCAGGTACGCCTGAATGCTTATTTGAGCCATAGCAATAAGCATTTTTGTGCCTTTTCCCCAAAGTGTGCATTTAAAAGGGGATATTCAATCTTTTACCATTGCAGACTGTATAACAATTGTTCATCGTCATTTACCACATGTAAAATCCCATGTACATATTTTGTACTAAATATTTGGTCTAGTGCAGTTAAAACTCAGAACATTAATGTGCAAAAAATAGTTCCTTATGATACTATGACAATTTGGTAAGTATTTAATTTTTGTACACCTAATATAGTTGTTGTGTTGGAGTGAAATGCTAATGACATTATTCAGTGACTAAAGCAATAACTATTCATCCTTAGACTCTTTTTCCTAATTAAAAATGCATTGGTAATGATAGCTCAAGATAAAACTAAGTATTATTTATAATTGATACAAAAAATTTATCCTTTGGAGCTCCTACTCCTCCTGCAAACGGTTTGTCTTAGCTAAAAGTATTTTCAGCTGCTCAAGGTTGCCCTCTAACTCCTCCGATAGCAAACCATTCTCATTCACCACTTTCCATAGGGAATCAATTGTACTATCCCAATCTATGGAGTTTGCTGCAACCAAATCTGATGTGATTACTCTCTTATCTTGCATAAACAAATCAGTCCTCACACCCAACCTTGTATTAAATTATCTGACAAAATCAGTCCCGGGATTAAAGTAAAATAAAAGACTGCGCTAAAGCCAGAAAATCTTATAGAGCCTATCAAGAAATTAAAATTGAAACATTAAAGCCTAACCTTGATTCTCTCTCTCCTCACTATCATCAACATTAGTTTCTGTTTCAGTTGAAGGTTGTTTGAAATCCTCAGTTTCTGATGAGTCGTTAGAGTGAGAATTTGTGGCTTTAGATCCTCCTTGTTCATGTTGTATACTCTCCATTCCAAAAGCAATATATGTACAACAATATTGCAATGTTGTAAAAGAGATAATTGCAATCCACTGTAAATTACACTGCTCTGGATCGTCACATTAATAATCCCAAAAAAACTTAAACTTAAAAAGCTGATAATAGTCACCCAACATGCAACATGCAAAGCCATACGATTAGGATTTTTTTCAAAAGCAAGAAAGACAACATTGTCCTTTCAACTTGCATGAACATGCAGATAGAAAAATATTTTTACAAAGAAAAAATAATAAATTAATAAATACAGTGTTGTGAATCCTTATCACAATTAAAAAAGAAAACTTATAATACTAAATCGTTTCAAAGTTTTTCAAACTTTAGAAAGATATTAATATTCATGCAACATGTAAACTTATGGCAATTTTTTTTATAAAAAGTTGAATAAATGTAAAGATATTCTTTAAACATGCAAATAATTAACATAAATATACAAATTCTACTCAACCCTCAATTCAAAGCATGCATGTGTGAGCTCACTGGGTAATTTGAATATTTTTGCCTAAAAACACAAAAAAAACTGTTAAAAAGTAGAAACGTCTAGACAGCCATCAAACCGTCAAATTTAACACAGTTGCAGAAATATCCGCAAGACCTTTCCCATAGGGGGGACGCCTTCGGCGTAATTACAATCATTTAAATAAAAAATAGCAATAAATTTCATATTGTCCAAATTAATTCCAAGAAAATCTAAGAGTATTATTCATATACTTCCTTAAAAACACGGTAGATTGTTTACAACATTAGGATATATAACATTCCTCTCGTAAAATATCATGCATATGAAAGCGATTGTACATATAACAAAATTGTAAAATATCATTCATACGAAAGCGATTGTACATATAACAAAATTAAAATAAGGACATTAAAATATTGGACGTGAATCAAAGCATAATTGAAATGGAATTTTTTTTATAGGTTTTTTTTCCAATATGCACTTCTTGCGAATTAGTGCATGAAATCTTAGAGGCCTTATCAAGACATTAAATTTCCACGCCTGATAAGTACCATTTATTTCGTTTCCTCCCTGTGTGCTATAGTCCGAGTTTCACACATATACTTTTCTTCTTGTCCAGTCCTCGGTCATTTCTGCAAACAAAATACAAAAAAAGGTTAATTTCCATAAATAAATGTTGATTGAAATAAAATTTTACATATAATCCCTTAAGAAAGCCCGACTCTCTCCAGGGAAGAGTCTACAAATATAGTTGGGGAGTAGCTACAAGTGATCTTTTCTTGCTAGTAATATATTTGTTGTGGGTTCCCTCCAAACCTAAAAGAATTGATACAGTAAATTTCAATAGCAAGGTATCAGTTAAATATATGTTTAAGAGGACTAAAATGTTTATAAAAATCCACATTACTTCAAATTCTATAATAAATAAATCTCTCTTCCTCCTTCAGCCTTCTTTTATCCCAATAATTTGTTCTGATTGGCGTTTAGAACATATAAATTAAAATAGAAAATTAAAGCAAACAAATAAATAATAAAAATGTGAAAAAAAAAGGCAGAGGACCATGACGATGTTATCAAGAAAATCCACTGTACAAAGGCCTGTCGGCCAATTATGTTGGGTGAACGAATATAACAAAGTATTTTTTTGTACAAATCTGCTGATCCAATTTCATTTGGAATCCCAAGTATGTTCAGTTAATCTGTGGAGGGGCATCTTTGTTTTATTGGCAAGTTCGTATTGAGAGAATAGTCGGTGTGCATCTTTGAATGTCATTAAGGAAAGTTTGTGTTGTTTGAGTTATTAAAACATCTATTTGAGCATTGAATAATAGCGCCCAGATGTTATACAGAATGATTTTCAAGAGTTAGTGAATCGTTGCAATAAACTCTCGACGCAGAATCATTTGATAATTTGGAGTGGTTAAAACATTATATTTGACTGCCAGCTTCTCTGTCGCCACTGCCATATAACTGTGGATGTCTCAAGCGTTGATAGTGAATTTTCACGATGTCTATGTTTATTGATATCGGCATACAAAGGATCTTGAATTGTTGCATTAAATTTATTTTCTTCTGCCTGTGTTGCATACGCATAGTGTGGGAGGTAACGTCATTACTTAAAAACTACCCAACTGCTTATAAAATATTCATATTGCGTAGTAGTGCGTCACTGCGTAGGTCTGGTCTGTCATGCATTTAAGTATTTTGATCTGCATATCCATTCTACTCACATTCCCTTTAACAATTCGTTCCCAGCCACGTGTCTCCAATCCATGCATTATTTTGCGACTCCCTCGACTTTAACCCTGCACTTGTACACATCTGTTCTTGTTTCAATGGTATTTCTTCCTCGTGTGCATGCAAGTGGAATAGTCCTTTTGTTTAGTCGTGGTTTTTTTTATAATTACGCAGAAGGCGTTCCCCCTATGGTGGTATGGTAAAGGGTCTGTGGTCGTTCACGCGACTGACTTAAATTTGACAGTTGTTTTAACATTTTTTCGAATGTACTTAAATTTGATGGACATTTAAATGTTTTTCCTCTTTTTAGCCATTTTCGCTGATCTCACAATTCATGTTTTCCATCGAGTTGAATGGTTCGAGTTGCATACATTCCATTGATAATTACTCCACATCTAAGCATAGAACTTTCCATCGATGGGGCTGCCCATTTGCGTGAGGTCATCACAAAGAAGCTTTTAGAATTTATGGGCAGCTATACTGACGATGTTTTAGCGGTGAGCTTAGCAGCGTTTTTGTTCTGCTATTTGATTTGGGTTTTTGGTCTCATGAAAAGTTTAGGGCTTTGTGGAAAAATAGCATTTTTTTGTCCTGTTTATATCGAGTAATGGAGTGAAGTGAAGTTCTTAGGGCTTGATGGACAGTTATCAATATTTTTGTTATGGATTATAGTGCAGATTTTAGGGCATTAGGGTTCTCCAGTCCATAAAACCCGTCCTCATATTTTGAGCAGAGCATAAATACGAAGAGATGGCGACTGGAGAGCCCTGACGAATTCTTTTGTATTACATAAACAACAACATGAAAAATGAGAGTGGGGGTTTTTTGAAAGGGCTTTGGAGGAACTCGACTTTTGGAAGATTTTTTGGTAACCAATTTGCGTACTGCCGGAGATATCTCGTTGTAGTTGAGAAAAACCCTCACTTTCTATTTCAAGGCACTAAGATTCGTGCCTATGTTAGGGACAAGGACATCATGGAGGTTGTTTTCTTTGCCATTCAGGAATTCAATCAGCAACAGGTAAGGTAGGTTAGGGAAAACACTCAAATTATTCCTATAGTAATTTATTTTATGTTCCAAGATTAGGGTTTTAGGAAAACAACTAATTTTTTAGAGTTTTTAAATTTTTATTTGTAACGGTTGCACGCTTCGCCATTTAATAGTTCACTATGCAACAAGTAGGGTATGGTAGGGCAGATATCAATGTTTATATCGAGTAATTGTTCAGTTATTCTTTTTTTGGACCTCTAGTTTAAGCTAACCCCAACATTGTACAAAGACCTCTATCTCCCATTATGTCATTACCATTGGTCAGACTCCTAGTGCCAACTAATTCATATTGGATAGATTTTGTTCTTTAATGTTGTTTTTAATCGTGGAGATCCTCTTTGAAACAAACAGTGTTTCTATTCATGCCTAGTTTTAATTTTGGGTTTTAGTTGACTTGAAGTGAAACATTGGCTTTCTCATCGTGGAGTCTCTCTTTCGCCAACATAGACAATTGATTCAGTGGAAACTTGATTAGTTATACACAACTATTTAATCCATGATATTTGTAATGTTCTTTGTCTAATTGTTTGCTCATCTAAAATATATTCTAGCTTGTCATTTGTAGATTGTAAACAAATTGAATTGTGTACAATTAATTTATAGCTAAATAAATGAAAGATTGAGCCGGGATCTAAGGATTTATTTTTTATTATGACGATTTTTTTCTGTTTATATTCAAAAAAAATCTTCTCTATTCTAGGTCCTGCAGTATCTGTCGAGATTGCATTTTGGTGACTTTCTAGAAAAATAAGGTGATTTCGTCATAAAATTTGTTGATTATGTTATTTAATTCCTCAAATTTGTGTTTTCTCTTCTAACGTCTGTATTTTCAATTCTACCTTAATTTGGTTTTGCATTTTAATCTCTTAATTGGAAGAAAAAAATTCGAGGTAGCAGATATTAATCAAATATTTCAAGTTGTAGAATATGGAAATAATATGATAGAAGTATCAACCATTCATGTTGAAAAATGTAATGCTCTTTCACACAGACAATGTGCCTATTCATGCCCAGTTTTAGTTTTGGATTTTTTGTTGACTCTAAGTGAAACAAGAGTTGGGTTTTTTGAAAGGGTTTTTGAGGAACTCAACTTTTGAAAGCTTTTTTGGTAACCAATCTACGTACAGCCAGAGATATCTCATTGTAGTTGAGAAAAACCCCCACTTTCTACTTCAAGGTGCTAAGAGTCGTGCCTATATTAGGGACAAGGACATCGTGGAGGCTACTTGCTTTGCTGTTTAGGAATTCAATAAGCAGCAAGTAAGGTAGGCTAGGGGAAACACTCAAATTATTCCTACAGTAATTTTATTTTGTGTTCCAAGATCAGGGTTTTAGGAAAACTACTAAATTTTTAGGGTTTCTTAAATTTATTTGTAATTGTTGCACGCTTCGTCATTTAATAGTTCGATATGCAGCAGGTAAGGTATGGTAGGGAAGATATTAATTTTTATATCGAGTAATGGAGCAATTATATAAGGTTCCGCAAGAAAAATAGTTGGATCCAGTGACATCAAGCAAGCTCGTGTTGATATACTTTTTAATCTTGCCATTTGCATTTGATGCAAGACATACAATGCTTGGTTACCATTCCCATTTTGAGAATACCCTTCAATCAACACATTTCATGAGGTTGTATCTAGTTTTATACCTTCCTGTTGCATTAGATGAAATAGTTCCAAAACCTTATCATGATGTCGAGATTATTGCATTCCATGTAATCAAATTTGGCTTTGTCATTAGCAGTGGTGTTTGATGAAAGATTTCTAAGGCTATGTCAAGATGCCCATGTTGAGCATAACTTGTAATCATTGAAGTCATAGAAAATGAATTCCTACTGAAATTTCTACTCAAAAATAAGTCATTCTGGTCATTGCTTTGCTAACAGAGAACACAAACCGTCGATGGTGAGTGTGGTTGTATGGTAGGTCGTCGAACCACACTAAGATAAATTGCATGCATTGTAATTATACTGCCACCATAGTTTTTTCAATTTCTGTCACAACAAAAATTATTGGACTTACCTCTTAAGAACGTAATATCTTTGTTGAATCTGCGAACTAAATTAAATTACAAGCATCCAATCAAACCATCCAACGTCTTTGAGGGGACATATCTCATTCAAGAGCAACAAATTATTTGCGAGTTTACGCATCATATAGTTGTCAACATCTTTGGAGGTGTGTATCTCATCCAATAATAGAAAATTATAAACAGCTTGGGAACATCATATGGTTGTCAAGGCAACTAAATTCAAACTTATCATGATCTAAAAATGATTTCAACATGGGGACTTTCTGTCAACACTTGTAAGACATTTTAAGACATTTTTTACCAAAATTTGTTGCTACTCTGTCTGTGTCTCACTCTCACTAACCTCTCTATTTATTGAAGCTTGACATTTTTAAACCAAAAAATAAAAGAAATTTATCCCAAAAAAGAACAAAATATTATTTGCATGTTTAAGCATCATATAGTTATCAACATATTTGGAGGGGTGTATCTCATCTAAGAACAACATATTATTTACAGCTTGGGAACATCATATGGTTGTCTAGGAAACTAAATTCAAACTTATCATGATCTAAAAGTGATTTCAACATGTGAAATTTCTATCAACACTTTTAAGACATTTTTTACCAAAATTTGTTGTTTCTCCATTTGTGTCTCACTCTCAGGAACCTCTCTCTGTTTATTCAGGCTTGACATTTTTAAACAAAAAAATAACATAAATTTATCCCAAAAAAGAACAACAAATTATTTGCAAGTTTAAGCATCGTATAGTTGTCAACTTCTTTGGAGGGATGTATCTCATCTAAGAACATCAAATAATTAACAAGTTGGGACCATCATATGGTTGTCTAGACAACTAAATTCAAACTTATCATGATCTAAAAATGATTTAAACATGTGGACTTTATGTCAACACTTTTAAGACATTTTTTTACTAAAATCCGTTGCTACTCCATCTGTGTCTCACTCTTAGGAACCTCTCCCTGTTTATTTAGGCTTGACATTTTTAAACAAAAAACTAACAGAAATTTATACCAAAAAATAACATCAAATTATTTGCGAGTTTAAGCATCATATAGTTGTCAACATCTTTGGAGGGGTGTATCTCATCCAAGAACATCAAATAATTTATAGCTTGGGAACATCATATGGTTGTTTAGGCAACTAAATTCAAACTTATTATGATCTAAAAGTGATTTTATTATGTGGACTTTTTGTCAACACTTTAAAGACATTTTTAGACAATTTTTTTACCAAAATATGTTGCTGCTCCATCTGTGTCTAATCCTAAAAAACATAGCTAATATAAACATTATATTATATCTAGCTCCATCATTATACCGATTTTCTTAACTCCAATAAGATATTATCTAAAACCTCAAATTCCTCAGTTGTTTTTATGCATATCATCTAGTGTTCAGACTAGAAAAAATAACTTCAATCCAGAACAAGACACTTTGTTCATGTAGCTAAGTTGTAGTTTCAAAAAATGATTCTTCAATATGTCAAATACACAGACAATAATATTCTTATTGGGTTTGTATTTGAATGTTTAGTTCAAATAAAATAACCCGCAAAACGCTACCACTCACGATATTCCTATACTTACAAAATCAATCACGCCCCTAATCAACATCAACTACAAAAGTAATAACTATCCCTCTAAATCAAATAACATATACCGTTCATCATTCACATTGCATTGTACATATGCGATTGCTAGTCAATAGGTCTATTATTAAAATAATTCGAGTCTTCTATATCATATTGAATATTGTTATTATATATTTTTTTATTAAAATCCTTAGCCAATAAATAAAAGTGCGAAGTCATATTAGTTTGTCTTTGTTTATAAAGTCTTTTGTCTCATGTTACATGTCATTTTAATCCAAGTATAAAAGTGTATGCTTAGTTATAAGCCTATTGGAACTATGAGTTTAATCAAGTTCATGTAAATATGTCATTATAAAATTTTCAAAAGAGTTTTAAAAAAATGTCATTATAAAAGTTCAGAAACAATGCTTGGTTTTAGAATATATTCTTAAATGTGTGTATTTTACTTAATCACATAGGACATCTAAATTATGGAGAACTGACAGGGATCTCGCTACTTGTGAAGTTTAATATTGTGCAGACATTAGAACTCTATTTGTAATTTAAAATTGTTTTGCTTGTAATTTAATATAATACTTTTGAGTTGTGGTTGTACATGACACTAATGTTGATGACGATAAAAAATACAAATAATTTCATTATTAGTTCCTTCCTATGGCAGGAATACTATACCTTTCACTTCATTTCAATAATTTTTTGCTAATCAATGAGAAATACGAATTTTATTTTCATCTCTAATGTTTGTTTTTTAAATTATTTAATAAATCTATTCAAATTCATTTATTAACTTTTTTATTGGTTCATAAGTTTGAAATGACTATTTTTCTCCCTTATTACAGTACAATGTTTATATAAATTTTAAAACTAAAACTCTTAACCAGACATGTGTCCAACTTTTAAATTGAAATGACTGAATATTAATAACAAAATTACATTTGACAGAATTCTTGAAATGTAAATACACGGCCACTTGAATAACAACAGCTGGAGGACCAAATTTATGATTGCAGATCACAGGAAACTGGGGAAAATGCGCCTTCCCTATCAAGTATTTAATGCAGACCAAATCTGGTTGATGAAATACTAATTTTTAATACAAAAAATCTTAAAATTCGGCATGATATATATTCTGTCTCCTCGTTAATACAATTCGAGAGAAATCAGTGTTGACATGAAAAGATTGAACATTATTAAATATTGTTTATTGTACTTGGCATTGGAGTGCAGCGCCATACACTGTCACTTCTTGAAACTTTTTGTTGCATGCTCAAAACTTCATCTTGAACATTGGAGCTCGGTGCTTAAGTTGCTGTGGAGTTGTGTCAAGCACAAAGATCTTCAACTGTGGAAGGTCCTTCTACAGGGGTGGATGTCATTGGTACGTTTTCATTTCTTCCATATTTCTTATTCTGCTAATGCTACTATTCTATCCCAGACTGTTGTTGCAGAGTGATTTTCCAGCAAATAAGGCACACGACCCCCGAAAGATAGAAACCTGCCAATAGGTAGATGAAGAAATATATAGAGCTTCAATCCCAATAAAAAGGAATTGAATACATACATGTATGCTGTGGACATGGCCAACTTAAATATAGATGCTGCTGCTGTGCACTAATGGAAGATCTTGAAATATTCTGAACTTTTGTGATTTCTTATACAGAGTTCAAATGGGATGAGAGTGCTGCCAGCCACTCCAGTTTTCTGTCCACATTTTGGGCTTGTTTGGAGAATTTGGAGTAAACGCATCACAGTAGAATCCATTACAAGTGTTTATCTGCAAATTGAAAAGCTCAAAACATTACTTGATTTCCCATACAACTCCTACAAAGAAATCTGTAGCAGAACATTTTTGCATACACATTTTCTTTGTTTAAAGTGTTGTCGTCTTCTGCATGTTGTACCAAATTCAAAAAGTGTATTTCAAGGTGTAGATTTCACAAGTTCAACAAGGTAAAGACATAATCTTGCTATGATCACAATAACATGTGAATAAGATAAAAGTAGCTTGAGTCTAGCACGGTCCAAAGAGGTTAAATAGATACTCACAACTGAAACAGGAGCATCTGCTTGTTGACACATCATCCAAGGGACTCCTGTGCCTAGACCAACGGCCATAGATGCCGCCCATTTTACGTATCGCTTGCCTGCTTCTCCATATGGTCCAGCAATGTTGCCATACTCATTCTCTATCTACAATATGATATAAAATAGAATGAAAACTAGCTCGTCTTCTTTCTTATAGGTTCCCTCAAGTACGGTAATGTATCAGGCATGCCCATTTTACTAAATGGGCGCTGTTGCAAAGAAACCCTATTAATCTACAGGCTGCATACTAAAAGCATGCATCATATATGGGAATATAGTGCATTGTTATTTTATTCAAAGCATATCCAATAATAAATAGAGGCAAATAAAAATAAAACATAGACATCCTGAGAAACAGTTGCTATTCATACAGATAAAAAAATGACCTGAGATAAGATAATAGGTCCCCCTTGAGAGGCAAAGAGTTGCTCCTGCTTCATCATATCCACAATTTTTCTGGTGAAACGTTCCATCTCAGTCTACAGAAGAAAGTAAACAACAGAAAAAAGGAAATAGGGATCCAATTTAGTATTTGATGAAGTACCACAGAATTAACAAAAGTTCGCCTTAATCATTTACAAGAGTACTAAATTACAAAATGGAACCAAAAATTTAATTAATTATATATACAGTATTTTGAATATCACAAAGAAGACAGTGATCAACCTTGAAGGGCTCGTTGTCAGTTCGGAACTGGATTCCAGGAACAAAATGCAACCAAACCGGAAAACCTCTGTATCAAGTTGAAACAACAATCATGATTTCACCAACCATTGCTTGAAACCTGCTGCTAGATAAGGTGGGTTGTCAATAGTATGTGTGCCTATTTAACCCAAGTTGAAAACATCATGTGCACATGCAACATACAATAAAAGCCCCAATGCTGAGAGTGCTTATTTTTAGTTGATAAGAATCAACACTCTGTTCTTGGATGGCTTGGAGGATATGGTTGGCCAGTCACTAAGAAGCAAGTGATCTCTGAGGCTCCAGTCTCATGTCCCCAAATCTCATTAATATGCACTCCGGTTACAGGCGGCAAACGACGCTGCATTTCTACAGAGGTTGCCCCATTGCAATTAACCTCAATGCTGCACCCATTTTTGGCTACATGGACCAAAAGCCTCCTCCCAAGAACAACATCCTCAAACACCACAGATGAACTCATTTCATTACAAATGAATTGTACCCAGGCAGGGAGATTGAAACCACTAATTCGATATAAAATAGTTTTCTAGGGTTTGGAACCAATGCCACAACAATTTCCTCTGCACTATTACTCAAATCTTTGACTTCGTCCTCGGAACTGTTCGAATTCTTAGGAAAAACCATCAACACACAATTAATTGCTCGCCAATACAGGCAAAGCAATTTTGTCAATCAGGTATAATCTCTGTGTCATCAGGATTACCTAGCCTTAGGCAGCTACCATTCTGTATCCCCTGCTGCAGAATTTCTGAGTAGCCAGGCTTTGAAGTCGGACCTCCTAATAATCATAATTAGGAATGACTAGTACAGGCTGCAACATCGACGGTTTCAATAGCGTGCGATTAGTTAACCTGAAAGTTTGCTCATTGATTGAAAATTCAAACACCCGATGCATAACATCAATGTCTAAAGCATGGACATGTCCAAACATCTCAGTAAAAAACCTTGGAGATAAAGTCAATAGATTGAGTTGACGCAGGCAGATTCACCTGGACATCGATTCCAACTTCCTTCAGCAACTTCAGTGGAAAAACAATATGGAAATTGTAGATGCCGGCATATCTAAAATGAATTCTTTCACCCATATAAAAACACCTGCAATGATAAACACCATAAAATGAAAAAGGGCCTCAAAAAACCCAATTATACATGAGAACCCACCTGAGATTGAATCACTAAAACATGATTTCTTTCAAACTAAGCATCATCAGACAATTCGCTTGAGTATATACCTGTAATGGGCATTTATACCTGTTGGCGTGGGTGTTGGAAAAATAGTGAGGCTGAGTTTTATCACGAAATTAGATTTGATGTCTCTGTTTGAGGAGCTTGTAGAACACACCAACTGGAAAGTGAGATTATATTTTACACAAAGTGGGTTCTGGATAAGTAGGCCACGCACAGCACAACTTGTCTGTTAAACTTGACAGCGTTTTCCACTGCTACCAGCTCCACATCGTTGGCGTCTCTACCTGTTGACAGCGCTGCCTTCAGGTCGCACGTGGCAGATGCAATTCAGATTTACATTACACTAATTTATAATAATATATATATTTTTATATACATTTTGAAGAACACGGTTATTCTCAATTAAATGAATTCATAATAGATATCAGCAATCAATAATATCTCCTTTCATATCCTTTATAAATAAGGAATGGTCCCCAATCAAGGATGTTATAAAATCAATAGTTATTACCTATTCATAGGTTTACTAATGGGGTCCAAAAAATAATTGATGAATAGCTAAACGAGATCCTTTTCCTGAATAAAATGACATAATGATTTTAGTATTTAGCATTGATTACATGAACATGTAAGTGTGTGGAGATTGCTCCATGTAGAGAGAATGTTTCTAATTATCTACAAAATGCAGAAGTTACAACTAGTTGTGTGTATAGATAAGTATGTCTATAAATATTTTCTGGTAAGCATAAGATAATAAGTAGAATCTTATGGGTATTTGTGGTAGTCAAAGATTAGGTGCGGGTTTCATATATTTTTGTGGCATGCCACGATATGTCGTGATGTTTTGGGGATAGTCACAAAACTTTACATACATATGAGGTTTGTAGAAGTTAGTTGTGGTAAAGGAATTTAAGATACGTCTTCCCAACCAAGACACCCTATGGATGATAATTTGATACTATTCCCTACCACTTGTGGTGCCCAAAGTCATTTTACCATCTATTATCTAATAAATTTAACATGTAATCGATCAATTGATTGATTTGTCTTGTGTACCAACACAAATTATCAATTTATCATATTATGTTATATATATTATATTGTTTTTAGTCAACTAATAGACCATCTAATTTATTACAAAATTATAAAATTCATCATTTATTATCTTCATGTTATTTAACTTGTCATTGTCAAGTTATTAAAAATAAGATTAATAAAAATTTAGTCATTGATATTAAATACATATGATTAAATAACATCTTAACTCGAGATTCAACCATGAGTTAACCACTTTTCACTTCCGAAACTTGAATATTTCAATCAACTCCACTAGATATGTCAAAACTAGATAATTAAGTTCAATCTCTTGGACTGTTGGACACGCTGCCACCTAAATATTGCAAATCAGACTTCTTCATAGTGTCTAATATGTCTAAACTTTGAGCATGCAATGCTTGATGCTTCTCAAGCTGGAAAGCAGCCGAAGAAGCCCTTTTTGCATCAACGTTGCTTCCTCCCAAGTTATATTCTCCCTTTTTCTCCAAAGGACAAGACTAACTATATTCTTTCTCTTCTTCGCCTATGGGAGAAGACAGCTCATAAAGGGCAAGGTAACTTTTAAAAATGTCTTCGTCATTGAATGTGAGCTCAATTTCACTTTCAGTTCTTGGCATTTGACAAGTTTCTACCTTTGATTTGAGGCAGCAATCATCAGATTCTCTGGAATGATTCTCAGTATGGGCCTCAAATTCCATGTTATGACCACTGACAGTAAGCTGCCCTCTTTGTTTACACTCTCTTTCTGAATTTCATTTTCATTTGCAAATCCTCCTTCTAAAGGGACAATTGAATTGATCCTGTTTTCCAATGTCATCTCTAAATTTGGTTCTTTGACATGATTTTCATTTTCATGAGTGGGTGAAGATTTTGGAAAACCATTCTGTAACCCTTTCTTGAACTGCTGCTTATCTGGCAACTTGTAACCATGTCCAGCAAATGAAATCAATATCTCCCCATTGCTTTGACTAACCATTGAAATGCCACCCACATCTAATGATGTCCTAATTTTTTCCTCTTCCATTTCATCATCTTCATAACCACCAATACTGATATTACCATGCTCTTCTATGCCTACACGGGATGCAGTAGACTTGAAACTTTTTCTACGGCTCTTAACAACTGCTTCATCTTCTGATGCATGCGAACTTCTGTCTTCTTCATCAGAATCCTCTTTCCTCAAGAAATAACCCTGTCCGTTATCAAGAAAATACATATGAAAATCCACTTCTACGCCATTCACAACCACGTTCACAATTTTCTCACGAGACATGAAATTTCTTGTCCATACCTGAAATTTGCACATGAAACCAATTTCAGCCACATCATATGGATTAAGTGGCTGAGAAAACAACAAAGCTGATAACACATTGACATGACATGAAACTGTTAACATATTTCAGAAATATTTGATAGAGATCAGTGCCAGATGCAAGAATTTGCATCGAGGAGCAATATTTTTACTAATTAAAACTATTTCACAACTATGACATACCATTTGAGCGATTCATTGAACTCAAATAAAATTTGTACATTAACTAGGTTGTAAACGCTAATCTTATTGGTCACTGGAAAATCAGCAACTACGAGGATTCGATCACAGCCCCAGTTACCTTGCCTTGTTTTTGCTACATTGTTTATGCACTGATACTAAAAAAGTACATTCATTATTGCACTTATTATATATTGACATAAATGCTTTTTTCAATGTGTATAATAAGTACTTGTTTTTCTTTATAAATTGTACATATGGAATTTTATAGAATCAAAATTATACTTCTTTTTCCCATTTAAATTTACAATCAAGTGTATTGTCTTTTTCAATCTTAATTGAAACTGAATCTTATAAAATTCTGTTATTTTTAAATATCTTATCTTGTCTTATTGTGTTGTCTATGTTGCAGGTGTTCACAACTAAGTGTTTTATTACAAACAAAATACTTGCAGACCTTACACAAAGGTACAGATTTGAAACATTACTTGTTTATTGCTTTCTGCGGTCAATGGAGTTTGTAAACAAAAAACGTAAACGAACAATAGATCAATACAGAACGACAACCAATCAAACATGCGACGAACCAATAGTTGTAGAAGACTACAAACGAATGCATAGAGTCCAATATGCTTCCATCGATGACGCTTTAAGTGCAGAAAACTTATTAAGAGAACCAACATTTTCTTACCGTGTGGGAGATTTCCTGTTCAATGCATTTCAAGTGCTTCTACACTTTAAATACACATCTTTAGAACTGCGTAATGGCATCATTGACCATTTTTTGAATTGTTTAAAAAGAGGCGAACCTAATGCACTAAATTCTTATCAACTGGAATTAGACCCAACGCAATTGCAGATTATGCATGGAATACATGACATAGAAACATATTTCCACAGAATGCGATTATCTGCATTGCCTTTTTCCGAAACAACTGAAACAGGACAATGGGGTGACACTTTTTGCATTAATTGGCTATCTAGATGGTTGAATATACAAATATGTGTTTGGTCTTTTACAACAAAAATGAATTACCTTCGATTTAATGTAAATAGTCCTCATCTTCCATACTACATCTTATTCCATGACACAAATCCATTAGCAGGTCACTATGAACCATTATATTGCAAAAAAAATGACAACTACAATTTTCCAATGACACATGTGCAACTATCGCGCTCTTGTGGCAATAGCGAATTGGATTGGTCTGCCATTTCAAATCAATTAAATAACTATGGATTGTCTAGACTAGTTACACACCCCTGTGATTGTGGTGAGAGCTTATTCAGCTCAATTTGTCTGTTAAAGAATGGAGAATATGACATACAATGCTTACGCCGTTACATCACTCAATCATTTTGCAATGCAATACTTTCTACAAATCCTATAGCATTTCGTCTCTTGGAAAAACACTTAACAGTCGACTTGATTCAAAACATACCAAAAATTTCAAATTGGCAAGATTACATTGTGAACTTGGCAACATTTTTTAAACAAGGGAAAATCGAGGGGGAAAGAATTCTGCGTGGAATGGGTATCTCTATTACTCAATGTAACAATTAATTTGTGGTCATCGAATGAAAAATTAATTCTAACCACATATTCCAATTGCGCACAACCCAAAGCAACTTTTAATATAATATATTTTGAAACAGAAACAACACACGTCCACTTTGAACCGCTAACTATGAATCATCAAAAAGACTCAATTACTAAACAAAATACTCAACAATTGTCTTTGACAACACCACCAAGTAAAACATCCATCCGCTACATGAAGTCTATTGCTCGATGTAGTAATCCAACAATAATCAAAGAACAATCACAACAAGCAAATTCAAAACCATATAATCAACTACAATGTCTAATTCCGGGCACAACTAAACCATCACTTCGTCATTTGAAGTCTATTGCTAGAAACAAAAAAAATACAAAAATAAGCACACGACGCAATGTAAATACACCCATTGCCAAATTTAACCAAAAAATCCAAGACACACCAAAACATGCATGTCCCATCTGTAAGCAATTGCATTTCAGCTACAATATGGTGCAATTTACTCAATTAGAAAAACAAACATACATGACTTTAGCTAAAAAGGACAAAGCTATAATGTGTAAGCAAATATGCAAGAAGTGTAAACAGTCATTGAAAATTGGAAAGATGCCAAAATTTGCATCACCAGACAACATCAAACTGAACAAGTCCTTGTCATGTGTCAAAATTCTTACTGAACTTGAAGAGCGACTTGTTTCACGTCGAATTGCATTTGCACAAATAAGAGAGCTAGGATACAAAAAACCACAAATAGGAATGACTGGCGCAATCATCAATGTCCCTTCCAATACCAATATAATACAAAAGGCCTTGCCACGATCCTTAGATGAGACACATACAATTGGAGTGGAACTTAAAAGAAGACTTCAATATAAAAACCCTTTCAAAGAAGGAAAAGTACGAGCATACATTATCATGCGTGCTTTGCAACAATTATGCAAGAGAAACTTATATCAAATGGAAAAAATACATGTCAAAAAGGATTGGAAGAGACTATTTCATGATATTGACACAAAAAACCACACTCAAGATCAGCTCCAAGACACTGATAGCACAAGCAACGAAGACGAAGAAGACGCACCAAATGAAACCATGGTGCATGGATTCACAGAGTCACATTGCATTCGTGATTTGCAAAATAAATTAATACAAGTTGCACCTGCAGAAGGACAACATCCACTTGGTATTTTCAAAGACAAATTTGCTGAAGAAATGAATTTCCCAACACTTTTTTATGGTGATCCTCGACTTGAGAATATAACGAATTCATTTTCATATCTTCAAATTGCACATTGGGAATTGCAACATGCAAATCGTGCTTTTGCTTATCATATAACAAACATTTTCTTCAAAGCACTTAAAATTATCATAGGCCAAGTGTCAAGAACCATGTGGGTAAGGATAAGAAAAGCACAATTGAAAGGTAGAAAGTTAGTTGCAAGAGATGTCAAATACAAACCAAACTTGGAAAAATTGTTGGAATCAAATATTGGATACATGGACTTCAAACAAATACGCACATCTCCAGATTATTTACAGCAATTACGAAGAAACACATTTGCAATGATATGACAGTTAGGTCCACCAACCTTCTTTTTGACATTTACAAGTGCCGAGCACAATTGGAAACCACTCACATTAACATTGTCTGAACTGTATCATAGACAAGAAAAGGAATGTAAATCTACTCAAAGCCATCACTTTCTCACTGTAGACAACAACTTCCTTATAAGAAAGGACCCTGTCACTTGTACACGGTACTAAAACTACAGATTGAAAGCATTGGTACAGATGATATACAAAGATGAATCATTTTTTGGACCAATACAAGATCACTTCGAGCATAACAGAATTCCAAAACCGAGGAAATCAACATACACACTTCTTGGTATGGATCAAATACACACCAATTTATGGACAAAACGAGAATAATGAAATTGAATCTTTTGTAAACAAATACATATCTTGCAACACGGACAACCTAGAAGCTGATATTGCAAGAATACATGAACATCACCACACCAAAAGATGCTATAGAAAGTCGAAATTAAATTGCAGATATAATTTCCCTATACCTCCGATGAGAAGGACCATGATCCTTGAGCCTTCCAACCAACCAACAGAATTGGAAATTCAAAATGCAAAGGACATTTTTGATGTATTAGAGAAAAAACAATATAAAAAAAAAAGACACATTTGACATGTTCCTGGCAGAATTAAAAATCAATGAGCCTAAATATATACAGGAAATAAAAAGCACACTAAAACAACCAAGGATTTTTTTGACACGAAAACCTTCACATACATGGACCAATAGCTTTTCTAAAAAAGTTCCTCAACTATGGAGAGCTAACACGGATGCCCAATATGTGCTCAATGCACATGCAGCAGCACATTATTGTACATCGTATATGACTAAACTCGACAAGTCAACAACAAAATCATTTCAAAAAATTAGAAAAGACCACCAAGAAAAAAATATCGATGCAATTTACACTACAACATATAAGTCTTTTTTACCACAATTATTCCACAAATTTTCCACAATTTGGAATAAATGTAGAATAATTGTGGTATCTCTATGAAAATTTCATTTATTGATTTTTAGGTATTGTGGATGCTCCACAATTTACACATAGTGATAATATTTTGTAGAGAAATCACATATCCTCTCCTTCCTAATAGAAAATCCACAATTTTTTAAAAATAAAAATAAAATTTATCATAAAATACAGATACCAAAATACTTAAAAGACTAATATAAATGTATATTAATATTAAAATTTTATTGTGTATATTTTAATATATTTCAATATTTTAAGAAAAATTATAGAAATTTTAAATTAGAACACTATGGAAATCCACTTGTATAAAAATACATTTTTATTGTAACTTATTTTAAACTGAAATTAACAAAACAATCATTAATATGACGAATATACAATATTAGTGTAATAATATTATATTAATGATAATATATGTTACTTCAAATATTCTTCTATTATTATTATATATTGTATATAATAAAAAAACTAATTTAAAATTAAGATATTGTAAAACTTCTATTGAAATATGATTTTTTTTTAATAATATTAAATTTAATATAAATAATACCTACTACTTTTTAATTTATAAAATCTAAAAAATTATTTTAAAAAATATATATTTTAATAATTGAATATTGTTTTAAAAAATATTCTCCCATCCGGACAATACAATCACGAGTGGGAACTTTATATAAGTATGTGCAATTTTTAAAATAGTAAAACCACATTGAGTTATAAATGTTATAAAAATTTTCAAAATACATGTGATAATTGTATATTTGTCTCACATTTAACAAAGTCAATAAATATAAAACATCCTACTAATTACACGTGGTTGTTGTTTTGTATGATGCATGCAGCTAGGTGAATGTATTCAATTATCTAACCGCATTCAATCTGTAAACCATGCAAAGTGTAAACGTGGGGTGTGTGACCTCAATCGTTGGCGAGATAAATGGGGTGATTTACGCTGACTATCGACTGCAGAATGCCTTTTCTTAAGGTTCTTTAATAGCTGGAAGATCCACAAATTTAGGGCGAATTTCCAGTTTCTTCTCTAATATATGAAGATCTGATAAAGAGTATTAATGGTATGCATAAAAGTTATAAATGTGCAGATTCAGAGTGATTATTTGGAGACTGAAAGTAATGAATAAGATTTTCTACAAGATATAATTTATATTTGATATATTCTAGTATATTTTGTTGTACTTTTTCTTTCTCTGATTCTTTTGTCATGTTTCTTTGATAGTGAAGAAGGATTTCTAATGGGCATCTACAGCATATCGGTGAACAAATTTGTATTAATAGATTTTTGGATTAAAGTGCATGGGAAAATCATGGTGGATTATATAGCTTTCTCAGATCTCTCATTAGATCTTTTAATATCTGCTCATGGTTTATCCATGTCAACTTATTGTTCTCGATTTGCATTTCTAGTGCACTAGTTCTTCGATTCCTCCTATAGCATGGGGCTCTTACTAGTTTGGAATCTTCAAGGTCTTCATTTTTCGGGATTTGTCTCAGTGCAAAAAGATTTAAACTTTTTTTAATTATTTAATAATTTGAAATTTTTTATTTGACCCCAAACTATCTTCATCCCATAAGGCCAATCTGATCTAAATTCGAAGAGTATATGAAATGGTGGATGAAAATTGAGATGGAATAGAGAGTGTGGATGAAATAAATGGCTTCATTAACAGGCTTGGAATACCAATCTCCCGAGAAGATCTGAGATGTATGGTAACAAGTCATGTGTGTAAGGAACAAGATTGCAGCTTGCAGCATTAACTACAACGCCCTTGAATTTTAGGAATTTTTGCATCTGTATCAATCCATATTCCACAATGAAGATGAGGAAGGAAAAGTTGCATCAAAGGATTTAATGGAAGAATTCAGAATTTTTGAAGGGGATGAAGATGGCTGCATCTCTTGTACCAAGCTACAACATGTTCTGTCGACCATGAGTTTAATTGATAAATAACACAACTTAGAATTTGATATTTCTTGTGAATTTCATCTTCATTGATGTGGAGAATTAAACCTTTGTTCATGGATTTCATTTTTGTTCAATTTTTTTCACTCAAATATTATTTCTATTCATGAAAGCTTTCTACTAACATCTTGAAACTCAGTGGATATTGACACTTATCTCTCCATAACTACATATACTTCAATTTTTGTCTCCTTTAAATTTGTGTTATCTAGACTTGATGACAATACAAAATGTTTGCAGTTATTCACAAGATTCGTGGTTTATCATAAGACGATGCAGAGTACATTCATTTCACCTACGTGGTCTTGGTTCTCAATTCTCCATGTGCATGTAAGCATAGTCTCAAAAAATTTATTTAATATGTTTGCTTATTTTACAGAAATCACTCCCAATTTGAAGGTACTTTGTCAAAGATTGTAGATGTGACGAAAGAGGTAATTCTTCTTGACAAAATGTAAAAAAATTCACTATCTTTCAATTAAATTTTAATTTCTCCTATCAATGTTTTGATAACGATTTTAAGGATTTTCATTCATTTCATGCATGTTTTGTTTTACAAATTAACTTAAATTAACATGGATGTTGCATGCAGGAATTTAGTGGATTATCAAAAAAACATTTGACAATAACATAATGCACATTGTGGGTCACATGAGATAAGGGTATACCAAATGAATTCCATAGTTTTCTAAATCGAATATATGTCCCATTTTCCTAAACTAACATCTATGCACCTTCTAATTCATGCACTGATTGCAGGATCCTCTCTACTGTACTTCCAGTGATATCGAATGAGGCTTAAACTTGTGATAAATTAAAAATGAAAATGTGTGGAGTTATAATATTAAAGTGAACTATACCAGTGATTGTAGATACATCACGATGATCTATAATACATGAGACGACTTGAAGGGAATGATAATTTTATTAAGTATAAAAATACATGATGTTTACAATTTATATAATAAATAAAAACTATGTTTGATCCACATTTTTTAATACGTTTTTGGTATTGTGGCTATAAAGTATTTATAACACTTTTTTTTTTTTTAATAGTAACATTTCTACATTTAAAAAAGAGATAATTTCACAATTAATTATTGTGGCAATCAAATTGTAGCTTCCACCTACAAGTTCTATGTGGTAACAACAATTGTAGAAAAAATTGTTGAAATTGCCACAATATAACATTGATGAAAGTTATGAAATTGTAAATTGTGGAATTTCTATAAAGATGAGATATATATAGAAAAACTACATGTTTGTGAAGATTGTAGATTACTAACAAAAAGAGAAATTGTAGAAATGTGGACAATATACAATTTAAAAATTGGAGATTATCTATAAATTTTCTTAATTGTAGACTATCCATGGAATAATGAATTGTGGAAAAACTACAATAATATATCAAAAAGTGGATTAGCTACAATTCTAATGCCACAATTTTAATTTTTGAAAAACCATATAACCACAAAAATATTGTTGAAAATTTGTGGCAAAAGACATAGTTTGTTGTAGTGTTAAATGGTGCGACAACTAGACAACACACTGCTCAACACCCAACAAATTTCTTCTCAGCAAGCAGTTCATATTGTTCTGTCATTGCCATTGCATAGTTGCTCTAGAAAATGTGTCTTCATAGACATGAGTCCATCAGATCAACGCACACTTGTCCTCAAGCCGCCAATGCTTTTGAGTAAAGAGCCTGATGAATCAGATAACATAATGTGCCAATCGATTATAGATCACTACATCAAGCGTCCAGCTGCACTAACACACATTTGCCTATCTGAATTTGTTTCAGAATACCAAAGAAACAACGAAAAATTAAAAAAAAAAGAAAGCAAAACATCATACGATATATCAAATACAACAAAGAAGTTGATAATGAAAACTACTATCGTGAAAAGTTGTTGCTATATGTACCCTTTGTCATCGATGAGACATCGTTGCAACAAGGATTTCCAACTTGGAAACAAGCATATGCATATCATGAACAAACTATCAAACACAACGAATCTAAATTCACTTTCCAACTTAATCCTACATGGGGTGACATCGATGACACGACTAGAGAACAAGAGATAAACAATGATGTTCCTGACAACACGAAAAAAACCTGCAGAAAATGATTATGTCAATGAACAATATGACTTAAAATCTGATTTGCAATTTACATATCATTTCAACAAAAACAAAAACACAAAAAACAGATTTGAAATTGGGAAGCATCCCTTCATATCCTCAACCATTGACTACTATAAAAAGAGAAGAATGCTAAACAGAGAACAACAAGCAATCATTAAAGACATAGCAACAAAAAAGTGACTCAACCCATCAAATCCATTCTACCTCTTTCTAACAGGAGGTGCAGGTACAGGGAAAACATTTACAGCAAAATTGATATACGAGACACTTGTACGCTTCTACGACAATTTCATAGACAGTGATCCACTCAAACCAAAAGGATTGATACTAGCATACACAGGAAAGGCTGCATATAATGCTGGTGGAGTGACAATACACTCTGCATTCCTACTACCATTCAATCGAACAAACTTGATACCGTTAACTTCTGAATCATTAGACACATTATCAAAGCAATATCAACAAATACGAATCATTCTTATTGACGAAATATCATTGGCTGGTTGTAGATCCTTGTATTTTATAGACAAACGACTACGAGATATAATGCATACTCCCACGGAACACTTTGGCAACATCGATATGCTCTTTTGTGGAGACTTTTACCAAGCACAACCCGTACATGACTCCCTCATATTTCATTATCCTACATTCAACGATCAACAAATTCCATATTGTTTTTGGAAAGATAATGTGAAAATCTACCAACTAAACAAAACAATGCATCAAAAAAATGAAAAATTCATTTCTGTCCAAAATCGTATGCGCATAGGAAAACAAATAGAATCTGACTTATGTTATGTAAACGAATCATGCTTGCGAACACCTCCTATCGATCCAAAATTTCCATATCTCTTCTACAAAAATGACGATGTCAAAAAACACAACAATCAAATGTTATCCATTTGTCCTGGACAACAATTTACGCTACATGCTATAGACCAAGAGGACGACGAGTACAATGTACACCATCCACATCGACACACTGCCACCCTACCATCAACTATTGTACTAAAAACTGATATGCTTGTAGAAATATTCGCCGGTAATTATGACATTCAAGACGGGTAGTCAATGGATCTGATGGAATATTCAAATCATACATGCTTCTAAACGAAATGGACATAGTATGGATAAAATTTAATGACCCTCATATTGGGCATATGCAAACAAAAAAACTCGCTCACTTGTACGACAATATGATAGAAAGGAGTTGGATACCAATCCTACGTATTACTAGACCAGCACCAAATTCCCAAACTCGGACACGCCTAACAATGCAGAAACAATTTCCAATACAATTAGCATGTGCACGAACAATACACAGATCCCAAGGCCTCACAATGCAAGGACTTGCCTTCAATCCGGCTGGTGTCACACAACATGGACTAACATACACAACACTATCTCGAGTTACAAATATTGAGTCTTTATACTTACTAACACCGTTGAAAATTAAGAATTTTAAGGTAAGAGAAGAGATAACAGCAGAGATGATGCGTCTCACGGAAAATTCGACATGGCAATTGCAAAATGATTTGCAAACAATGATATCCCAATCTGAGCTCCTCATTGCATCTTTGAACACAAGAAGCCTCAAAGCACATGCTGAAGACATACTCAATGACTATGATTTAATGCAAGTAGACATCCTATGTTTACAGGAAACGCATACCCCGACCACACAAACACACACACTACAACAACATTTCAATTGCATTTCTATACAACACGTACATGGAATAATGATTTGCATCAAAAAACATATTTCAAATATTGAAACTATTGAATACCGAGAAAATAAGGTAGAAGCGCTACTTGCAACCGTTACCATTCATAACAAAGAAATATCCATAGTAAACTTTTATGCAGCGCCAACTGCATCTATTTCAGATATTCTTCGTGCAATTGACAAAGCCTTGGCGGATACACAAGCACGAAACAACGTGCACATTATAGGTGATTTCAATATTGACATCAATAAGAAATCAGCGAACGAGACAACACTCATTCATCATATGCGAACTCACCAAATGCACTTCATCAAACAAAACCAAATTTCATCTTCAATGCCAATTATCAACCACATATGGTCTAAAACAAATCCCCAAAGGCATTGCATTGTTAGAACAGATACGTATTGGAGCGACCACGATACATTATACTTTTCACTAACCAATTTCTGTTAAATCAAAATCAAAATACTACACAATGTCAACAACACCTTGTACAATGCACTTCTCTCCCTTGAAACTATACACTGCTATAAGGTATGCAATATTAACATACAAAACTACAATTATAATCAATTCAATACTATTGTTTCTTCCATGACAAATTTACACTATTTGTCCAATAATAACAACAAACTAAGTTTTTCTCATATTGCACTATATACCTTATTATCACAGGAACCATGAAATGAGCCTTTGACAACATAGAAGGACAAGAAGAAGACAAGAGCCAACCAAAAAGGTATGTACAAAACAAACTACATTAACTTTAAATATGATTTCATCGACATACATTGAAATATTCTACATTCTCTGCGGGAAAGCAACATCAACTCCATCCCTCACATCCATTGATGACCTTAACACTTTCACAATTGGCAACATTTTCCAAGGCAATGTGCTTGTGGTGTATAAAACTACTGTGCAAAAAGATCAAGGAAAACAGCTCCTGCGAGCAGATCTTATTGATGAAAAAGCTGAACTAACAGTTACTCTAAATGTTGCCCACAAATTTATCCCAATGCATGAAGACAAAGTTGTGGCTGGAAAAGACATACAAATCACAAATTTCAGCATTGCACCTAAAACCAGTTATGACCGTGGAGACTGTGATGTGATCTTACTCCTCAATGAATCCAGCACTGTAGAAAGCACTCCGCCACTCTCAATAGAATATAAATTCATTCCATACACAACTGTTAAGCAATTGTTAAACAACACAGAGCCATATGCAATTGGAACAATTGCTGCAATTGTAACCTCTGCTAAACAGATTGGCCTCCAACTTATCCTAGAAATTAAAGACGGGCCAACAGAAGAAGACACAACAAGGGTAAACTCCTAGTATTGCACAAATTTCATATTCTAGGTGCTCTTCATTGCATAATACTAAACATTTTCTTCTCTAACTACAGCGATACCTATTTGGAACATTTCAACCTCTATTTACAGCAATAGAGGAACAACTACAAAAACAAAAACACACATTTTATTTGTTCAAAAATGTTGCAAAGCGTGCTGGAAATGATAATGACAAGGCCTTGAAGACTACTCAGTCAACATTCATCACACCCCTGAGGATGGAAAAAGCACTGCAAGACTTAAAAGAAATGTTAAACACAACTATAGAGGTGAGTTCTATATTGAGCAATACATAACAATTTGCAACGTCATTCTTTTATATCATATTTTCTTTCAAATATTCTACCTCTACGTTTGCTCATTTACAATTTCTTATCATCCAGGTGCAAGGTACATTGACTATCGCCAACATCTACTCAATACCATTTGAGATCATTTGCAATAAATGTGGCTCGTCACTAGAAACCTTCCAAACAATAGACAAACAACTTTCGCAATGCTGCTTCTGCCAACAACAATGTCCTTATAGCTTCAAACACCGGCTTATTTGCAACCTCAAATCCAGCAAAAACAAAAATATCCAATGCATACTGACCAGTGAACCGCTGCAAATGTTGCTTCCTGCACTGACAAGAGTTTCACATGAAGAATACTTTAAGAATAAGATTGATGTCATTTATTTGCTGCGGGGATTTCAAGCAACAGGGACATTCACTCTGAACCAGACAAATGCCATTATGGCGCTCCAATTGGAAAACAACTAAGGTGACTCTTTCAACTACTCTTTGCATAACAAGTTTCATGCAATCTCCTCTACTTTCAATTTCTTGTCACTCATACTCTTTCCTTGCTTTTCCGTAGGAATAGAGAAAAGCAACTTACATATTACAAAAAATCTACTACTCCAACAAACCACCCATTGTATACAACCATAATATTTTGAACTTGGCACATACCTCTTCCACATGTTATCACATTTTGAACTCGCAAACTGCTGTATATCCAGCTTTATGTATCCCGCATTACAGAGCTTGGTATTGTTGTATAGAATTTCAAGCTATGTAAAGGCCTCCCATGTTCAGGCAAAACATGTACAAAAAAAATATGTACTGATCGCATCTGTGTTTTTCCCATCTAAATTTTGGTATATATTTATTTGTCAAACTTCTCCCGTTTACCACAATATATAGATTAAATGGATATTGCTCTGTGAAAAAATCTGTGGTTTCGGTCATTGTTTGCGTTCTTTTGCTTAAAATTTTGCCACAGCTTTCATTTTTCTTGAATTTCTTGACAGATTTGATTAATTCGGACGAGCTTGAGGTAATTTTGTGTCTTTAACTTATTTAACTTAAATAGATCTAAAGAATCAACTTAGCCACGTATAGATGCTAGCAACCAGTGCATTTAATTAATGAACTGTCCATTGAATTTTCTGCCTACAAATTTGATTTGGAATTTTACCAGCATCTGTTCTTTTGCATTTCTCTGTATCTTTTGGACATGGCATGCAGTTGCAGTTTTGGTATACATTGCTATGAATTATTTGTAATTCTTCCTTGTACTGTGATCTTAGGAGTAGCTATTGTAATTGGATGTGCGTACCTGTTTCCTTTTCCCAAAATGACACAACTCAACGTGAGACCACATCTCTTTGAGGCATTTTGTCAAACAGTTAACATGCTTTGTGTATGCTTCCACATTTTGCATACATGTCTACATATCTTCAATTATTGCAGACCTGTATTTTCACAAGCATGGTTTCACAAAGAAACACAGTCCACTCTTTCTAAAACAATAGTGAATCCATTATCATTGTCACATGAAACCCATGGAAAGTTGTTCATGCCCTGATATTTTGGAGTATTCACTGTTAAAGCTGAGTCTGTTTTGTTACGAGTTGGTCGCTTTACTCTATTTTTGCACTTATTCGTTATTTCCATCGTTATTTTGTGCCATTATATTGGTAAATGACGTCATTGTAGTTATGATATTGTTTAGCTCCGACATCACTTTTCCATAAGCTTTGTTATTTCGTGGTTATTGTGCATCAATCTTTTGCTTGAAAAAGCTTCATGCTTTTACTGTATGGCTCTGCCTCCATCATTCATATCTGACGCTTTGGTTTCTGTTTCAATGGCTTTCATTTTTCACTATCGTGACTTTCCACTGTTGACTAGATTCAAGATGTCTATGTTTTATTTTTATTTGCCTCTATTTATTATTGGATATGCTTTGAATAAAATAAGAATGCACTATATTCCCATATATGATGCATGCTTTTAGTATGCAGCCTGTAGATTAATAGGGTTTCTTTGCAACAGCGCCCATTTAGTAAAATGGGCATGCCTGATACATTACCGTACTTGAGGGAACCTATAAGAAAGAAGATGAGCTAGTTTTCATTCTATTTTATATCATATTGTAGATAGAGAATGAGTATGGCAACATTGCTGGACCATATGGAGAAGCAGGCAAGCGATACGTAAAATGGGCGGCATCTATGGCCATTGGTCTAGGCACAGGAGTCCCTTGGGTGATTGTGTCAACAAGCAGATGCTCCTGTTTCAGTTGTGAGTATCTATTTAACCTCTTTGGACCATGCTAGACTCAAGCTACTTTTATCTTATTCACATGTTATTGTGATCATAGCAAGATTATGTCTTTACCTTGTTGAACTTGTGAAATCTACACCTTGAAATACACTTTTTGAATTTGGTACAACATGCAGAAGACGACAACACTTTAAACAAAGAAAATGTGTATGCAAAAATGTTCTGCTACAGATTTCTTTGTAGGAGTTGTATGGGAAATCAAGTAATGTTTTGAGCTTTTCAATTTGCAGATAAACACTTGTAATGGATTCTACTATGATGCATTTACTCCAAATTCTCCAAACTTACCAAATTTTCTTTTCTTCAGTTTAGATGTACATGGTGTAGTTATGACCGCCATGATGGATATGTATGCAAAATGTGGAAGCATAGAGGAGGCGCGCCATTTGTTTGACAATATACACATAGCTTTAATAAGCACTTCTAGTTTTTGTCAATTTGTCATCCATATTCATGCTATGTTTTTCTTGGCGAATATAAATATTTCATTGAACAGGTCATATTGTTTTTTTTACATTTGCCATTCAGGGTGGCTATATTTTAGATACTACGATTCTTTTTTTCCATGGAAAACCTACCCGGAAGGCATTGCTTCTATGGGATTATTGTAAAGAAATACCTGTAGACATTGGTTTTTTTATTATAAGTCCAGTGACTTTTTGTCTATTTATAATTTCTCTTATTTAAAGTCAGCTAGATGCCATAAATCCCATGTAAGAAAGTGACAAAAGACCAGATTTTCTGCCATCAATTTATCTATGCAAGGATAGTTTCTTACTGTAGAATAAATTTGTGTCTAATACCAGATTTTTACCTTTCGTTCTTGTGCAAATTTGAATCTGTTTCTAACCTTGTTTTCATGCCATTCTGACTCTTCATTACGCTGGGATACGAATTCAAATGTCCTTAATGTAACTACATAAATGCTTGGACATTCATTTTACATATTCAATATAAATGCTAAATTGTTATGCCACTTATTTAGATCTTGCAGCATACATGGCAGGAACTGGCCGCCTTGCGGCTCTTGTTTATATTTACTTTTGGAAAACATTAGAAAACACTTAGATTAGAAAAATAATGAAAAATAGAGCAATCTCAAATAGATTTGATGTGACTTTGAGTTAATTCTCAACTATTTTATTAAAGTGCAATTGTCATGTCACTACACATGTCACTCTACAAAATTTTTGAATAAAAAATTTACAAGAATATTTGGGTGGAAATAAGACCTAAAAATTGTCCATTCACTAAAAAAATAACCAATAAACATCAAACAAATCATTTTCTTTGATTTGATTTGATTTGATTTAATAAATTATTAAATTCAAAAAAAATAAAATAAAATTCAAAAATGTAAGATTTCGATTGACAAGATTTTAACTAATAAATATAGTGAAAAGTATAGTAACCTTTTTTGGGAACTAATAATTAATTATACACTTTATTATAACATAGCATATCCATCTAAATTTTAAAAAAATATCCACCAAATATTATCTCAAAAATTCAAATATAAACTTTTTGCGAACTAATAATAAGGAACTATTTCAAATACATATGATGTAAACAATAATTTAAAATACACATACACATTTCCTTATAAACTTGTATTATTTCTGTAATGTGTGAGTCAACGAGTACGGATAACTGAGTTAAAGTGATTCATATCAGGTGAAATGATTCTCGCAAAAGAGGTCGTCAAACCAAGTCCAAGATGAAATAGATGAACCTGACCACAATTCTGTGGCGCTCATACTTTCCTCAAGCCGAGCTATCGGTAGAAAATCGGCCATGTCTTCCTCCATATTTCCTGTTCTGCTATGTAATTCACCTTCATCGCCGCTAACGTTATATCCATCCTCTAAAATAGTTGTCTCCGTCTTCTCTCTATCTACACTGCATTTCACAGTGGCATCTGATGGAGCTCCTGAGTAGCCTTGTTTCGAATCTTTTGGAGAAACAGCGGAGGAAGCAAATCTGAAATTGTCAGTGAAAGCAGCCTGTACAGTGGCCTGGTTAATCACATCTTTAACTTTTGTTTTGTGAAGATCAACACAGCTTAATGGCTGCCCCTGAACAATTTGTGCGAAGGATTTGCCGGCTAACTTCTTGCTCAAATGGGTATTCCAGTAGTTCTTTACCTCATTATCTGTCCTGCCTGGCACTCGCCTTGCAATCAACGACCATCTGCAACAGAATCTCCCGTTAAAAGCAAAGAAGATCAATGGGACACGATAACATACGCGAATTTCAGTGACTGGAATCCAAATATTTAACCTGTTTCCGAGGAGATTATGAAGGCGAATGATGAGATCCTCTTCATCTGGAGAAATAAGGCCGCGCTTGACGTTGGGGCGCAAATGATTTATCCAACGCAATCTGCAACTCTTTCCACATCTCATCAAACCTGTATTATTACACCAATTATTTAGTCTTGCAGAAAAACACAGTAAATTGAGGCAGCAGGACTGGCAGTACATATAAACAGGCACACACAAATATGACAGTACCTGCTTTTTGGGGAAGTTTACTCCAACGTCGTGCGCCATTCGCTTCGATATATTTTTGTAACAGCACATCTTCTTCTGCTGTCCACTTGCGTCGCTTAAGTTCTACTCCCATTGGGGGAGCTCGAGTCATGGCTGCTTATAAGACTATAATCCTTGACAAATTAATACCTGTGAAGTGTAATCAAATAGACCTTAGTGAATGAAACCACAAGCATATGTAGGCTTATTATATATACAGAGGCGATCAGTTGAGTTGAGTAGAGAATAGCAATAATATACTGTTCCTCTTGTGAATGGTAGCTGCAGAGAATGACGGTGAAAGCACTTACATGATCTATTCAAACACGTAATTTAGACCTAGTAAATTACAGAGCTTGTGAACCATTCATGATTCGCAACTGACAGTGACGATATGAAAGCGACATGTCCGAGATGCAGAGAGATCTGTTTGAACGTGAGGGAGGCGTATGCACCGACACAAATTCTTGACTGTACAGCTAGAAGCCTAGAAGGCATCCTAATGAATCACAAGCGCATAGAGGAGAGACTCGTGGGACTGGAGATTGACAGGCTGTGGGCCTTTTTTTTTTGGGGGGTGATTTTAACCGTACATTAGCGATGAAAAATTAAGAAACCCGCGTAGACAATGTCAGGTTGAAAATTTAGAAAGCTATATATATAAATATAACTTTTTTATTTGTATGTGAATAAATCAGAGAGAAAATATTGGAATTTATAACCACAGAAAAGAGTTAAGGCGTCAAATAATTTTGATTTGATGTGCACTCATATTTTAAAATTCTAGGTCCCGCGCAGAGACACCAATATTAGTGGTGCACCCTAAGTTTGGGGCCCACAAAATCAACTCTATATAATGTGGGATTTTGATTTTTTCACCAACACGTAGTTCAAGATTTTTTTAATATATATGTGTGTGTTTGTGTGTGTTGAATTGTAGGGAAAGACATTTTTTGAATTTATTTAAAATAGTAAATTTGAGTTACACTACATTTTGATTGGGACCCATATTTGATCATGGCTGATGATGGTTGAACATTGAATTTTGAATAATGACAAATCTTACATGTCATGATGTGATTGGTTGTTGTCATGTCAAAAATGACAAATCACTAGGTATTTTTACGACAACTATTGGGTGTTGTGTATTCAAGACACTATATCCATAATTAGACCCTTCTCAACTATTGGTGTCTCTCCCCTAAGTTAAAGGATGGAAGGGCCTATCCCTCACATAAGTTTGCATGGAGGAGTGAGGTGGCTGTTGACTAGGCACTATTCAACTGTTCACCGAAATTAAAATAGGTAGCATAAAACATGTCATTTCAATTCATTCTTGTGACTGTTCAACGTTGTCTTGCCTTCAATTCATCAGTATATTCACATTCATTATTGTGACTGTCCTGCACTGCATGTCAATTCATCATTCACATTCACATTCAATTATTTAGAAAATACTACGTATTGAAATCATGTCCACATTTACTCCACTTTTTGGCGCCATTACTTTGTTTTTTACTCTATGTGAATTTATCTAATATTTCAAATATGCACAACAGAGTAAGTTTTGATGGTGAAAATTTTTGGGACAAATTAAATTTAGAAGAGAAGCCGATGAAGAGATTTCTCAAGTGGGTGTGTTTCAATTATAATTTATGATGCCATTTTTTGTAATTATTTTTACTATGTTAATTTATGCCATCTGCAACTCTTTTAGATGGCAATGGTTAGGTATTGAAGAAGGATATATCATCTCCCTGTTCCACAATAATTTACATTCCTCTTCCTGAGTAGGAGGTACAAAATTTTCTTCTTTTATGAGAAATTCTCTCCAGCTAAGCGGTTGTAGTAATTATAAAATCCAATAACAGGAAACAAATTTTGTTATGTAAATATTATTTACGTAAATAGTGATTAATTTTGTAATGTAAATATTATTTGCAGAAAGAGTGATAACTGCAGCAATTGATAGTTGTAGTAGAATAGTGTTATGTTTACTCAAGACAATAATCTCTTTATGAAACAATGTTTATTTTTACATTTACATTGTTGTATTTAATGTTTAATATTTTTACTACATGCTAACAATGTATAACGTTGTTAACCCTGAGAATGCTTATACAATATTCTATAATTGCAAAATATACTCTATATACTTTATTAAACTATAATGTCAATTAAAGGTGCGAGTACATGGACTATGTCAAAGTAGTATGTTTTCTATACCTAGTATGTTGTTACCTTTGAAACTTGCATTTTGGATATTCATTTTACAATGTATGGTGTGAGGAATATAATCAAAGTGATTTGATTTTATGATTTTGGAATAATTTCCAAAGCATTCCCCGATACTTTTACTACAACAATTCAAAAATAGGTTACGTTGTTACCCCCAATAATGACGATCCACCACGTTATTCTTACAAATGATATTCGTTATATTGTTTCAAATTGTGATGTCAAAGTTTCATGAGCATACAACATATATATCAAATTAGTTTATTGTTCCACGTGCTATGTTGTTACCTTAAAAGCATGAAATTTCAATGCTTGTTTTGTAATACATAGTTTGATGAATTTGTTCAACTGATTTCATTCAATTATATTTTAATATTTCTAATTTATTTCCTCATCATTTAAGTGAAGGTGAAACCATTTGGAATGATGGTGTGGAAATAGAAACCTTCAAGTATATGTGGCATCAAAGAATACATTTCTAGAAGCTTACAATATCATTGAAAGATCATCTTTATACCATGCACCTACATGTGAAACTGCAAGGTCATTGGCTTTCAGTGAAAAGAATTATTGAAATAAGGGTGCATGAATTCTCGTGTTTTAACACACAAGGAAATGTCTCTACACAAGACAAAAATCCATATATTTTAGAATTATTTTGTCATTGGATTATCTGAATATTAAATACATATTTCCAGTAAGGTTTATATTATTGTTAGGACCTTGCAGGTGAACGCGGGATTTAAATTATTGAGTGAGGGTTGTTTTCACCCCCTATCCTTCCCATAATGAAGTGGATGGGCGAGGGTGTAAAAATAACAATAACATTATTGGGAGCTACAATGATCATCTGGATTATTATTTATGTGTAGATCAATACATTAAGATTATTGCTTCACAGACCACACCCATGGCCCATCTTAAGATATCTCCATCTACTTCGAAACCTCTCTCATTAGGTACTCACAAATCTCACAAAGAAATACCGACCCATTTTGTTTCTATGGTTGGTATTCTTCCACACTATCGTCATGTCTTCCCCTTCCATGGTGAAAGAGCTCCTAAAAATTCATGATTTAATCTTCACCAAAAGACCAATTTGTGGCCTGGGGAAGTATCTCTACTATGATCATAAAGACGTGGATTACTCTATGTATGGAGGGTATTGGAGGAAAAGGAGATAGTTCTTCATTTTCAATTTTCTGACACCTAAGACAGTCGAGTCTTTCCGATCGGTGAGAGAGGAAGAGGCATCAACCATTATCCACTCTATTTGGGAGTATAGCGGGTGGGGTCTGCACTATGTGGATCTCAAGAAGAACCTACAAACTATTTGCATTAACTGTCTCTGGTTTAAAACAAAAATGCATGCAAAAAGTGTATAACAATTCACAAGATATACACCCACGATGGAAAATGTTAGAATACGTTTAATTTTTCCCCAAGAAAAGTAAAAAACAGTCTGATTTTTACACGCTTTTAATTTTGAGTTTATTTTGAGTTGTTCTTAAGTTTAGGAAAATATATTAAAGAAAATAAATCAAAAGCTTTGTATTGCACAAAAGCATGTGATTTTTAGCTCTATTTTTATGAGTTGAGTGTTTTATTGTTAGATGAAGCCATCTATTTATTAGAGGCAATTGTAAGTGTTTTGACATATAAAACACATTCAGAGAGATTGTATTGAGCCGAAGTTATGGAACTAGAAGAAGAAATATATGCACATAAGTGATAATATGAGTTTGCAATAATATGTTTTATTTGCAATTCTTTATTTTATTTACGTTAGTTGTTATTTTATGTGTCTAATTTCTAAAAATTGGTATCAGAGCGTGAATTTTTTCAATAGGTTTCTAATTGAAAACAAGTTATGGCTTCTATATTCAGTCTGCAGACACCACAATTTACAGGAAATAATTATGAGTATTGGCTTATTAACCATGAAGGAACTATTCAGATCCCAAGATGTGTGGGAAATCATAGATAATGGGTACACAGAGCCCATAGATGCAACAACATATAACACACACTCAGAGGAAGAGAAAGAAACTTTGAAGGAATTAAGAAAGAAAGACAAAAAAACTCTTTTCTTCATTCATCAAGCCATGCATGAAAACATACTACCTAGAGTGGGAGCAACTATTAAAGCAAAAATTACGTGGGAGACTCTCCAAGTTGCATATCAAGGTAAAGAGAAAGTAAAAAACCGCCGAGCTACAGTTACTTCATAGAGGTTTTGAAAATATGTCAATGAAACATTTAGATTCTGTAGAATCATTCTTTACTTTTGTAGTTGGTTTAGTCAATCAAATCAAATGTCATGGTGAAACTATTGAGGAAAGAAGGATTATTGAAAAATTGCTTAGAAATTTGCCTGCAGAATTTGATATTTTGGTAGTTGCTATTAAAGAAACTAAGGATCTAAGTTAGTTTTCAATTGATGAGTTTCATGCATCACTCATAAATCATGAAAAGAGGTTGAATAGATCACATGTAGTTGTAGATCAAGCTTTTTCATCACAAGTTTTAGGAAATTGTGGAAGAGGAAGAGGAAATTTCAGCCCTAGAGTTAGAGGAAGAAGTTCATCTAGAGGACGTAACAGTGGTCCATCAAACTCAAGTGGAAGAGTACATAGTCAAGAGTATAATCATAATCATTTTTCAAGTCAGAGACATGATAAATCGCATGTGCAGTTTCACTATTTCAAGAGATATGGGAACTATGCTTTTGAATGTAGGAAAAAGTAGTATGATTAGAACAAGCAAAATCAAAACCAGTTTGGGAGCTCTACTCCAAGCTCCATGTTTATTTCATGCACAAAGATTTCCGAAGCATCGCCTATTGAGTGTAATCTATCCCAAGAGATTCCTAGTGATGTATGGTATTTGGATACTGGTTGCAGTAATCACATGTCAGGTAACTTAGATTTATTTTCTAATTTGGATGAGTCGGTACAGTCAAAAGTTACCATTGGGAATAATAATACAATGACTATAAAAGGAAAAGGAACAATCAACATTATAACAAAAAAGAAGGGAGCAAAATATTATGTAGGATGTTTATTATGTTGCAGGTTTGAAGCACAATCTTATGAGCATTGGTCAATTGGTACAAAAGGGATAAAGAGTTTACATTGAAGACAATGAATGTGTGATTGTGGATAAAGCTCCAAGTACCCAAGTGATTGCCAAATTGAAGATGAAAAGTAACATAATTTTTTCTTTGAAGATTATACTAGCCATATCCGGAGCTCATACTATAGATTAGTCTAGAGATAAGGAGATGGAATTAGCTTTTCAGTCAGTTGAAAAAGATGAATCGTGGCTATGAAATCTTAGGTTTGGTCATTTAAATTTTGGTGGTTTGAATTTATTACACAAAAAAATATGGTGAAAGGTTTACCTTTTATTCAGAAACCAGAGAGTTCGTGAAGGTTTTTTTGGGGGGAAGTAACATAGAGAGTCCTTCCTAGTTGGAAAAACAAAAAGAACAAGTGCACCACTTGAAATTGTTCACTCAGATTTATGTGGACCGATGAAAACAAATTCTATTGGAGTTTGCTCATACTTTATGACATTCATCGATGTCTATATAAGGAAGACATGGGTGTAAGTTTTGAGACACAAATCAAATGCTTTTAATATATTTTAGTAGTTCAAGGCTTTAGTGGAAAAACAAAGTCGGTACTACATCAAATTTCTGAGGACAAATAGAGGATGTGAGTATGTTTTCAATGCTTTTTTGAATTTTTGCAAATATCATGGTATACATAGTATTTTACTTTTAGGTATACACGATAGCAGAACGGTGTGACAGAGAGAAATAATAGAACCATCATGGAGATGGCGAGAAGTATGATGAAGGAAAAGTATCTTTCAAATGAGTATTGGGCAGAAGCAGTAGAAACTGCTGTTTACATCATAAATAGGTGTCCAACTAAAATTACTCGAAACATGGTTCTTCAACAAGCTTGGACTAAGAGGAAACACAATGTTTCTCATTTTAGAATGTTTGGTTGTGTGGCATACGCACATGTGCCTGATGAGCTAAGGAAGAAGTTAGACAACAAAGGAGAAAAGTGCATATTTGTTGTATATTGAGAGAATATAAAATCTTACAAGTTGTTCAATCCAGTTACCAGAAAGGTCATAATCAACATCTAGATGTACAATTTGTTGAAAATGAGGAATGGGATGGAAGTATTCAGAAAACATTTAATGTAGTAGTAGCTATTCCTCATGATGATATGGCAGATGAAAGCATAGAGTAGCAAGGTATTGTATCTTCTTTGAATCTTGGACATGCACCATAAGTTGTAGAATAAGGTACACCTCCATCTACATCTAGGAGATCTCCAAGATTTCATGCATCTTCAACCATCCAACAAACACCACAAAGAACACTAGAAGCTACTTCTTCAATACAAAATAGTCCATCATCAGATAGCCCTTTGCAGTGGAAAACAAGGAGTCTTAGTGAGATTTATAATGTTCATACAACTAATGCTTTTTAATTTTTTACGTTGTTTTCTCAAGCTATAGATCCAATATAGTCTGAAGAGGCTATAAAAAATGAAGTTTGGGTTCAATCCATGGATAATGAGATAGATTCCATAGAGAAGAATCAGACATGGGAATTGGTAGATCTTTTAGAAGGAAAGGACATGATAGGAGTGAAGTGGGTCTACAAGACCAAATATACTATTGATGGTAAAGTACATAAACATAAAGCAAGGTTGGTTGTCAGAGGTTTTTTACAGAAATATGGAGTAGATTACAATGAGATATTTACACCTGTAGCACATTTGGACATGATAAGAATGGTTTTAGAAATTGCAGCTAAAAAAAATGGGCTCTTTATTAGATGGATGTAAAATCAGCATTCTTGAAAGGTTTTCTTGAAGAAGAAGTTTATGTGAATTAGTCAGAAGGTTATGAGATTGAAGGTCATGAATGAAAGACATACAAGTTAAAAAAATGATCTCTATGGTCTCAAGCAAGCACCTAGAGCTTGGTACAACATGATTGATTCTTATTTGATACAGAATGGTTTCAGTAGGAGCAGCAGTGAGCCTACCTTATACATCAAGATCAATAAGCAAGGTAAAATTTTGATTGTTTTTTTTTATTTGGATTATTTAATCATCACTAGAAGCATATCTATAGATTCATTCAAATCAGCTATGAAGAAATAATTTGAGATCACAGATCTAGGCCTCATGAACTATTTTTTGGGCATAGAAGTTCAACAATCAGAAGCAGAATTTTTTTATTTCACAAGCAAGGTATGGTAATGATTTTTTGAATATATTTAACATGTTGAATTGAAAGCCAGTGCCAACACCTATTGCAGTAGATTTGAAGTTAAGTAAAGATGATGGCGAATCATTTATAGATCCAACATTGTTCAAGAGACTAGTTGGAAGTCTCATGTATTTGATGGCCATAAGGCCAGATATTATGTATAGTGTGAGCCTCATATCAAGGTTCATGGAATCTCCAAAATATTCACATTGGCAAGATGGAAAAAGGATTTTGAGGTATGTATGTGGAACTAAGAATCATGGAATTTTGTATTCAACATCAGACAAGTTCAAAATAATAGGTTACACAGATAGTGACAGTGCCAGAAGTATTGATAATAGAAAGAGAACATTCATCTATGCTTTTCACTTTATAACAGGTGTTGTTTCATGGGCATCGAAGAAGCAGCCCATAGTCACACTATCTTCAACAAAAGTAGAGTATGTAGTAGCAACAGGAGCAACATGTTAGGTTGTTTGGATGAGAAGAGTGTTGAAAGAATTAAGGCAGAATCAAGAGGATGCTACACATATTTTTTGTGACAACAATTCAACAATAGTATTGTCCAAAATTCATGTTTTTCACAAGAGGAGAAATCACATAGACATGAGGCATCACTTCATTAGGGAGTTGGTTAACAACAAAGAAATTTTTCTTGAATTTTGTAGATCCAAAGATCAGTTTGCAGATATCTTTACGAAAGCTTTGGGAAATTAAGTTTTTGAGTATTTGAGAACTTGTTTAGGAGTTTTTGATCCAGGATATGTCAGATCTGGAAGTGAATACTCAAATCTAGAAAAATAAAATCTTTAAGGTCAAAATTGAGGGGGAGTGTTAGAATAAGTTTAATTTTTCCCCAAGAAAAGCAAAAAGCAGTTTACTTTTTACATGCTTTTACTTTTGAGTTTACTTTTAGTTGTTCTTAAGTTTAGGAAAAACTATTAAAACAAATAGATCAAAAGCTTTGTATTGCACAAAAACATGTGATTTTTAGCTCTATTTTTATGAGTTAATTGGTTTATTGTTATATGAATCTATCTATTTATTAGAGGCAATTGCAAGTGTTTTTTACATATAAGATACATTCAGAGAGATTTTATTGAGCCTAAGCTCTAGAACTAGAAGAAGAAATATACGCATAAAAATGTTAATTTGAGTTTGCAATAATATGTTTTATTTGCAACTCTTTATTTTATTTCTGTTAGTTGTTATTTTATGTTCCTAATTTCTATATTAAATATTACCGGAATACTGGCAAGGTAGGTTTTCTTTACCGTCAAACTTCAGGACAATAGCTATTTACAGACAGAGGTGATGAAGACTCTTCGGTTTTTTATTAGTTTCTATGTTATGGTCCGTATAGCCAATAGTGGTACCATTCACATCAACTTATTCTTCTTCATTTTCTTCGAATGACCTGTTATTATTTATGGTATGAGAAACATGCATAAGAAACCCATAAAGTCAGTGACTATAAGAAGAAGTAATCAGGAGAAATCCTATGCTTGGGTTCCACGAAATACATCAACCCAAAATATCCCACCACAATGCATACCTTTCCAGCTGCAGCAAAAATGCCATGCAAGGTCGACCGCAGCAGAATGGGAAACAACTCCGTAGAAATGTCGTGGCCCTGAGATAGTGAATAAAAAATTGTAAAAATGAGTAAACTACACAAAAGTTGTAGTGTTTTAGTATTTCGACTATATACTTTTGTGTTCTCTAGAATTAAACATTTACATTCAATATAATTTGATTTACTTCTTTGTATTGAATTTGTATATCAAATGTTTACCATATTTTAGACCATGGTAGAATTTTGTTAATAAGTGAATAATTTTTTCAAAGTTCTTTGACTTTCACAAATGAGATGAATAGAATTGTTTGTTTTCCAAAGCTTCATGTTTTGAATTACACCAAATGATCTTAAAAGTATAAAATAAAGAAAGACACTTTTAATTTGTTTTAATTGAATTTTTGAATTGTACTATATATTTTAACATTCATTCAACATAAATTAAAAAATACATTGACTTCTAGTGGCCCATTATAATAAGAATCATTCATTCCTATTGTTTGTTCTTTGAACAATATATTTCATAATATTTAACACTAACTAATGATAACAATTACAAAAAATATTTAATATTTGAATATATTTATTGATAATAATTTTAAATAATTTTCCCTGTTAAACAATTTCAAATAAAAAATTAATTTAAAAATTGAATGAATTTTAAATTGTTTGTTGTAAATGTAGACAAGCTGCATATAAATTATGTAAAGGAAAGTAAAATAAAGAGAATAATAACTATAATGTTTCTACATATTTTTAAGATATATATTATATAACGCCCAAAAATTTCTTGCACGAAACCCAAGATAAAACTCAATAATTAGTTAGGAAAAATTACGGAATAATTTTATTTTAAGATGAGTTGCAACGAGATAACCTTTAACCGGATTTAATTATTTCAAAATTAATAAATTCCACTTATTGCGAACTATTGTTACTAAATTAAAAATGTAATTCTATTATTTTACTCCATTTATTTCAATATTTAATTCCCTTCTAGGGTTCACGCTGATTTCCATTAATTTCCTCTTATAAATTATGATTTAAGTTACCCTTGCTACAAAATTATATAATTCACCCTTATAGTTCTAATATCACTTATTTACTTAATACTTTAGGGCTAAAGTCTAAACTTACCCTCCCATATAATTAAATTCAATAAATTTTAATCCCTATAATAAACATTGTCTAGTTATCTTTGTATAAATTTAATTTAATTAATTTTAAAAATCAAGTCCCTTGAAAAAGTCACTTAACTAAGGAAATAAAGGTCACATTTTAATCCCAGCATCCTAACACCCCTCTGGTGGCCGCAATCACAAGTTACACATACATTTAATTTAAAATATATTCCCACCAAAAATCCTCACCTAAAAATTGTAGGATTGATTCCCAACGATTAGATTGATTGACTAAGATCCCTTGGATCTTAGGCATTCAATCTAACCCTAAACATCCTTATGAGATGCTCTTATTCATTTCTTTTACCCTATTTTCTCATTTTCATTTTATAGGTTTGGGAGGAGGAGAAAAATGGAGGCCATGGAAAGTTTTCTCAAGCTCAAGGATGGAAATACACATTTTTTTGTTGCATATTTTATTTGCAACACTCTCCTAGGGTTTGTTCATATTATTATTTTTTATTATGTATTTTATTTTCATTTACCCTATTTGGGTATGGTCATTTTTTGCCCCATTTTTAGTTCTGGTTTAAATGATGATATATACACAAATAATTTGAGTGTATATTTGTGTGTGTATTTTACTTTTGAATATACATTTATTATGTGTACACACACACACACACACACACACACACACACACATATATATAACCCTCATGTTGTTTTAAATTTATATTAAAAAAAACCTCAAGTTATTTTAAATGTATATACAAACTTAAATATATAAGTTTAAAACAACTTGAAGTTTTTTTTGAATATAAATTTAAAACAACATGAAGGTTTTATATATATATAATTACAATGATTTAAATTAAACAAACATCGGCCACATATAACAAAAAATGCAGTGCTCATTGTAAATCCACGGTTAAAGTTTTGGACGGGCCGCATATATATAGAGTAGGGTTTGGGGGCGGGTGTCGAACCCACTGCACCCCTTATACATAGTATAGGGGTTGGGGTGGATGTGGCACCCACCCCCTTCCCCTTATAAAACAAACTCTACAGTGGTCGCAGCCTACGCGACCACTAATTCTTTTTTTATATATAAATTTTGGTTTATATATAACCATTTAAACATTAAGCCATTTGACTTTATAAGATTTCGAAAATTGCATTTTTTTTTTTTTTAATGTATATATATATATATATTAATATTATAGAATGTAATTTTTTTTTATTTAATTTCAATAACTATATTTTACACTTTGGAGGCAAATATTTAAGTTGAATAAAGGCTTAGATTGAGAGAGCTTCATTTTCATTTCCAAAACAATTTCAAGGTCCTTACTTCATCTAAATAACAAAATACATCATAGTTTCATTTTACAAGAACTAACCCATTTAAAATACAAGTTTTCGTTCAATACACTCTTAGTAAAGTATACAAGTTGAAGGGATTATCATAGTAACAAATACAATTTCTTTTTCCTACTTTCTAAATATATGTCCATTTTGAAAGCTAAATAGAAATCAACCTTTCACAACACATTTACAAGACTTTCAAACCTTTAAAATGCAAGTTACAAGCCCTCCAGTTAAGTGGGGACAACATGGAAATTATTTTACAAAAGTAGGATCTCTCTTTATTTTCTTCAAAGTACAACTATGACCAAATCTTCACTTGAGCTCCACCATCTCCAAAATCCAAACACAATAATAAAATAGGGGAGTAGGCAACACTCTCCACCCAACGAATAATCCAATGAGGAGAATCCTTCTTCCTCTTTGGCTTCTGAGCTCCAAAAATGAAACAATAAGGTGTATAAGACAACCAAGGCAACTTTACATGTCTTCCAGAACAACATTCAAACAACTTCCAACACAATGAGAAAAATAACAAAAATCACAACAACACACAAGTTTCCCAATCACAAAGGCTCAATACTCAAGCCAAGAAATAAAAAAAGAAACACGGGGATCTACTTATGCCTCCCAAAGGGGTTTGGTTCCCACTTTAAAGCCTCCAAGAAACTCCCATTCACATACCCACAAAAATCTTATACTTCCCTCAAAAACAACTTTTATGTATCCGTCATTAAAGAGGTGATGCAAGATAAGCACAACTTTCACTTATCTACAAAGGTGGGGACACCCCAACCCAAATCCCTCCTAAGATACACAAAAATACTCTTATGTCTCCCTCTAAAATATCCCCATTTCCATTTTATCATACACAACCTAAAGGCCATTCTACTTCCCAAAATCACAAACATACAATAGCTCTGTAAACTTTTCAACTTTGGAATTATCCAAAAAATCACAAATTAAATGTTATTGTTCTACTTTCTATTAGAAAATGACAGAGATAGCTAGTGAATGAATTTTGCTTGTGCTTAGAATTAACAATTGCAAGAAAGAAAAAAATATAAACTCACAAACACCAATAAGTTTTATCCTGGAAACCTCTAGAGGAGGAAAATCCAGTCGAGAATGGCAATTACTCTTTCTTCCCACTTTTATTGGCCAATTCAAACAATAAGTATGAAAGAGAAGTAGATAATATCTCACACTTCCTCCCAATTACTTGTTTTCTCTGTCTCAATAACTCCTTTCTTCTACAAAACATAATTCTAGCACTAAGAACTTCTTTCTCACTTGCTTTCATGCTTCGATGATCCTATTCTCTTTTACAAACATGTATTTATAGCCTCTCTCATGTCCTCCCGTACACTGAAGATTGGGAAAGGCTAGGGAGGAGAAGAGACATGAACAATCTTTCAAATTCTAGGGATTTTTATTTAATATTTTTATTTTCTGTCTAAAAGAGCCAGGACTACTGCCCAATGCATACTGGTGATCTCAAGACTGCCACCCTGTTTGGGCAGTGGTTCTACAACCACAAATCTGCACCAAGTGGTGGTTTTGTAACCACAGCTCTACACAAAGCATTGGTTCATATTAAAATATAAGACAAAACCTCCCTTTGTATCCCTTTCTTTTAATTTTTCCTTTTTGGTGCTGATTGATGTAATGAAGTAGATTCATTTAGGATCCCTATAGATCACACCTCCCCTTCTTAGGAAGATTTTTCTCCCACAAAAGTGTTAGTGGGGGAGTAGATTAGGAAATAATTCCCTCACTTGCTCCTTTGAGTACCACCAGGCCTTGCCTTGGCATGTCTTCCCTTTTAGTCCAATCTGGCCAAGACTCCTGCGAGACCTCTCCTTAGTCTCTTTTACCTTCTACTGCATAGCACTACGTCCTCCTCCAATTCACCTCGCAAGTCTAAGATGTAATATTCTTTGGAAAGTAGAAACTATAATCCTTCATCTTCATCAAGCTTGGATGGACTTATATAGGTGGAAGCTCTATCACAATTCACTATTGAGTACATCCACATAAATGTACGGTAAATCAAATCTGAAAAGCATTTTCTCCAACCTGCTCCAATATGGTGAAGGATCCATATCATAGTAGCTTGATATTTTGTGCCTAACCTTGTAGTCTCTCCTTACTCAAGTGAAGCTAAGATTTGTCTACAACATGAAGCTTATGCTCCCTCCTATCCTGATTGGTCATGTCTATCCTTGTACTTGGCTTGGGATTTCTCCAATTGTTCTTTGACTTTGAGATGGATTTATCAAATCCATCTCAATGAATTTATTTTCTCTAGTCACCTTTGTGTCTCATGTATCCTCCTCATCCTGGTTCCCAACTGCCATGTCTAGTGGATTTTTAGGTAGATACCCCAAGCATGCTTCAAAAAGTGAATTCATGGTGGATGTGTGTACTACCTAGTTATAGGAATGCTGAATGTAGGCTAAGGACTCATCCCAAGTCCTTGGATATTTACTATTATATCCTCTGATCAACTGTACACAAAATTATTTTTCACAACCTTTTTCTATCCATTAGTCTGTGGATGGAAGGTTGTGCTCCCTCTATAAATTGGTATCCATATTGTCCCACAAAATAGTCCAAAACTTCCCCAAGAACCTAGAAATCTCTGTCAGAAACAATAGACTTCGGTAATCCAAAATGCACCCATACATTAGTAAAGAAAATATTTTCTGCCTCATGTGCTTTTACTATCTTTTTACATGTCATAAGAATACACATCTTACTGAATTGTATCAACAACAACATGTAGAGATAGTCATGGCCATGTTTTAGACATAGGTAATTCCTCCTACAAAATCCATAGAAATGTCCTCCCATGGATGAGTAGGGACTGGTAAAGGCATATACAAACCTTCCTTCCTAGTTTTGGGCTTGCTCCATTGTATAAAAAAGTATTACATCCATGTATAAATTTTGATACTTCTTACTTATGTATTGGGACAATCCACGTACCTTTGCAAGTGGTCTAGGGTCTTACCAATATCAAAATGTTTTGCTACTTTTGAGGTATATATTTCCCTCATCAACAAAATTCATTTCTTATTTTGACACACAAAGATTCACCACATTGGTAGAGTAGCCCATCCATGAGATAACAAATCCTCAATCCCCATCTTTTCAGCCCCTTGGGACTGTAACTACTAAAATTTCACCCCAAAGTATTTTTCCTCGACATATGCCTCTTCATAAGCTTCCTTCATAAAGGGATCAATATGATAAATAGTGGCCAAGATAGGAGATACTTTCTCCTATGTCGGTAGACCTAGAACAACATGTCTGCAACCAAATATTGTACTACCATTCTTGGATTTTATCACCAAATGGAACTGACTGAAGGAATCCCATCCATTTGTAGTGTCTTTCCTGCTGACAATTTAGACTTTATGCTTGCAAATATTGGATAGGTTTGTCGGTCACTGTGCATAATAGTTTCTTTACTCAACAAAATAATGAATCCATTTCTTAATGTCCTGAACTAGTGCATACATTTCCTTATCATATAGTTAATATCCTTTAATTGTTGAAGTAAAAGTTTCAGGACGATAGCATATGGGTTTACCTCCTTGAAGCAACACTATGCCCATTTCATAATCATTAGCATCTATCTCTACTTCGAAAGGGATGTCTACAAGTTAGGAAGATCAAGTATTGGAGCATGAATAATATTTTATTTCAATAACTCAAACGAATTTGTCTTTTTCCTTACCCCATTCAAAACCCTTACTCTTTGCGGCCACTATGTGTAGAGGTGTACTGCAATCGTACGGAGAATCCCGAGAATGAATTTCCATGCATGTACTTGCATTGATCTCAGAAAACTCCTGGCCTCCATGTGACTCCTTTTTAGTGTTGGACAGTTGGTGATGGACTTCCACCATATTTGGATCCACCCATAGCTATTCTCCTCCAACCACGTGCCTAAGATAGAAAAGTTACTATTTGGAAGAATTCACATTTCTTCATATTACATAGCAAATGTTTCTCTCTTGGGAACTTGCAAGAATTTATGATAAATGTGTTAGATGTTCCTCTCATGTGGTAAAAAAAATTAAGAATATCATCCAAATAAACAATGATAACATGGATCCATGAATTCCCTTAATACATCACTCATCAATCTCATAAATATAATGGGCGCATTACATAAACCAAATGTAAGTACCAACCACTCATACAAACCATGTTTTGTCTTAAAGGCAGTCTTCTATATATCCTTCTCCTTAATTCTAACTTGGTGATAACCCAACTTGATATCCAACTTCGTGAATAATTTGGCATGTTAAAGTCTGGTCCAACAAGATCATCTATGCAGGGAATTGGATATTTGTTCTTGATATGGTGATCTTATTCAAAACAGCAATAGTCGATACACATTCTCCAAGAACCATCCTTCTTTGGCACCATCACAATAGGAAAACTACATGGTGAGGTGCTCAGATGTATCACACCCTAGGTCTAACAGCTCCTAGAGTTTATTTCTTCACCTCAATAATCTCTAACAAAGGATTTCCTATAAAACCTAATGTTTAGTAGAGGATACTCTGGCAATAGCTAGAATCTCATGCTATACTTCCCATTTTTGGTGGTAACCCGTTGGGAGCCCGAAAAACTTCCTGAAAAGACTAAATAATACTATCCAAATCCTTCATTCCCTTGGTTATAAATCTCTAAAACTTCTACCCCCATCTTGTTTATCCTTTAAAAAAAGTAAACATAACTAGATTATGATTTTCCTGAATAAGTCATTTTTCTTGGTTAGCACTCACCATAGTAACCTATGTCCTACGTTGGTGTGCCTGGATGTTGTCATTTGATCCCATTCTTGATTCATATGTATCAGTTCTCCCCTTCTCATAGAATATAGCATCCCTGATATACAAGTAAGGACTTTTAAAAACAACATCAAATGCATCAAGTGGAATAACATCAGCCTCTAATACATCAATATACTAGGAATTGATCCCAAACTTAACCTTACATTTTTTTTGTTACCTTAATTTCTACACCCTTCTTGACCCATCCAAAAGGATATGGATGAGGATGCTCGTAAGTCTCAAGACCCATAGTTTCTTTACAATTGCTTCAAAAACCAAGTTAGATTGAGAACCGGTATCAACCAAAGACATTTACCTTAGTTCTCTTGATCTGAATTTTGATCTTGAATAGTCTATCTCATCTCCTCTTCCTGGCTATGTCCATGTTGGTGGCCATGCATCCCAACCTTTTTTTCTACATCAGATTCATCTTTGATTTACACTTCCTCATATGTTCTTATACGACTATCATGGGTTTCTTTCGAATCCTTGGTTCAGTTCTTCGAATGTAAATTTGGATGTAACTTCCAACATGTAGTGTCAATATGACCATTGATATCACAATTCTTGCAAAAACATCTTAGGATCTTTACAAGTATTCAAATTGGTGGTGGCTTTGTTTACTTTTCCCGTTTCCATTTACCTTTGTTACTTCTTTTCCCATACTTCTTTCTTCTACTAACTTTTCAACTACTTTTCCTTTGGCTCTGTCTTCTCCTTGCTTCTTTTCATCATCAATTTAGTACGCTTGCACACACACACCTTCATTGAGATCCTTGGGCTTTTATGGAGATTACCTTCTTATTCGAAGGTGAGTGTGAAGCCCTCCCAAATAATTGGTCAGAATATCTTCATCCTCCAAGTCCATATTCAGAAACATGGCTTGTCTCCAAAACTTCATGGTATAATCCTACACACTTTAACCACTGCCTTGTCAAAAATGTTTCCATTTAATCATTTGATCTTTCTTGTGGCCATATAGGATAGAAGTTAGCTCTAAGTAATTCCTTAAATTCTTTCCAAGATTTCACAATAGGACACTTCTTCTTTTCACAAATGGTTAGATAGGTTTCCCACCAAACCAGAGCGACTCCCTCCATTTTGAGACGTGCAAAGGTGATCCTCTGTGCCTCAGTGACATTATGGATGCTAAAGTAGACTTCTAACTATTTTAACCATTTATTAATAAAATGTGCATCTACTTGTCCTTCAAAGATTTTAATCTCAACTTTAAAAAGAGTATGATCAGATTTTACCTTTTCTCTTGTGTTTTATGTATCGTCTTCATGCTCATCCCCATAGTCTTCTTCATTATGGCTACTCCCTATGCCAAAATTTTCAGCTAATCCTCAAACCACTAAGTCCATGCATTCTTTCTTGACAAAATTTTCCTTCTACAAATCTACAAGTTCTTCTTTCCTTTTAAACATCCTATCCATCATGGTCTTCAGCATCTCGATTCTATGGACCAAGTTCTCTTCCTCCATTTGTCCCCAAATTCTTTGTTTCCACTTCCTTGTAGAAATTCATGGATCACAAGGTACATCCTCTTCACCTTTAGATTTCGTCACCATCATAAAAATCGAATAATGACTACCATAGTCCTAGATACTTGTTATCTATGATACCAAAATGATCTGTAAACTCTTTAACTTTGGAATTATCCACAAAATCACAAATTAAACGTTGTTGTTCTACTTTCTATAAGAAAATGATAGAGATAACTAGTGAATGAATGTTTCTTGTGCTTAGAATCAACAATTGCTAGAAAAGAAAGAATACTAACTCACAAACACCAACAAGTTTTATCTTGGAAACCTCTAAAGGAGGAAAAACTAGTTAGGAAGGGTAATTTCTCTTTCTTCCCACTTTTATTGGCCAATTCAAATAATAAGTACATAAATTACAATAATTATGAAAGAGAAGTAGATAATATCTCACACTTCCTCCCAATTACTTGCTTACTCTGTCTCAACACTTATTTCTTCTACAAATCACAATTCCATCACTAAGAAATTATTTCTCACTTGCTTTCATGCTTCGAAAATCCTATTATCTTCTACAAACATGTATTTATAGCCTTTCTCATAGACTCTTGTGAACTGGAGAATGGGAAAGGTCAGGGAGGAGAAGCGACACAGAAAAAATTTTAAATTATGGGGTTGTTCATTTCAAATTTTTATTTTCTATCTGAAAGGGCCAGGACCGCCACCCAATATAGACCAGCGGTCCTAGGACCACTGCCTGGTTAGGAAATGGTCCTGTAACTGCCACTCTACATAGAGTGATGGTCCTATTACTATAAACACAAAACCTCCATGTATTTATTTTCCTCCTTTGTGTTGATTGATCTAGTGAAGTAGAGTAATTTTGGATCCCTATAGATCAACAACAATCATCCATTCACAATCATTTGCACAACAAAATAATAATAAGAATACATGGGTGAAGTCCCTACATTTCCATTGCAAGAGTATCCAATCCAAAAACATAAGATCCAATCTTTTCCAAGTCTAAAGTAAGCACAAACCAACCCAAAGCTTCAAATAAGCACTCCAAAAGCAAGCTCCTAAAAAAAAAATGCAAGAGTCCAAATAAAACAAGTAACCCCAATATCATAAAACAAACTTGAATAAATAGAAAAGATAGGAGAGAGAGGTGAATTGGATCATTTTATGATGCCACATCATTCCTCCTCCATTCCACATCACATAGTCAAACACCAAACCTAAAGCTCAATAAATTTTTTGTTGAGAAAATGACAGTCCTCTTACACACACAAACTCAAACCAACACCTCCAAAGGACAAAAATAAAAAATCACGTAAGAAAGTACAATAAACATCACCTTTTTCCTTAAAAATCACATAATGGGGTCTATTTTTGACCCATCAACCCATAGGGGTAGTTGATAGGTGAAATTAAGAGGTGTGGGACAAGCTTAACTTGTCCCACAAGCCTCCGAAAATGGCCCTTAAGCCCAAATCCGATTTTGAAAAGCAAGGTTGAGTACAAAACACGTAAAAGTAATAAAATCCTTTCAAATCCAACATAAATCAAGGACCATATACCAAAATTAAATACCCCCTATGGTCACATCTCAAATTACAATAATTAATCAAGGTTAATCAACTTAAATGGAACACTTTAACTAACACAAATAAAGGTGATTCACAATACTAAAATAATTCACATAGTTACAAAATAATTAAACTAAAAAGGAAAAAAAACACATTTACCCATGGTCACATTTGAGGCCACCCCCCAATGGGGACCTCCTAACAATCTATCAACAACAAACAACATAGAAATCATCTAGTTGCCAAGGTAACCTGTTGCCAATACCCCAAATTCCTTCATTGTTGGCCTCCTATCCCCTTTTGTTTGTTGTGTTACAAATTATTGCAAAATCAAAACAACACCTTTCTGGCCTCTTGGCCATATTAACAACATTGAGACCATAAAACAAACATACAATCATTAATTCACATCACCAAATATCATAACTAAACCATCACTAGAATCAAGTAATTCAAAAATTGTTCACAATTTCAATTATTTTGATTCTATCAATTAATTAATTAACAAAAATATCACAAGGCTAACTAAATTGTCTGACAAAATCTGTATACCAAAATCCAATGAGTTAGTTTATGAGTAAGTGCAGCAAGTTGGTAGACAATTAAGTGGACATAAAAACCCAAAATTTAGGTACCACGATCACGTTTTCTAAACCGCGTTTGCTCAATTGTGTTTTGTAGGTTTGGTGATTTCAAAACCTAAAACCGTGATCGTGGTCCTCTAAGACAAAAAAAATAGACCTGCGACTCCTCATTTTCCCCCATTTTTCCTTTTCAACCGCAATTTCTCCTTGACCTTTGGCACTCGTGGTTTGAATACCCCTTAAAAATTTCTCTTCAGACTTTTAGATCGTGATATTTTCAACCATGCCACCAAGACAAAGAGGTAAGCCCTTGATTTTTATCATTTTTTTGCATTTTAGGTTTTTTTTTTTTTTTTTTCATGGGTTTTTCAAATTTTTGTTTATGTATACAATTTTTTTGTTTTGTCAGTTTCTCAGAAAGCTCGTAATCCTACAAACCATCAAAATATTCCTCAAAACCCTCCAAACATTCCTCAAAACTCTCCTCCAAACATAGATCCACCTCCTGTGGCTCCTTCTGTCCCCATAGAACCAACAGGAACACAAGCTGATATCGTTGGAAAAATACGACAAAATGAAATTTTCATTGAGAACCTTATTCAAACTATAAGAAAAAATCATGCCACAAATCCGTCCCGCATGACTTTAGCCAACACATTGGAAACATTGATTGGCGAAGTAAACTCTACAACCAACCAAATAGATAGATGGAATACCTTTAGAGGTGATTGTAGGTGGTGGTATGCAGATAAATTATCCCATGCGGCCGTAAAAGACAAAAAAATTGGAAAAGATCACAGTTTTGCATTATTTGTTGACCTAAGAACTAATGCCCCCCCGCAGCTACTTGCAAATGGTTCCCAATCCATTGGTGCCACAATGACCGAATCAAGAACAATTTTTGGGACTGATGGTGGATGGTTTTTGATTATCCACCATGCAAAAACAATGAGGTTCCTCTCTATTTTTTGAAGAAATTATATTGTGAGTTCGTGCTTAATGAGGTCCCAAATTATTTTAAATTTTCTGAGTTTTATGGGCGAGGAGGTGAATCTACACAGAGTAGACTTGGTGCATGCATAGGTCAACCAAGGATCCCCCATGCCCCAAAACCCCCATTGCCTTCAGTTATCCCTCCTACAGTGAAGGAAGTTGTGGATATTGACACATTACATGCATTGAGGGAGCTCACTTACACTCTGACCCAACGTAGTGACTAGATTACATCCGGTGATGTTGGTGGAGGCACCAGTTCTAACGCACCACACCACTGTGGATCATGTGGCATCGTATGCACTGCAGGCAAGACATCATTTGCTAGATCACATGATTTATTTTCTCTCGATGAGATGAAGGCGAATGTTTTTGAAATTGGTGCAAAGGATCTTAGCCTTTCATAGGTAAATGTCAAAATAATATTATATATATATATATATATACAATAGTTTAATTCATGTTTGAGATTTTAATATATATGTATTTGATTGTACATCATGTACATACATGTAAAAACTATTTTTTAATTTTATTTTAAATAGCAAGAGCCGGTGAAGGAAACAATTGGCGTTGACATGCTAGGTACGAGAGTTGGGCGTGTTACAAATGTAAGTTTCAAGTTGTACTTAAATTTCAAATTTCATTTGATTGTGCACTTTTATTATTATAATGTTTCATTTGTACATGTACATATTAATATATGTTTGTCTTTTATACACAGTATCCTAGTTGGTCATCATCTTCTCTGGAAATTGAGGCTACTAGCACGCCTCACATGACTTTTACGTAGGTTAGTTTCTCTTTAAAATATGTTTCTAATTGTGGAAGTTCACGTGAATTACAATTTGGGTCTATTATGTGGTAGTCATGTAGATTAATATTGATTTGTACATGGTTTTTTAAAGCTTATGAGACTCCTCCATATATGTAGACTATGGAGGATGTTGTAGATACTACCATAACATCTGCAGATCCACTAACTGAGGTACAATTTTTCAAATTTTTTAAATTTTGGAGGAATTATTTCTTATTACTTAAATCTACAATATCAAATTTTCTACATGAAATATTTAATTTGAAATTTAATTATTTATATGTAGCTTACCCCTCATGAGTCTAATGTTGTCCCTGCGACGTGTCAATGAAAAATTGATAGGGATCATGACATTGTGGTAAGATTTCACATGCATTTGAACTAAATTCTAAGTTTCTAAATTTTGAATGTATTTTAAAATTTTGGGTGTTAAAAACTTGTTGTTTATGAATGTGCAGGTTAGGTTGTAGGCCTGCTTAGAGATGCTTCGGACCACACAGATGAAATCCGTAGTGGCATCTCCCTCCACTGCATCCCCAGGTCGCGGACATGCTACATCTAGCAGGGAAAAGAGAGGGAAGATGTTTCATGATTAGATTCATAAGACCTGGATGCACGCGCGCACACACACACACACACACACACACACACATATATGGGCCATCTTTTCCTAGTTCATGATTCTTCATATAGTCCATTGTATATATAGCCTTATGCGACTGCATATGGTCCTATATGTATGACACACTTAGTTCGAGATGTAAACGTGTTATGAAATTATATTTTCAGAGATGTGTGTCCAACACACTTAGTTCGAGATGTACACATGTTATGAACTTATATTTTCAGAGACGTGCATCCAACACACTTAGTTTGATACATTATATATCCATCTGTTGGTTTTCATAATGATATTACTTCTATGTTTGATTCGATTTCATTATACATGATATCCTTCTATATATGTATATTCTATGTATGTTATTTCTATATGTATGTTTATTTAAAATTAAAAAACCACGTCTGAGAATACTACATGGTATAATTGTTAAGAAAACCTATTCCATTAAGCAAAACATAAGATAACCATGCTAGGTGAACTAAAAAAGGGAAATACGTAATTACTTTTTTCACAATAATTACGTATGGTGTATGTGTAACTCTAATTATTTTCCTGCCTCCTAACAATGTGCACATCTTTGAAAGAATTGTTGTGAGGGAATTTCTATAATTAACATTTTTTATTTTAAAGTTACCACTCATCTATTTCATATCAACTAATACAAACATTGTTATAAATAAGCGAGGTAGAGTTCATCTTGAACTATATGAATATAACGTTACTATGGTGCAACATTGCATGGTACAATTGTTAAGAAATTAAGGGAAGCATTTATGTATTGTTTTAGAGATTATCCTATTAATAGGGCTTATCCCATTGATCAATAGATACACCTTAATATCTCTGTATAATTTGGTGCTATGCCAATCAACTAAGAAGTTACACATGATTTAATTATAGTAAGTAGATTCACTTCCCTATTAAGTCCTATATGTTTTTGTATTTAAGCACACACTTTAAACACCCCATTTTTTGTATACCCTACAATCCTTCTAGTCCAAAATATAGTTTTGTTGTGAGGGGGTTTGTCAAATAATTCACATCCTTACCATTCCAAGGTATTTGAAAAAATTTCAAGGTTCTTCAATGAATTTCAAAATGATATATCATTTGGAATTTGTGAACATTCTTTACATATTTATTTAGGATTTTTGTACATATGTTACAACATATAAATCTAGATAAGAACACATAAATATGTATGTAATGTAAATTGTCAAATAATTCACATCATGGTGGGCTCTAGGGAGGCCCGGATTAGTGTTAGACCACTCGATACAAAGCCTTCATGGCATAAATGTTTACAAACTGCCTTTTCTAGGAAGTCTGAGGAAATGAATGGATGAGTAGTGAGAAGTCATGCCTCGGGATGTCGTGCAAAAAAATTGACTGCGCTGAAACATCTGGGTGGCTAGGTAAATGCTAGAGGAGGCGTCGTTTTGGTGCACGACAATGTCGTTACTTCCGGATTACTTTGTTCGGGCATAGTCCCTTAAGAGACCTGAGACAAAAAAATTGTTCAACTTCGACGGGTAACTACACACACTCCGTGACACCTAAGGACATCTCGTCCAATCCTACACCTTGGCATAGGGACCCTCTACAACAACATGTCTTAGTTTTTTTCTTCTCCAATCAGTGCTCTAACTGCCCTATTGTTTGTAAACGCGCGAAATAGTGTAGTTTGAGACAGTGTAAGGCTATCGAACACTATATTTTGTAAACGGTGTATCATGGCACCGAAACTAATGTGCCAAAAATTCTAGGTGAACACTAGAGGAGGTGTCGTTTCAGTGCGCGACAATGTCGTTGCTTCCGGGCTACCTCATTTGCGCGTAGTTCCTTAAGAGCCCTGAGACAAAAAAATTATTCAACTTTGATGGGTGACTATGCAGACTCCATGGAACCTAGAGATGTCTCATCCAATCCTAAACCTTGGCATAGGGACCCTCTACAATAGCCTGTCTCTATTTTTTCCTTCTCCAATCGGTGCTCTCGCTGCCCTATTGTTTGCAAATGCGCGAAATAGTGAAGTTTGAGAGAGTGTAAGGCTGTGAAATGCTATATTTTGTAAACGGTGGGTCATGGCACCAAATCGACTGCACTGAAACATATGGGTAGATAGGTGAATGATATAGGAGATGTTTTTTTGGTGCACGACAACGTCGTTTCTTCCAGGCTACTTTGTTTGGGCATAGTCCCTTAAGAGCCTTGAGATAAAAAAATCATGCAACTTCGATGGGTGACTACACGGACTCTGTGGAACCTAAAGACATATTGTTTGATATTACACCTCATCATAGACACCCTATGTAATAGCCTATATCGGTTTTATTCTTTTCCAATTAGCGCTCTTGCTGCCCTATTATTTGCAAATGCGTGAAATAATGAAGTTTGAGAGAGTGTAAGGCTGTCAAATGCTATATTTTGCAAACAGTGGATCGTGGCACCAAACTGAAAACTAATAAATGTCTGGGTGGATAGGTGAACTCTAGAGGAGGTTTTGTTTTAGTGCGTGACAACATCGTTTCTTTTGGGCTACTTCGTTCCGGCATAGTCCCTTAAGAGCGACGAGACCAAAAAATCGTTCAACTTTGACGGGTGACTACGTGGACTCCATGACACCTAAATATGTCTCATATGATCCTACACCTCAGTGTAGGGACCCTATACAATATTCTATTTCAGTTTTTTCCTTCTCTAATCGGTGGTCTCGCTGCCCTATTGTTTACAAACACGCGAAATAGTGAAGTTTGAGAGAGTGTAAGGATGTCAAATGCTATATTTTGCAAACGGTGGATCATGGCACCAAACCAACTACGCTGACATGTTTGAGTGTCTAGGTGAATGCTAGATGAGGCATTGTTTTGGTGCTTGACAATGTTGTTGCTTCCGGGCTACCTTGTTCGGGCGTAGTCCCTTAAGAAGCCTGAGACTAAAAAATCGTTCAACTTCGACAGGTCACTACGCGGAATGCATAGAACCTAAGGATGTCTCTTCAAATCTTACACCTCAACATAGGCACCCTCTATAATATCCTGTCTCAATTTTTTCCTTCTCCAATTGGTGCTCTTGCTTCCCTATTGTTTGAAAAACGCGTGAAAAAGTGTATTTTGAGACAGTGTAAGGTTGTCAAATGCTATATTTTGCAAATGGTGGGTCATAGAACCAAAATTACTGTGCCTAAATATCCAAGTGGCCAAGTGAATGCTAGATGAGGTATCTTTTTGGTGCGCGACAATGTCGTTGCTTCTGGCCTACCTTGTTCGGGGTGTAGTCCCTTAAGAGCCCTTAGACCAAAAAATCATTCAATTTCGATGGGTGACTACAAGCACTCCATGGAACCTAGAGACATCCCATCTAATCCTACACCTCAGTGTAGGGACACTCTACAATAGCCTCTCTCAGTTTTTTCCTTCTCCAATCGGTGCTCTCATTGCCCTATTGTTTGCAAACTCACAAAATAGTGCACTTTGAGACAGAGTAAGGCTGTTAAATGCTATATTTTGCAAACAATGGGTCATGGCACCAAAAAGAATACATCAACACATCCAGGTGGCCAGGTGAATGCTAGAGGAGGCATTGTTTTGGTGCACGACAATGTCGTTGCTTCTGGGCTACTTCATTCAGGCATAGTCCCTTAAAAGCCGTGAGACCAAAAAAATTATTCAACTTTGACGGGTGACTACACGTACTCCGTGGTACCTAGAGATGTATCGTCTGATCATAAACCTCAAGGTAGGGACCCTCTACAATAGTTTTTCTCTGGTTTTTTCTCTCTCCAATCAGTGCTCTCGCTGCCCTATTGTTTGCAAATATGTAAAATAGTGAAGTTTGAAAGAGTGTAAGGTTGTTAAATGCCATATTTTACAAACGGTGGATCGTGGGCACCAAACCGACTGCACCAAAACATCTGGGTGTCCAGGTGAATGCTAGAGGAGGTGTCATTTTGGTGTGTGACAACATCATTTCTTCCAGACTACTTCATTCGGGCATAGTCTCTTAAGAACCCTAGGACCAAAAAATTGTTCAACTTCGACGGGTGACTACGCGTACTCCGTGGCACATAGAGATGTTTTTTTCTAATCTTACACCTTAGCATAGGGACCCTCTACAATAACCTGTCTTGGTTTTTTCTTTCTCCAATCGGTGCTCTCGCTGCCCTATTGTTTGCAAACACGCGAAAGAGTGTAGTTTGAGACAGTATAAGGTTTTCAAATGCTATATTTTCCAAATGGTGGGTCGAGGCACCAAATCAAACTGTGCCAAAACATCTGGATTGCTAGGTGAATGCTAGAGGAGGTGTATTTTTTGGTGCACGATAATTTCGTTGCTTCTAGGCTACCTCATTCGGGCGTAGTCCCTTAAGATGCCTGAGACCAGAAAATCATTCAAGTTTGACGGGTGACTATACGGACGCCGTGGCACCTAAGGACGTATCGTCCAATCCTACACCTCAGCGTAGGGACCCTCTCTATAATAGGTTGTCTCAGTTTTTCCCTTCTCTAAACGGTGCTCTCGCCGCCCTATTGTTTGCAAACGTGTGAAATAGTTCAGTTTGAGCCAGTGTAAGGCTGTCGAATAGTATATTTTGTAAACAATGCGTCGTGGCACCCAAAATGACTATGCAAATGCATGGGGATGGTATTATAAACACTTTGGGAGGCTTCTTTTTAGTTCTTTAAGCTCCATGTGCTTTTGGGATACCTCCTCTGGAGCCAAGAAACCCCTCCACAGGTACATAAATTGTTGTTAATTGCTTCTCTTTTCTTTTAAAACAATGTAAGCTTCTCTTAGCTTCGATAATGTATAATTGTCTACTAATATTTCTAACCATGTGAAGGTGGAAGCTTTTCTAGCACCACTAATGTGCACAGAAAAGTGTTAGTTAAATAAATTTAAGTTTCAAATCAAAACCATACTAGATATATACAAAATACACAAATTTAATAAAATATATGAACTTAAATTTATCTAACTAAAAAATTTATATATAACAAATAAATTATATATATAAGACATGTGCATTGTAAATTCATTCTAATGAACCATTAGGATCAGATCTACTCTGAATAACGGACATGATTTCTTCATGATCTGACTCTCGAACCTTCCAAAGAATCTTGTTATTAGACTTTCCTCGATATCTATACAGTTGAATATTTTTCACTAGAACTAGATGTGAATATAAGAGTATTTTCTTGTATGTCTCAATGTCTTCAAACACCCAAATAGAGGATTTTTTTTAATGGATACCATCAAATCCAAGCTCAAGTAACTACGACTGACCGTTATAGGGTACTCAATATCTTCGTCATCTATAATAGGAGAAGTCACATTTTTTTCTTTCCTCAATGCAATGACATAAGAAATAGTTTTTTTCGTTCTTCATTGTCTTCTGTCGCAATAACTGCAAACACATGTCCTAAAAAAAACAAAGGTTTCAACTCAAATTTAAATTGTACATATTAAATTTCAATGGACATAACTCAATACAAAAATTGTAAATAACCATAAATACCTTGTCACACCAAAATTAATTTTTTTTCAAAGTCCTTGGATGTTGCAACTTCATATGTAGAAATAAGTCGTAATTCTTGTGGAGGTTGATAACTAGGAAGTAGAGTTAGAGGCCTACAAATCCATCCACCCACCCATTCTTGTGAATCACACTCAACAGTGACAAATTCAATACAAGATGCACAAAAAACATGTCAAATTTCTTGTCCATGTGGCCCAAAAAGTAGTGTCTGAGATACAAAATGAGTGCATATGACTGGACCCAGTGTGTGTCATACAATCCTCACAGTTAGCATTTTTTTGTTCCTCTATCAACCAAAAATATCTGCGAACTATGGAATTTTCTTGAGAACCTCAGGCCATGTTGTCAATACACCATTCCACTATGCTCTTTGCATCTTTTAATTTAGCACCATTTTTGTACATCAACTATTCTCTTGTAAGAGATATTTTCACACATGCCCCTGCACCCATCATGCTCTCCTTTTTCCATGCCCATCCTTAGTGAAAATCCAAATATGTTACACACCCCATCTTGATGTGCATCTTTTCTCATCCAATAAAACATTCGTTCATTCTTAAATTGAGATGTGCAATTATTTGACCATATATAATGTTGTTTGAAGTGGATGTCCCTATCAGATAAGTTTCCATAAAATAACTGGAAACACCCTTCCAAAAATTTAGTAGAATGAGTACGATCATTACTGATATAAAATTGGTACTCTCTTAAAAAAATTCGATCATTCTCTGTACTATTAGGAGAATGTATAAATGCTATATGCACAAAAATGACAACTTGTACTGAGTTGTAATATTGTGATTGAACCTCCATTTGTGGTTGTAATGTGTAATTCTCTACAAAATCAACCACTGAAATAATAGTACTAATAGGAAATGTGTCCTTGCATATATTGAATTGTGCATCCAACTATTGAGCTCTGTGTGTATGCCTAACATACTCATAAGAAATTTCATCCTTAAGTTTTCTCATAAATTGAAAAACAAGCATATGTTCTGTAGCTATCTCACACTGTTTAGACTATTTTCCATCTTTCAACTGATATGCAACTAATTTATATTTATCAAACTCAACTAAATTATGTCCTATTGCACCTTCAATTTTCTCGTGGATGGAATTTTCCAATTTAGATAATACACCGCATGTACAACTTCTAATTTAACAATCCTGACTATAAAAAAAATTGTCCAACTTCTTTTTCACAAAATATCGTAGGAATGAAATCCTTGGAAGATATTGGTGGAACTTGAGCAACACATTCTGATAACATAGTTTTAGAATGAAAATTATAACGAATATGTAAAAATTTAGCATAATGCATCGCAAATTTAACATGTTGCCTACAACAACAAGTGGCGCGAGTGTGGTTGATTTTCACATATAATGGTTTCAACATTTCAAAATTTTTTTGACTAATTTTAATTGCCAAATGATCTTGTTCAAACTTACGAAAAAATTGAGTTTTAGTCATATTTAAGAAATACTTTGGATGTGGTTCACGATTAGTAGAACCAACTCTCTATTTTACAACATCTCTTGTATTAGGTGAAACTCTATTGTTATCATGCCAAAATTGAATAACAACTTTTTCTTATAACATTAGAATTATATTTATCCTTACGCAGTGCTCTAGTTGAAAAATGCCCAAAAATCGGTGTTATTGAGTGATTGAAGGATATTACATCTTTCAATTGCTTTCATTAGAGTTTTTCGATTAACTTGCAACATTCGACTTGTTTATGTAATCAAACATTATTTTTTATTGATTCACTTACAACAGTAGTAGCAAGTACACGACGTATAATATTACTATCCCTAGTGCGTCTCTTGACACAAACAATGTGATATGCATCATGAAGGTTTTCAACAATTGTAGAGGTTTGACCATGTATATTAGATGTTGTCAATCCAAAGGTGTTTAATGTAGGTCTCATTTTAATCAATTTCATCAAACTAACCAACAACTGACATCTTTGGGAATCATTTAAAATTTTAAAATGATTATCCCAAATTTTAGTGGCTTTTCTTCTATTTTTTTTGTTCAAAAAAATTTGTCAGACATTGGTTTCAAAATGTTTTCATCAATTTCAATAAAATAATTAGGTTTCTTATGGAAAATCCTGTTAGGTTGTGGAGCATGTTTTCATGTGTGAAAGTGTTGAAGACTGTACACTAAGAGTACTGTACACTTTTCATGCATCCTCGCCGGGGTTCAGGCCCCGAGTGGGGGTCCAGGGGTGGCAGCCCCCAGTAGCAAGGGTTTGGGGGCGCAACCCCCCAATTTTTTTTTCGGGGCCTTAAAACGTGCCCAATATATCGGGAAATGTGATTTTCTCATATGGATGGTATTTTGACCCATAGGTTTATGGGATGGTTTTTGCCCATAGTTTTGATACCCACGGTTTTATAAAAATACTTAAGCAGTTGTCTATTTATATGGTTTTATGCATATGATAGTAAATGAAAAACATTGCAGATGTGCTTTGAATTCTGGTGTGAATTCTGTAGAGTTTGTTAAGCATAGCTCCAAACGGATCTGGGTATTGTATTGAGAGAGCGGTGGCTTGTAATAAAATATGAGCAAGTGATTCTTTGTGGACGTAGCCTAAATTGGGTGAACCACATTAAATACTGTCTCTTTGTGTTGTGTTATTTTATTCTACACTTTTATTTGAGATCTGTAATAATTTCTGTGTATTAGTTTCTACTGTTGCGATTCTGTGAGGGATTATTGCGCATATTTTATCCCTTAGTTCCTAACAAATGGTATTAGATCTTGGTTTGGTTTTCTTAAGTGTTGAATCACAGGGAAAGTTTTATCTTGAGTGGGAGCTGTGGTAGATGATGGAAGATCTAGGGTTGATAAATTCATTGGGCATAATTTTAGTCTTTGGAAGATGCAGATGGAAGATTACCTTTATCAGAAGGATCCTTATACTCCACTGTCCGAGAAGGTGAACAAACCCTCGAGCATGACAGATGCGGAATGGGATTTGCTGGATAGGAAGGCACTTGGGAAAATCTGGCTATGTCTTACATCTTTGATATTATTTAATGTTTCAAAGGAAAAGACTACAAAAGAACTTATGGATGCATTAGGGAAGTTGTATGAAAAAACCCTCTACCTCTAAGAATATATTTTTAATGAAAAAGTTGTTTTAATCTGAAGATGTCTGAGAATGGTTCAGTAATAGATCATCTAAATGATTTTAATATGGCTATAAATATGCTAGCTTTGGTTATAATAGAATTTGATTAATAAATTAGGCATTTATTAGTTCTATGTTCTTTACCTGAGAGTTGGAATAGCCTGGTAATGGAGGTAAGCAACTCGGTTCTTGCTAACTCAAAGTTGAAGTTTGAGGATGTTGTAGGGGTGATTATAAACGAGGAAATGCGAAGAAAAATCTCTGGTGTATCTTCTACTTCAAGGAATGCTTTGATAGTGGAAACTAGAGGGAGACAGAAGAATAGAGGAAACCGTGGAAAATCAAAGGATCGGGCAAGGTCAAAATCCAAAAGCAAGATAGTATGCTGGCACTGTGGAAAGTCTGTGCATGCAAAGAAGGACTGTTGGGAGCTTCGGGACAAGAAGAAACAACAGGAAGAAAACAAGGAGGCAAATGTGACAACAGGTAATGTATGTCAGGATGCTTTGATTCTTTCTTTGCACAATATTACTGAATCTTGGATTTTAGATTTGGGGGCTTCTTTCCATGCTTCTTCACATAGGAATTATTTTGTTCATTATGTTCAAGGAGATTTTGGGCATGTTTTTCTTGATGATGACGAGCCTTGTAGAATGGTTGAAAAAGGTTCTATTTAGGTTAAGATGCAGAATGGGAATACTTGGCTATTGAAGGATGTCAGACATGTGCCTACATTAAGAAAAAATTTGATATTGGTAGGGAAATTGGGAAGTGATGATTGTACTGTGATATTTACAGCAGAATCTTGGAAGGTTAACAAAGGGTGCTCTTGTGGTGGCAAGAGGTAAGAAGGTTGGAACCTTGTATTTAACCACTTATAGCACTAATGTTTGTAATCTTGTGGCTTCAGAAAGTAGATACAACATTGTGGCACTATAGGCTCGGTCATATGAGACATAAGGGCATGGAGATCATAAAGAAGGATTTTTCTTGGATATACAGAAATAGGTTTGGAGTTCTAAGAGGACTGCATATATAGGAAACAAAAGCAAGTAAGGTTTCTCAAGTTTGGAACTATAAAGAAAAGAGAGTCAGTTAGAGTTGGTGCATTCTGATGTGTGGGGGCCAGCTCAGGTATCATCTCTTGGGGGTTCAAGTTATTATGTTACTTTTATTGATGATGCAACAAGGAAAATTTGGGTTTATTGTATTAGAAACAAATCTGATGTATTTGACACTTTTGTTAAATGGAAAGCTTTGGTAGAGAATGAAACAGGTCTTAACCTAAAATGTCTCAAGTCAGATAATGGATGGGAGTCAATGAATTTGATGATTACTGTTCTAAGAATGGAATCCATAGGTAAAAGATGGTTCCATGAACTCTGCAACAAAATGGGGTGTCATAAAGGATGAATAGAGCAATAATGGAACGTGTTAGGAGCATGAGGTTATATGTAGGACTGTCTCTTTCTTTTTTGGCAGAAGCGGTGAGCACAGTTGTGTACTTGATAAACAAAGGACCCTCAAGTGCCTTGGATGGAGGCATACTTGAGGAGGCTTGGTATGGTAAGAAATTTGATTATTCATTTCTTAGAGTCTTTGGATGTGAGGTGTTTGTTCATATAGACAAGGATGATAGGACCAAGCTAGAGGATAATTCAGAAAAAATGTACTTTCATTGGTTATGGTGGTGATGGCTTTAGACATGAATGTTGGAATATTAAGGAAAAAAAAATCATTCGATCTAGGGATGTGGTCTTTAATGAGAAAGTCATGTATAAGCAGTAGTTGCAGGAAAATAGGGAAGAATCCAAGAAATAATATGCAGTGGTAGAGGATCTTCTAGATGGAAAAGTGATACATGAATCAATTCAGGAACCTCCTCAACAGGAACCCCAAATTCCTATATTGAGGAGGTCTTCTAGGGTAAGAAGAGAACTTGAACATTTTTCTCGTTCTCTTTATTATTTATTACTCACTGATAGTGAAGATCCAAAGAGATTTGATGAAGCAATGAAGGTAGATGCCAGGAAAGAAGTAGAAGCAAGCCATGTATGAGGAGCATCAGGCTCTCATGGAGAACCAAACATGATATTTGGTGAAGCAACCCAAAGGAAAAAGAGCATTACAAAACAAGTGGGTGTTCAGAGTCAAAGAGGAATACAAGGCCCTGTTGGTGGTCAAGGGGTTTGCACAGAAAAAAGGTATAGATTTTGATGAGATTTTTTCTCTTGTAGTAAAAATGACTTCTATTAGAACTATTCTAGGAATAGTTGTAATAGAAGACTTGCACTTAGAATAGCTTGATGTAAAGACTACATTTCTCCATGGTGATTTGGAGGAGAAACTATATATACAGCAACTAGAGGGCTATGAGGTCAAAGGAAAAGAGGAGATGGTGTGCAAACTGAAGAAGAGCTTGTATGGCTTGAAACAAGCTCCACGTCAATGGTATAAGAAATTTGATAGCTTCATGATGGATCAAGGTTATATTAGATGTCATTCTGACCATTGCATGTATACAAAGAAATTTGAGGATGGAAGTTATATTATCCTGTGTTTGTATGTGGATGACATGTTGGTTGCAGGTAATAACATGTAGGAAATAAAGTACTCAAGAAGCAACTAAGTGAATCATTTTCTATGAAGGATTTGGGGGCAGCCAAACAAATCCTTGGTATGAGGATATCTCAGGATAGGAAGGAACGGAAGCTGACATTATCTCAGGAAGAGTACATTAAGAAAGTCTTGGAGAGGTTTAATATGCAGGAAGCTAAACCAATTAAGACTCCTTTGGCAGGCCATTTCAAGTTATCAAAGGAGTAGTGTCTCAAGATAGAGTAGGAGAGAAACCAAATATCCAAGGTACCTTACTCATCAGTAGTTGGTAGTTTGATGTATGCCATGGTGTGTACTAGGCATGATATTGCCCATGCAGTGGGAGTGGTGAGTAGATTTATGAGTGATCCGGGAAGAGTTCACTAGCAGGTAGTAAAGTGGATCCTTTGGTATTTGAGAGGGACCATGGGGAAAGTTTTTTGATACAATGGATCAGACACCACTTTGTGTGGTTATGTAGATTCAGATATGGCTGGAGATGTAGACAATAGGAGGAGCACAACAGGTTATGTTTACACGATAGGTGGGACAGTAGTGAGATGGATTTCATGGCTATAGAAGTTAGTGGCTTTGTCAACTATAGAGGCTGAGTATGTTGCTTCCATAGAGGCAAGCAAAGAAATGATTTGGTTACAATAATTACTTGAGGAGTTGGGGCATAAGTAGGAGGAAGGAAAGCTACATAGTGATAGTCAAAGTGCTATACACCTAGCTAAGAACTCTTCTTTCCACTCTAGGACAAAGAATATACAGTTAAAGTATCATTTCATCAGGAAAACTTTGTAGGAAGAGAAGTTAAAGCTGGAGAAGATCCATACAAGTTAGAATCCTATAGACATGATGACCAAGGTGGTCACAAGGTAAAAATTGAAGTTGTGTTTAGCTTTGGTTGGTCTTCACGGAAACTAGTGAAGGGTTAAGAAGCTTGCTCAGAGGAAAACTAGTCTTCAAGTGGGAGATTGTTAGGTTGTGGATCCTATTTTCATGTGTGAAAGTGTTAAAGACTATACACTGAGAGAACTCTACACTTTTCATGTATCCTCGCCGGGGTTCGGGGGCGCAACCCTTGGAAAAAATAATTTGGGCCTTAAAACGTGCCCGATATATCAGGAAACGTGATTTTCTCATATGGGTGGGATTTTGACCCATAGGTTTATGGGATGGTTTTTGCCCATGGTTTTGATACCCATGGTTATGTAAAGATGCTTAAACAGTTGTCTATTTATATGGTTTTATGCATATGATAGTAAATGAAAACATTTCAGATGTGCTTTGAATTTGGGTGTGAATTTTGTAGAGTTTGTTGAGCATAGCTCGAAACGGATCTGGGTATTCTATTGAGAGAGCGGTGGCTTGTAATAAAATCTAAGAAAGTGATTATTTGTGGATGTAGCCCAAATTGGGTGAACCACGTTAAATACTGTCTCTTTGTGTTGTGTTATTTTATTTTGCACTTTTATTTTAGATCTGTGATAATTTCTGCATATTAGTTTCTACTATTGCGATTCTGTGAGGGATTATTGCGCATATTTTATGCCTTATTTCCTAATAAATCCTAGGAAGTGTTTTTGTCAAATTTTGCTTGCCTATGGTTTCAACATGAGTTTCCTTATTTAACATTTTCATTGTCTCCTTCAATTTCAACATTTGCTACATCACGAGTATTCAATTCTTCTTCAACATTGATTGTAAAAAACATCTTCATCACGAGTATTTAATTCAACTTCAACATTGATAGTAGAAATATTACTTGGTTCCTCATTGCTTACAATAGTAGGGGTTGAAGATGAACCTCTTCTTGATTCATGAAGATTCTGCATTCGTTCAACATTTTGAAATCTATTTGCCTCTAATTTTTTTGGTTTTTTTTACTTAATGACTTCCTTTTTTGACTTTGTTTCTTATCTCCCATGATGTTTTGCTTCTGGTGATAAGAAAAATGTGTAGAAAATGATAGAATTTCATAGTAAGTTATACGATAAAGTCAAACCGTAAAAATCACATGGTAATTAGAACATTGGGATGTGTGTAAATATGATTTAAGAACCATGATTTCACTTTACAAACTGCGCTCGCGGTTTATAAAGTGCAACCGCAGTTCTTTTTTATAAAACCCACGATCGCGGTTTATAAAATGTGATCGCAGTTCTATCTATATCATCAAGTCTAACCCTAAGGCTCGGCAAATCTTTTTTTTTCCCAACCAAAGCTATGGATGGTCATTATGAAGTGTAAAAAGGTAAAAAAAATTCAAATTTTCTCTTCCACAGAATTGAACCATGCTAAAAGAATGAAAACATTTCACAAAAATGGTGCCATTGCATAGGGGAGACTCTTAGCTTCGTATAAATATTGATTTTAAAGTGAATAGAATAAGATAAATATCATTTTATAATTCTTTACTAACAATAGGTCTTTAGGAAAAAAATTTCCCGTGAATGTTCATGTCTACGTTTAAGACTGCAACTTTTGTTTCGCTTATCAAAATGTGATAAAACTTATACCAACCCAAGTGTGGAGAAATTCTATACATGTTAAAATAAAATTTGATTTTGATATTTTTTTGATATAGTTATGGCGAGAAAATGGAAAGTGCTTCGTTTTCTAAATATTTTCAGACCACTTTCACAGAAAAAAATCATAAAAAAAATATTGCTCGAAAAAATACAAAATAAAATCCATTCTAAGATAAACAATTATATATAACTTTTTCACCAACTTAAAAAACAAGATTTGGTCATCCAGATCATGGGCAAACGAACTATAATCTTATAGGTTTAAAAAAAAATGAAGTCATATAATTTTAAGTGATTAATATATCTAAACTTGTCCGTTTTTTTTTTAAAATTAGTATTTTAGAAACTAGATTCCGGATGCTACAATTTATATTTATATATTTTTTTTCTAATTTTAAGTGCGCGTATTGCTAATAATCCCTACAAGTTGATATTTTGTTGTTTTTTGCAATATGACATCCACTTATGACCCCTTTTTGGTCCACCAACTTGCTGCACTTACCCATATATATATATATATATATATATATATATATATATATATATATATATATAAAATAGTAACTCTAGATCATCATCAAATACTGATATGTCAATCCATGCATGTAATCCATCATATAAGTTGCATCCTTCTAAAAGTCTAAAACATCCATATTATCTATCAAATAGGCTAATCAAATATAATGATGTCCATCTATCAATGTGTAAAGATCAAATACAATAACAATGTCTATGGCTCCAATCCAAAGTAAGCATAAAATCATAGCAAGATCAATGTCGAAGAGAAGTGGGTACTACATCCCCCTCCCCTTGGACTTGACTTCCCCATAAAAATAACTGGAACAAGTGTGGGAACTGTGCTCTCAAAGGTGTGGTGTCCTCCTATGTAGTTTTTGTCTCATCCTATCAATCCCAATCGACGTGAACCTGATCAATATCTCTACCTCGAAGGCCCAAGGCCATGTGCTCTAAAATGTGCACAGGCTCCACCATGACCTACCCTTGATCATACACCTGCAATGCAATCCAATCCAATACATGAGAAGGATATGGAATGTACATCATAAGAATATAAACATGAAATACATCGTTGACGTGAGACAAGCTAGGTGGAAATGCTAGATGGTAGGGTAAAGGATCGATCCGCTCCAATATCTCAAAGGGATAGAAAAACCTAGGAACAAGATTAGAGCCTTTTCCATAACGGATAGGGATTTTATGAGGCCTTACATGAAGAAACACCTACGTGTCCACCTCCAAATTGCGATCTATCATCTTGTGAACTATATACTTCTTCTGTCTATCTTGAGCCTCCTACAATATGTATCTAATCATAATAACCTTCTGCTCTATATCCTATAATAAAGCTAGCCCAAGAGATACCATGTCCTCTAACTTGTCCCAACTCAATGGTGTCCTACACTCCCTATCATACAATGCCTGAAATGGAGCCATATCAATCAAACTCTAACAATTATTTTTGTAGTAAAACTCTACCAAGTACAAATAATCCTCCCACTTTGAATGATGGTCCATGACGTACATCCGAAGCATGTCCTCTTAGATCTGATTCACTCACTATGTTTGTCCATTTTTCTCAGGGTGATAGGATCTACTAAAGGTGATCTTTGTCCTGAGAGCATATTGCATGGTAGTCTAAAAGTGAGAGGTGTACAAGGGATCATGGTCATAAATGATCTTCCTTAGAATCCCATATAGTCTAACAATATCATCTAGATATACTCGTTCCACTGTAAAAATTTTATAGGTTGTCCTCACTGGAGAAAAATGAGCCATTTTCATCAATCTATCCACCATGACCATAATGGTGTCATGGTCGTATCTCGACGTAGGTAGACCTACAATGAAATCCATGGAAATGGTGTTCCACTTCCACTTTGGTATGGCATGAGGATATGGAAGGCTAACTTGATGTTGATGCATGACCTTCAAATTTTTGCACTCTAAACAAAAAAAAATGAGCTACATCCCTCTGTAGTCCTCTCCAATGGTACAACTATCTCAAAGTGGCATGTATCTTCTTTACCCTTGTATGTGTTGAATATGGTGCATGGTGTGCCTCAATAAGGATATCCTGCCTCAATCCTCCATCTTTAGGCACATAAATCTAACCTCTGTGCCAAAAATTACCATCTACCTCCAATGTAAATCCCTCAAAATTCCCCTCAAGGGGCCTCTAAGACTCGATCTCTGCTCTAACTAAAAGGTAGAAGTTGTCATGTGGAAGCTGCTGTAAGACCTTGGTCATTAAGTCTGTAGAACCTGTTGTAGCCATAACCAAATGTCTCTTATGGCTCAAGGCATATGCGGCCACATTCTCCTTCCCTTTCAATTTCTCTATCTCTATGTCATACTCACAAACCAACTCCATCTATTGCCATTGACGAGTGTTGAGATTGGGTTACATGAAGAGGTAACGAAGACTCAAGTGATCTGTCATGAGACTAAACCTCATGCCTAAAAAAGAATGTATCCAATGCACCAAAGCATGCAATAATGCCACAAGCTCAAGGTCATGAGTCGGATAATTGATCTCATAATACTTGAGTTTGCAAGACTCAAAGGCTACTACACGGCCCTCTTGCATCAATACACCTCCTAATCTTACCAAATAAGCATCTATGCATACGAAGAAATATCCCTATGGATCTGACACTCCTAGAATATGTGTTTTTGTAAGGCATTCCTTGAGTGTCTTGAAGGCCTTCTCACATCTATCTAACCAAATGAACTTCTTCCATTTACGCTGAAGGGAAGTGATGGGATGCAAAATACAAGAGAAATTTTCAACAAACCTCCTATAACAAACTGTCAATCCCATGAAAATACGTACCTCGGTCACATTGGTAGGTGGTGTTCAATCCATGATAGCTCTAATCTTGAAAGGATTGACTATGATACCTTCTCTAGAAATAATGTGTCCTAAATATTAAACCTCTAGCTAGAAGAATGCACACTTATCTAGGTTCCCATAAAGCTGCTACTCTCGAAGACACTACAAAACATGATGAAGGTACTCCTTGTGCTCCTCACGTGTGCATGAATAGATCAAAATATCATCAAGGAACATGATTACAAATTGATCTAGAAAATTCCTGAACACCCCATTCATCAAACTCATGAACAGTGCAAGGTCATTCGTCAGACCGAATGACACAACTGTGAATTTGTAGTGTCCATATCTCATGGGGAAAGTTATCTTATAGGTATCTGCCTCTAAAATCCTCAGCTGATGGTAACTAGACTTAAAATCTATCTTATAAAATTTTTTATTCCCCTTCATCTGATCAAATAATTCATTTATGCGAGGAAGGGGATAGCGATTCTTGATTGTTACTTTGTTCAGTTGTTTGTAGTCCACACACAGATGCAAGGATCCATCTTTTTTCTTCACAAAAATCAGTAGTGCACCCCAAGGAGATACACTAGGATGGATTAAGCCTTTCTCAGGAATGACCTCAAATTGTAGCTTGAGCTCACATAGCTCAAGGGTGGCTATCTTATATGGAGTGCGTGAGATAGGCTCCACTCCTAGAATCAAATCAATATGAAAGTATATCTCATGTGGGAGAGGTAATCCTGGTAACTCACCTAGAAACAAATATGCAAAATCCCCCAAAATATTTTGATCATCAAGATAAGGTCTACTAGCCTCATCCTCTGACCTATCACTAAGTTTAATAGCATACAACAGAAACCCACATCACACACACTGTTTAAGATCCATAGCGAAAATAATACGAATAGAGATGGGTCATAATCAAATAATATAGAGGTAGGGATACTTCCAATGCTACCTATAGTCTCTATCACCATACCCTGATGCTCTGCCTGACAATTCTCGACTGCTGCATAAGTATGATGGCTATGTACCATGTCGTTGACTACAGGATCTTAAATAGGTTTCTCACCCTTTTTATTAGGGTTCTGTGGGTACTCTCTCCAATGGTACCCAAGTACACTGCATCCATAACAACTACATGGTCCCCTCCAATGATATATGGCTCCAACAGGTACTCTAGTGGTCTATGCCATATATCATGATGATCCTGCCATGGAATACTATGGGTACTACTGATGAGCTCCCACCAATTGATCTCTAGGTGCTCCCTGTGTCCTGATGGGTCCTCTAGGAGGAGGCCCCATACTCCATCCTATCTGAGTATCAAATCTCTGTGGGGGTCTAAATAGTGGACGATTCTTATGTTGCTAATACTAAGGTGGCTGTTGTGGTTTCCTGAATGAAGGACTATGCTAAACCATGTCCACCACGAGGAGGAGGAGATGAACAGCTCAACCTACTATCCTACATCAGAATAATATGGCTCCTCACTCTATCTCTATCTTGTTGTGTCTTCCCCTTAGTATCCTTTGCAATGTAGGCCTTCTCAATAACCTTTGCTAAGGTTTGTGGACAATGAATGTGTACTGCACCTCCCAAATCCAAGTTCACGCCCCTAATGAACCTATGAATCCTAACCTGTTTTTCTTGCATGTAGTCTAAATACTGAAGGAATTCTAAAAATCAACTCTCATACTCGGATATTATCATGGATGCCTGGTGAAGGTCATGATACTCATCTATCCTTTGTTAGATAAACCTCTTGGATATGTATCAACTCCTGAAATTCTCCTCAAAAAGATCCCAAGTGACCATCTCTAAATCTACATGGAGCTTCATCTCCTTAGTCCATCACCAAATACCTTCTCCATCCCTCAGAAGATGAATCGGAACATGATCCTTTGTGTTTCTAGTACATGGACAAAGCTTGAAGCATCCGCTCAAGCTCACTAATCAAGCCTCTTCCAGAAAACCTCATGTATCACTAATATAATGATACAAGCATACATTCAAGATCTTCCTGATATGATCTACTGATGATGTCTGATGACCCCTTGTAGACACCAAATTTGTGTGTTACAACACCTTGTGCGCCGCATCTCATTTCACAACCTAACCTCACCACCTAAACCTTGCACAATTATTTATTACTTACCTTATAATTAATAAATCCACATTTTCAAACCTGCCACCTCATTTTGCCACCTCATCATGACCTAGCCCTAACCCTAAACTAACCTAATTAAGACCTATAACTTGGTATACATCCACACCCATGACTAATTACCCCTCACCCGCACTAAAACCAACCTAATAATGACTTGACCAAGCCCACAACTAATCTCTCGGAAGAAAAGGAGGGGAAAGTTGGCTATTTTACTAAAAATAGTCCACTTTGACTTAATCGACATAGGTTCCTACTCGACTGCAGTCGGTTACGTAACTGCCATCGGTTCCCTGTAAATGACTTCCCCCAACCAAAAACAAAGGATATGGAATTCATTAGAAAGATCAGGAATTCACTTGGCAGAGCAGAGACAAGTGAAGAAAAGAGAAGAGTTTGCAGAGAAGGACATCAAGCCCAAGACCGCAACTGAGTAACTAGAACACATCGACACTCATCCAAGCATTGGGAGAGAAAATAGATCATCTTTGATTGCCAGATCATCCCACCTGAGCCCTTCCTTCACCATCACAGTCCTTGGACATGTATCTTCATCAGAAACTAGTAAGTAGTGTCTTGTATGTTCTTTTAATAACATTTCTTGAACTTCTGAATCACAGTAATTATAAGTCTACTCCTAGATCTACTACCCGGTAACACCCTACATCTAACTATCATTCCTCTACCCTTACATTGCCCCCAAGAACAGCCTCCATACTCTCTGAGTCTTCTCCATCACCCCATGGCCTATCCCTAATCATTTACCAGCCTTATAAACACCATAGCCACCTCATAGCCAACCTTCATTAAAAACCCCTAAATCACTGCCCCTACTGAAATCGGTTATCAGCAACCGGTACCATTGTCTAACCGTAGTCGGTTGTACAGTGACCGACATCGGTCACTGTGACTCAAACCAAAACCAGCCTTTCCTCTATTGCTTTTAACGAGGTAATTAAATTGTAATTTTGCAATAACTTCTTTGTTAGAATTTGTGTTAATTCGTATTAAGAGGGGAGCTGACCACCTTCGAAAGGAAGTCTAATATTTCCTGGGCCCAAGGAATTTCCCTCATTTATTGTCTAACTACAATCTGGTGGTCTTGTATTCTTACTTGCAGGTAGTCCTTCCTAGACAAAAAGGAGTTCTTCGCAATTGATCTGATCTCTTTCTACGGTATGCGCACACCCTCCCAACATTCAACAGATATTCCTCCTAGCCCTAACCCTTATCTGTTTCTCAAGAGAATGAAAGGATAGAAGCAACTCTATTCTAACAACTGAAACATTTTGTGCGAAACATTTTGGCACGCCCGGTGGGACCCATTTCAGGTTTCTTTCTTTCTTTCTTGCTTTCATATAGGGAGCATACTTGCTTTTTGTTTCTACTAAATATTCATAAAATATTTTGTCATTTTGGTAAAAGAGTTTGTCTTTCTTTCACATCTTTGCATTAGTGAAAGTCATCTCCTTTGCTTCATTGAATATCATTTTCGATTTGGGTTTTAAAACACGTGCATCATATTCTTGCTTGCTGTTTTCAATTCTAGTGAACATAGATTAAGTGACAGGTCATACACGTGGGGGTGATATACATGGTATTGACAAGAAATTAATCTTACTTTCACTGCACAACACATACCAAATCACATCATAATTAACACAACAGCTCAAACATCACCCCTTTTCCGTGGTATTCCTCCACCCAATTGAGGTAACCTTATACGCCAAAACAAACTTGACATCTCCCTTAGGTCTTTTGTTTAGGATTGACATCATCTTGCGTCTAAGGCATAAGCCCACAATAATTAAAACTAATCCTAGGGTTAGTCTCTTGATTTTCTTGTGCATCTTGCTTGTTTTAGTTCTGTTTCTCTGTCATACACTGTTTCAGTGATCACTTCAAAATAGTTTGGTAGGCATACTAAGCATTGTTAACCCCAAATCAGCAACTTCTTACAGTTTATTACACCGGTCCTATTCTACCGCCATCGGTTAACTTACCGACACCGGCTATATTCTGACCGACATCAGTTACCTGATCGATATTGGTTACTGTCTTTCACTGTTCCCGAAACCAACAACCTACCAATTCCAACATTTTGTTGCTACTTCTGTTCCTGATAGATTGCATCCCTACTTTGTACCCTTGTCCATGGTTGTTATCACTCGGAAACAAGCTACAGCCACGGTTTCTCATGCCTGCTCCGTGCCTTTTCCTGAATCACCCCCTTCACATCCTATGGGGAATCCTGCGGACACCGGTGAGGTTCCCAAAATCCCTGTAGGAGATAAGGAATTTGCAAAATTTTTGGATGCTAATCCTAGCACTGTACAGTACTATTTGTCTCATACCCCTGACCGTACACCTGACGGTCAACTCCTTGTTGGTATTCCTATTAGTATAGCTGCTCACTTAGCTCCTTCCCCACCTGATAACTCCGCCTTGCCTTCTTCATCCTTAGCCCCATCTCCCAACTCAGCGGCTTCAGGGGTTCATACGGCACATATTGGCTTTCCTTTGGTTAACCTGGGGCCCCACATATCATTACCACCGACTGCTCCTACCTCGTCTCTCTCGAAGACTGCTCCTTTCATAACTTGCTCTCTACCACCTATCCACACAAGATTTCCTTCTCAAGCTCCACCCACCTTTTCATTTCCACACACGTATCCAGTGACTTCAACATCTTATATAGGACATCCCTATTCGGTCACCTCAACATATTCATCCTCAATACCTTATCAACATTTAACCCCACCGTTGTCTAGTGGTGGCTCTTGGCCCAATCCTCCTCCTTTTACAACAACCGCACCATCATCTCATATAACCACTGATTTCATCAAAAAAATGATGGACAAGATGAAAAATATGGAGGCTTCTATTTCAGGAAGCCGTAACACCCTGACATACGAGTAAGTTTTTCGGGAGCCTATTCATCCTTCTGTCCCCCTTAATTCATATCCTCCTCAATGGGAATTACCAAAATTTACTCATTTTAATAGTAAGGAGGATCCTCAACAACACTTGCGATCATTTAGACATGCCTGCTACTTGATTGCTCATGATGATGCCTTACTACTCCACACCTTTCCCATGTCCTTATCAGGACCCACCTTGGAGTGGTACAGTGCTTTAACCTAGCACTCAATCTTCTCTTTTAACCAATTAGCCCAATCTTTCTTGGATCATTTCTCCATTAATATTGCTAAGAAAGTATCTATCACTGACCTCTATGCCGTCCGACAATTCGAAGACGAATCTATCGCAGATTTCATTGGAAGATGGCGGGGCCTCATCAACCAGCTTACTTATGCCTTGCCTCAGGCTGAACTCATCAAACTTTTTACGCGGGCCTGCACTAAGCACATTTCTCCTACCCTCCAAATTCAATCTTTTTGCACCTTTGATGAGGCCTTTACTATGGCTCAGAAACTAGAAATTTGAGCCTCAAAGGAAGAGAAATTACGGTTACATAACAAAAACCCTAATTTCCAAACCCAAGACTCCACCAACAAACCCAACACCACCAATTCTCACGCATCGACTGCTTCGAAATCAAAAGGAGCTATACACGCGGTGATGGTCAAATCCCAAGCACCGTCTAATACCCCGCCAAAAACCTCCTATAAGTATAAAGCCAAACCCATCAATTACACTCCCTTGGGAGAAACTTATGGTGTCATCTTGGAAAAATTTCTCAAAGCAGGAGCTATCACCTTACCTCCTGTTAAACCTCACCCTGGGTTTGATTCCACCCGCGCTATACTTTCCTGGTACAAAGAAAATGACTTTTGTAACTTCCACCGTGTGAAGGGACACAGTCACAAAAATTGCAAGATGTTGAAAAATATATTGCAGGAAATGGTTGATGTAGGGGATATAACTCTCGATAATCCTAACACCCCTGCTAACCGAAATTTGAAAACCTTCAACAAACCATTCCCAAACCACTCTTCTAACAGTAACATAAACCAAGATATCTTAGCCGAGGAGAGTGTTCATGAAATCCATGTGGTCTTCGACTCCCAACCAAAAGCTTCTATTGAGGAAATTCTGAATCAAGCCTCTTCACTAATGCAGGGACCCGAACCCCGTTCACCACTATCCAGACAAGACGAAATCCTTGCCATTCCTTTACCCATAAAGGAATTAACCACCCAGAGTTCTCTTCTCATAGATGAGCCTTCTTACACCACATCCCTGCAGGACTGTGAGCGGATGTTATCTAACTTATCTATTTCCCAAACATCTCCTTCTACCACTCTTGCTGTACAAGAGGAAGGCTCACCACTGTTTCTATCATCTTTAGAAGAGAAACCTCTCGAATCGACATCACCAAATTCGTTAATCATGACGGATCCCCTCAAACATGCCCTCCTACCTATTAGTTCTTCATCGCCTAAATCTTTTCAGCGACCAGTTGACCTCTTAACACCCATTGATACAACGCGACTCATTTACCCCCTGTATCACACCCACAGTGGACCGGAATCACAACCCACCTCTCTTCCATATCAAAGTTCCTATTCACATGTGAAGATTGTCATCCCTCAGAAGATAGATGAGTCCTATGGGAGCGTTTGAGTACACCATGCTCTACTCAAATGCAGATGACCGATCCAGACACCTCTACCATATACCCGAGGTGTTTACAAAAGCTCAAAATTCCTATGTCCTCATCTTCACCTCCCTCATCCCTACTAAATACCTCATCCACCTCTATTAACCTAACCAAACCTTCCCCTACGCATGGGACTTCACCAATACCCAGCCTAACACACCCACCTAAAAGGTTAGATTTATCCAAAAATAAAGCCGTCCATCCACCTAAGAGACAAACCCAATCCCCTAAAACCCAAGTCCAATCTATGCCTCTGTCACAACTAAAACCCTCGCCGTCACACCTACCTTCTATATTAGGACCTCACCCCTCCACCTTGCCTCAATACATCATACCTCCTGCGTTTTCTTTAAAACGACCTGCATCTTCTACACCCATACAGAGATCCATGGGTGTATCAACACCATCACCCCAAGTATCCTGTCCACCTATCAACCCTAAACAAACTCCATCATCAAAGGATTTGTTTGTTGTCACTCCTCTTTCTCCGTGGTTGTTTCCCGCCATCACGTCATCTGTGGCCTCATCATCTAACCAGCTAAACATAACTTCTGTGCCAAAGAAGCCACATTTAGTTAAATCCAATTATCAAAACCCCTTGTCTAAACCACCACCCGTACGAACCAACCATACCCAAACATTACCAAAACCCACCCAATCAATAGCCTCATCTTCCTCTGACTTTGACCCGCTCAAAGGATCTTACGCCAAGATCCTTGATATGTTGGTGGAGAATGCGACCATTTCCCTACCCCCACTTAGACCCTATGATCCATCTAAACCTCGACCTATAGGTTATGATGAGTCTAAAATCTGTGCTTACCACCGCACACCAGGACATGATGTAGAGGGATGCAAAGCTTTGAGAGCCATACTTCGTCAGTCACCTCTCTCGAATAGAAAGGTTAAGAAAGACAACTTACGAAGGGAGAGGCCTTTAGCTTCAATCCCCTCTCCAATACCACCTGTCCCCTCCTCACCAAGATCTATCATTATTACAACCCCACCTCTCAAAGACAATGACTTATCCCTACCGTCTTCCTCCTCTCATGTTCACGAGATCAACATGATTAGTGTTGCTACTCGAGGACAGAAAAACAATGGGAAAGCTAAAGAAAGCACACCTGCGGCCTCTCTTTCTCCGTCCACCATCCCGATCGCACCACCACCTAAAGTGGTTATTCGTGGACCTGCCTACCCCGTCTCTGATGGAGTTTCCCACCGAACCATGATCAAACAACTTCACCAATCACCTATAAAAATGACACTGTATGATCTCATTCAAACCTCTGAATCTCATCGCCAAGCTCTCGTTGAAATCCTTCAAGGGATAGAGGTCTTACCTAATGAAACCTTGCCCGTTACCGCCATCTTAACACCCAACCATGTTGCTTCTCTCACCAAACAATCTACCACTTCCGTCCCTGTACAGCAAACCGCTGCTGTCAGTTTCTCCGAAGATGAAATTGTTGACTTTGGTGCAGAAGATCCTGACCCCACTCTTTTCATCTCAGCTTACGTCCGGGACATCCGGGTACATCATGTTATGATTGACAGGGGTGCTAGCCTAAACATCATCTCTTCCAAAGCCTTCCAACAAATGAATATCCCTTCTAGCTGCATGTGTGCCAACCCCACCATGTTGTGTTCATTCAATGATGTTATTACTTCTACCTTAGGCACTGTGATCCTTAACATTCATGTAGGGCCACGTACTTTACCTGAACTCTTCTATGTCCTTGAGGGAGAATTCCAATACAACATGTTGTTAGGTCTACCCTTGGATCCGGGCTATGGGATGCGTTCCCTCCACCTTACATAGATGCATAAAATTCGAGTATGAGGGGAAATCCTACACCGTTAAAGCTGACGCTCCCCCCTTCAAAACCTGCAATATGTTATATCACCCTAATGATGTGCTTGTACCAGTCAAGACACCCATTCATCCAACCCAACCATCTACTTCGACCACACCTCAACCATCCATCTCAATCACACCTACACCTTCAACCAATGAAACCACCGCAAATACCACTTCCTTTCCCGTGGACAACATCCCCACCTCAGATCCCTTAGTAGATGTTTTTCAACGCCTTACGCTGGGGGAGTATCACCTATATAACGTTAGCACTTTCCATACCCCACAGGAGTATGGACAGTTACATGCACATCCTACCTATGACCGTCGTGTGGGGGAAGTAATCTCCTACGGACCACCTAATTGTCCGCACCAACCTAACGTATGGGGGTGTCGATACATCCTCTGTCACCCCTGAACCTCCCCTTGGTGTGGTTCCCTTCCAATCTGATTTTCAATATCTAACTAATCATCGTTTCGCCCTCACCTTCTTGACACGCTGTGCTTGGAAGGGCTTTGGTTTCGGTCTTTATGAACAAGGCCGACATACGATCATTCCTGTAACTACACGCAAACACAAAGATCGTCGTGGTCTTGGATTCTCTAAACCACCTACACTGAAAACACTGCATATCCATTGTATCTAGGAAGATGACGAAGTCACCCCTTCCGAACCATCATCACCCATTTTTCCATCGTCACCCATAGAGTCGATAGACCCTGAATCCATCCCTCCTAACTTTTTTTTTCATAAACGCTATCTTCCTGGGTCCTCTCACTTATCAACGCGATAATGAAGACCCATCTTCTCTTCCCCTTCTGTATCCAGACATGATCGAAGAGGACTCGCCTTCAATTAATGTTGTTGAGTGCCAAGATGACGACTCCATCCTCACTTACCTTGGTGTGGATGACTCTTATATTCAACGCGCCTTACCATCTGAAACTCAAACCATGTTGAATGAGTCGACTATAGAAATCAACATCCACACAGAGGATGATCCTCACATTGTGAAGATCGGACAATCTCTTAACGCATCAGAACAAACGGCCTTCACTACCTTCCTACGTGCCCGCAACCAAGCTTTCGCTTGGTCCTACGCTGACATGCCAGGAATTGATCCTGACATTGCGGTCCATAACATTACCCTGAAACCTGATTCCAAACCAGTTAAACAGAAACTGAGAAAAATGCATCCACGCATTGCCCTCTTGGTCAAAGAAGAGCTTCAACGACTCCTTTCTGTTTCCTTCATCTTACCTATTGACTATCCTCAATGGATTTCTAACATCGTACCTGTTACTAAAGCAACGGGGGGACTTCGGATATGTACAGATTTCTGGGACCTTAACCTCACTTGCCCGAAGGATGACTTCCCCCTACCAAGTATTGATCAACTTGTTGATCTCACTGTGGGCCATGAGATGCTTTCTCTCATGGATGGCTTCTCGGGATATAATCAAATTTTGGTAGCCCCGGCCGATCAACATAAAACCTCCTTCATAACTCCTTGGGGAACCTTCTGCTATCGTGTCATGCCGTTCGACCTTAAGAATGCTGGTGCGACCTATCAGCGGGCTATGACTTACATTTTTCATGACATTATGCACACTATCCTTGAGGATTATGTCGATGATCTTCTTGGGAAATCTAAACATCGCAGTGAACATCTCGATGTTTTAACCATTATTTTCGATCGCCTGTTACAATATTGTGTTCGTCTTCAACCAAAGAAATGTGTCTTTGGTGTCCTTTCAGGAAAACTCCTTGGTTTTATTGTCTCTTTGCATGGCATCGAGGTCGATCCAGCTAAAGTCAAAGCTATCCTAGAAATGCCCCCACCTACTAACCTCAAACAATTGTGTAGTTTGCAGGGAAAACTCCAATCTATCCGGCGTTTCATCTCACAACTCTCGGATCGATGTCAACCTTTCCATCATCTCCTTAAAAAGGACATTGTCTTTCAATGGAGTGAAGAGTGCCACCAGGCCTTTGAGGCTCTTAAAGCCTATCTCTTGCAGCCACCCGTGCTTATCCCACCTCAAGACGATCGCCCTTTCTACCTTTACCTTTCTGCCACCGACCATGCTGTAGGAGCCATGCTCGCACATCGTGACTCCGAGCATCGAGAACAAGCCGTTTATTACATAAGCCGTACTCTTGTGGATTACGAGACTAGGTATACACATGTAGAAAAGTTGTGCCTAGCCCTATCATTCGTGGCCACCAAACTCTGACATTACCTCCTGAATCACAAAACTTTTGTCATCACCAACGCAGGACCCCATCCATTATATGTACGCCAAACCTCATCTAAACCAACGCATCGCCCGATGGCTTATGCTCCTCGCCGACCTCGACCTTGAGTTTGTACACCAGAAATCAGTCAAAGGACAAACTATCGCAGACCAACTCGCGGAAGCCCCTTTACCTGGGGAACAATTTACCAATTTTACTTTCCCTGACAAACTCATTGCCACTCTTTCGCTCAGTGAGGAGTCATATCCAATGACTCTCTTCTTTGATGGATCCAAATGCCAGCGTGGTGGAGGGGCCAGCGTTGTTCTCATTCCTCTTGATGCTGAGCCTATGCCTCTTTCATTCCGGCTCGATTTCCCCTGCACTAATAATACAGTGGAATACGAGGCCCTTGTTTTGGGTCTCCAGGTTGCGTTACACTTAGGTGTAAAATCTATTAACATTTTCGGTGACTCTCAACTGGTCGTTAATCAAGTTATGGGCATCTACCAATGTAAAAATGAGGAACTTCAAAAGTACAAACATTACGTGGATTCACTTTTGACCTTATTTACTCATTATTCTATCCAAACCATTCCCCACTCAACTAATAAATTTGCGGATACTATGGCTTGCTTAGCCTCACAAATTCTTGCCTCACCAACTGACTCTGACATATTTGTCTTGGTCCAACAACTCTTTGCCCCATCTTACTCAGCCCCGGATGTTTGTATGATAAATAATGTGTCTGCTAATTTGTAGGATACCTGGTATCACCAATTTCATGACTACCTTACAACCTCTGTTCTCCCACCTGACCTTACTAGTAACGGAAAACGTGCTTTTCTTAAAAGTGTTTCTCGTTATGTCGTCATGGGGGGACTCCTCTATAAACGTGGCTTTGATGGCATCCTCCTTCGATGTCTAACCGACGCAGGAGGTTACCTATACCATCCAACAAGTCCATGACGGTATTTGTGGTGGACATTTTAGTGGCCTTGCCATGGCCAAATGGATCCTTCGCCTAGGCTATTATTGGCCTACTCTTAATAACGACTGCTACGAATATGTTAAGTGTTGTGTTATGTGTCAACAACATGCCAACCTTCAACATACTCCTAGCCATCCGCTACAGGTCGCACGAGATCTTTGGCCTTTCTCACAATGGGGTTTAGACCTTATTGGTGAGATTCACCCACCCTCTTCGCAACATCACCATTGGATAATCACAACAACCGAATATTACACTAAATGGGTGGAGGCCATTCCACTCATTTCAACCAAAAAAGAAAAAATTGTAGAGTTCATCAACCATCACATTATCTGTCGTTTTGGTGTTCCTCATCGCCTGATAACAGATAATGGAAAATATTTCAAAAATAAGTTGCTACAAGACCTTTGTGACAACTTTGGTATCAAACTTAGCTTCTCATCACCTTACTATCCACAAGAAAATGGTCAGGCTGAATCTTCTAACAAAACCCTGACCAAAATTCTCATGAAAGTCGTTAACGATTCTGGAAAAAATTGGCCTGATCACATCCCCTTTGCCCTTTGGGCTTATCTTACCAGCATTCGTACCTCCACTAATGCCACCCCATTTTCTTTGGTATATGGTACCGAGGCTATCTTGCCTCTCGAAATACAAATACCCTCCCTAAGAATATCTCTTCAGGATATTCTCACCAATGATGATTTCCGCCAAGAGCGGTTAGCCCAATTGGAGCTTCTTGACGAGCGTCGTCTTACAGCTCTTGACCACCTTCAAATCTATCAAAAGCGCATCAAGCGTGCTTATGATAAGTGACTTCATGAGCGTACCTTTAAGGTTGGTGATCTTGTCCTCAAAGAGAATCAACATGTAACCAAACTAGAAAAGAGCAAACGCGGCAAATTTTCTCCAAATTGGATTGGGCCTTACATTATCACTCATACTTATGGATCAGGCACTTATCGTTTAGCTTCGCTTAATGGTAAACCTGAGCCTGAACCCCTTAATGCCTTGCATCTTCGGCCATTCTACTGTTGAATTTAGTGTTATATCACTTCTTATCTACCTTGCGCTCGTCCCTTGAGCTCGTTTACCACCTCATACACTTTGTTTCATGCAGCTCAAAATAGAATCAAGCTCACATGGTTTGGTCATCATCTCCTCTTAAAGATGCCTTCCCCTTTTTAGTCTAGTCCATGACTTAAAAGTATCAAAATAACACATTCTCAATTATATGCTTATGGGATATTCTTGAGTCAAACTTCCTACAAAACTAGATGCTTCATGCCAAACGGACATCTAGACCTCTAAGTTATACATAGACTGCTCCCTTGAAGGATAGCTATGTGCAAAACCACTTCTACTATTATAAATAGACTGCTCCCCCGAAGGACAGCTATACACAAAAACTGCATCTGCTACTATAAATAGACTGCTCCCTTGAAGGACAGCTATACAAAGTCAGCCTTTATCAGAAGCTTCTCGCATTGATCAGCTTCGTGAAGAGCTCAAGAACAACAAAATACATATCCCATGTAGACTTCCCGCATCGATCAGTCTATATCCATAAAAGTAAAAAGTAGTATTCCAAAGCACTTTTGAGTCATGGACTTGTCTATTTAGGTTTGGTTCTCTTTCGTCAGAATAATCACCTTATAACAAGTTCTCTGCACCCCAACTATATCAGCCACCTCACCTCACCATTCGTCAAAGCAACAAAACTCAAGGGACGTGACGTATATCCGATATATTGTGATTATACAACTCTTTTCACCTATCGACTTCTCGCCTATGCAAGGCACCTAGGGATTCAAGCTCATCCTACGTTTATATGTGGTTTGTTTAGCTCTTCTCAACTACGGGACACTTTTTCCTCTTTTACTCAAATTTAGGATTATGTGTTGACCTTAATCAGGACACAGTTCCCTACTACTTGGGTAAGCTAACTTTTGCTTCACCTATACCTACACCAACATCGCCAATTCCTTACCAACACCAACAACATTACCCTACCAATATCAATATTTTTACCAACCAACAAATTGTCCTAACCACAACCAAATTGCCTGAATTCACCTCTCCCTGGTCCTAAGGGAGAACTACATTGGTCTGAGGCCCCTCCTTGCTTTGTGCAATGGGCTATGTAGGTAGCACTTAGGAGACATGGGGTCTCCCAAGGTTAGCTCGACCATCCCCTACCATAACCTATCATGTGTGGTAAATATAAATCTTTTTGTGTATTTCTATTTGATCACATTCATCTTTATCCTTTTTTAAAAAACAAAACATTCAAAACACAACCATTCTTATTATTATCGTAACTCAAATCAACATACATATTCAGTTTTATTTAGATGTTAAACAAATACATCTTCTCTATCATCGACGCGCAGGTCGGCATCCTTATTTATTCTTATACCTCTATGAAATTCACTTAGACCCTTGCGCCTCATCCCGAATCAGGTGATGATCGTGATCATCGACGCCACTCACCTGGCCTCTCCATCCTCAAAGGTGCCACTGCTATTGGTTCCTCCCATTGATCTGCCAATCTCTCCTGTAACATATGAATACGCCCTCTCACGTGGAGGAATCTTGCCTCTAGTCTCTCCACTCATGACTCCGCAACCTCTAACAATCCCATTGTCTCATTCACCCGCATTTGAAGCTGGTGCACTAAACCCTGCAGGTGATCTCTCTCCGCTGTAATCACAGCTATATTAGGATGATTGGCCCTCTCACGTGAACCTCACAGCTCTGCTACCCACCATAATCTATAAGCCTCTGTCGCTCCTGCATCCATTACCCTGTGATCGGCTGCTATCTCTTCTGGTCCTTCTGGAGGTGTCGGCCGGGGAGGTGAGAATGCTGCCTCGGCGTTGATCCTCATGTATGGTCTATAAGCCATGGGTATATCCTGAACAAATCCAAATTGTCACCGCACGCGATCTAGAGGAATCCTCTCGTACTCACCTGACCTGTGCCCCGTGATCCACCTTAATCGCTCTACACCCCTCAAATCCTCTTCTATGTTCTCTGTCACCATATACTTCCCGTAAGGCCTCCAACTGGATATCCGCAATCACTCACCATCTCCCATACCTGCCTATAATACTCGATGTCATCTATCACGGCCTGGGATCTCGCCTCTTGTTCTGTCTGGACCCATCGTCTGAATCCTAACCTCTGCACTCCTTTCTCTCTTTCCTGGATTGGTCGGCCTATTGGTCACACACACACAATGTGCTCATAGGCCCAACAATGTAATAAGTATGCACAATCCAGTGTCATCCTGTGATTTCACCTGCAGGCCCATAAACCCCTATATAGCTCCGCCAGATATGTGGGTGCCCATGCGAAAGTCACGCTCCTTTCTATCATTTCCCAAATAATACACATCAATGCTTTTGGAAATATTCCCCCATCTCCCACCCTTGGTAATGCATAATACCCCACCGCTATCATTTATACCACTGCCAACCTTGTTTCCTCAGGGTGTGTTGCATACATTATACCATAAGTGAATGTCAAACCTCGACTGTGTCAAATCTCAACTCAGCTGGGTTCTCCACCAATCAAACTCTGCCTCCTGACCGCATGCGCTCAACCAATCATCACTCCTCCACTCAAATAATGGCCCGACCCAACAAAATCACTTGCCCAACCAACCATTTGGGCGCTTAAATTCACAGTGACAATCAGTCCGACCCAAGGCCGCAGAATACCCAACCAATCAGGCACACATACCCGAGGCCGGTTACCAAATTTCTTCCCCTAACTCCTGCCGCTTACCAACCAATCTCCAACCCCTGGCTTTGCAACCTTAACCAATCGGCCCGACCCAAGCCGCAACCAACCATTTGGCCCAACCCAAGGCCAACCAACCATTTGGCCTGATCCACGGCCGCAACCAACCATATGGCCCGACCCAAGGCTGCAACCAACCATTTGGCCCAACCCAAAGCCGCAACCACCCAATCCGGCCTGACCCAAGGCCGCACCCCATCAATCAGGCCTGACCCAAGGCCACAACCAACCAATCATACCCGACCCAAGGCCCTCACCTCATCAATCAGCCTGACCCAAGGCTGCACCAATTAAGTACCTCACCCAAGACCTGCAAATTACAATTTTATCCACCCATCATGTAGCTTTTTGTTCAATCAGGCTCACCTGTTCATGTTTTAGCATGATTAGGATACTTGACTTGATCAGTCGACCAACTTTTCCTAGACCGAGACCGTGACGTTTATCTCAACCAAACCAACCATTTGGTACTACCGAACATGCCTAAACGTTCCTGTACCTTACCCGTTATATCCCCTGGAGCTACTTCCTATGCCTTGGATACCAGGATTATATCAACCTTGTTTGGATAAACTATCGACATTTGCCTATGTATTGCTTGTTTTCTCTTCAAATCGTGTACCCTGGTCACACTACTGCATTTCAACGTGCGTCTGCTTCCTTGAACTTACCCACCATCTTACCATCATCTCAACACCATTCACCCTTTATCAACCCTATCCCTGATTTCATGTCACCTCAATCTGTGATAGATTTGAGGGGGATTACCTATACCCTTAACTAGGACAATCACTTCTTATTAATTGTCAGTGCAGCTTTACAAGACAAGCTACACGACAACAAGGGGCTAATGTAGACACCAAATTTGTGTCTTACGACACCCTGTGCCCCGCATCTCATTTCACAACCTAACCTCACCACCTAAACCTTGCACAATTATTTATTAATTACCTTATAATTAATAAATCCACATCTCCAAACCTGCCACCTCATTTTGCCACCTCATCATGACCTAGCCCTAACCCTAAACTAACCTAATTAAGACCTATAACTTGGTCTACATCCACACCCATGACTAATTACTCCTCACCCACACCAAAACCAACCTAATAATGACTTGACCAAGCCCACAACTAATCCCTCGGGAGAAAAGGAGGGAAAGTTGGCTATTTTACTAAAAATAGCCCACTTTGACTTAACCGACATTGGTTCCTACTCGACTGCCGTCGGTTACGTAACCACCATCGGTTCCCTGTAAATGACCTCCCCCAACCAAAAACAAAAGATCTGAATTCATTGGAAAGATCAGGAATTCACTTGGCAGAGCAGAGACAAGTGAAGAAAAGAGAAGAGTTTGCAGAGAAGGACATCAAGCCCAAGACCGCAACTAAGTAACTAGAGCACAGTGACACTCATCCAAGCATTGGGAGAGAAGATAGCTCATCTTTGATTGCTCAGATCATCCCACCTGAGCCCTGCCTTCACCATCACAGTCCTTGGACCTGTATCTTCATTAGAAACTAGTAAGTAGTGTCTTGTACGTTCTTTTAATAACATTTCTTGAACTTCTGAATCACAGTAATTATAAGTCTACTCCTAGATCTACTACCCGGTAACACCCTACATCTAACTATCATTCCTCTACCCTTACATTGCCCCAAGAATAGCCTCCATACTCTCTGAGTCTTCTCCATCACCCCATGGCTTATCCCTAATCATTTACCAGCCTTATAAACACCATAGCCACCTTATAGCCAACCTTCATTAAAAGCCCCTAAATCATCTGCCCCTACCGATATCGGTTATCAACAACCGGTACTGGTGTATAACCATAGTCGGTTGTACAGTGACCGACATCGGTCACTGTGACTCAAACCAAAACCAACCTTTCCTCTATTGCTTTTAACGAGGTAATTCAATTGTAATTTTGCAATAACTTCTTTGTTAGAATTTGTGTTAATTCGTATTAAGAGGGGAACTGACCACCTTCGAAAGGAAGTCTAATATTTCCTGGGCCCAAGGCAGTTCCCTCATTTATTGTCTAACTAAAATCTGGTGGTCTTGTATTCTTACTTGCAGGTAGTCCTTCCTAGACAAAAAGGAGTTCTTCGCAATCGATCTGATCTCTTTCTACGGTACACGCACGCCCCTCCCAACATTCAACAGGTATTCCTCCTAGCCCTAACCCTTATCTGTTTCTCAAGAGAATGAAAGGATAGAAGCAACTCTATTCTAAGAACTGAAACATTCTGTGCGAAACACCCCTAGGTCTCTTTAAATGCTCATCCCTCACCCTAGAGTTCCTAGATCTATCTCTATGTCCTGTAACCCTATATCCATGTCCCCTCTAAGGTGAATCTTCTCTAGCTAACTCCACATGGGAGTTCTCTACCCTATGCTCATCGATGTGTCTCGAAGGGTACTGAGCCTCATGTGATGGCTCCTTATCATGTTGGCTAAGTCACACCCCTACTGCTCTACCTTGTATAACTGCATTTACATCATGTAATGTCTGTAGTATCTGTGAAGTATAGTGATAACTACCTGCCATGGAGGTGATGTATCTAACTCCACGTGAAAAATCCCCTCACCTAGTTCATGCCTCCTACACAAACCAAGACAGGAGTTAGTTTATCATAATCTAGGTTTTGTTTCATTTTTCTAGGTTTTCTACGTTTTAAAATATCATGTAGTGTTGTGTGATCTAGTTGTAGGTTATACTAGGTTAACTGTTTGTGTTTCTAAGTGTGTTTAAGGGTCAAAGCATTGAACCCATGACTTTGATACCAAGTGTAAGGCACACAAATTTCCTGCACGAAACCTAAGATAAAACCCAATAATTAGTTAGGAAAAATTACAATTTTTTTTTTGTTAAAACGGGTTGCAACGAGAAAACATTCAACCAGATTTAATTATTTCACGGTTAATGAAGTCCACTTATTGTGAGCTATTTTTATTAAATTAACAATTTAATTTTATTATTTTATTCCATTTATTTCAGGTTTATATTCCCTTCTAGGGTTTGCGCTGATTTCCATTAATTTCCTCTTATAAATCATGATTTAAGTTAACCCTGTTACAAAATTATTTAATTCACCCTTAAAGTTTAAATTTCACTTATTTACTTAATACTTTAGGGCTAAAGTTTAAAATTACCCTCCCATATAATTAAGTTCAATTAATTTTAATCCCTATAATAAACATTGTCTAGTTTTCTTTGTATAAATTTAATTTAATTAATTTCAAAATTAAAGTACCTTGAAAAAGACACTTAACTAAGGCAATAAAGGTTACATTTTAATCCTAACATCCTAACACCCCTTTAGTTTCCCTAATCACACGTTACACATACATTTAATTTAAAATATATTCCCACCAAAAATCCCCACCTAATGAATGTAGGATTGATTCCCAACCGTTAGATTAATCCACTTAGAGCCCTTGGATCTTAGGTATTCAATATAACCCTAAACATCCTTATGAGGTGCTCTTATTCATTTCTTTTACCCTATTTTCTCATTTTTATTTTGCAGGTTTGGGAGGATGAGAAAAATGGAGGTCATGGAAAGTTTGCTAAAACTCACGGATGGATATACACATTTTTTGTTACATATTTTAATTACAAGCATCTCCTAGGGTTTGTTCATATTATTATTTGTTATTCTATATTTTATTTGCAATTACCCTATTTGGGTATGGGCATTTTTGCCTCATTTTAAGTTCTGGTTTAAATGGTGATATATACACAAATAGTTAGGGTGTATATATTTTTAAATATACATTTAAAATAACTTGAGGGTTATATATATATATATATATATATATTTATATATTTAAAGTCGTGGTTAAAGTTTTGTATGGGCCACATATAAATATAACACACACACACACACACACACACACACACACACACACACACACACACACACACACACACACACACACACACACACAAAACAAGGTTTAATAGATATGTGGCAGGCTGGTTTCCGCACCCACACCACCTCTTATACATAGTATAGGGGTTAGGGTGGCTGCGGCACCGACCCCACCCCTTATACATAGTATAGGGTTTGGGGTGGGCGCGGAACCCACCCCCTTCCCCTTATAAAAAAAACTCTACAGTGGTCGCGGCTTGCGCGGCCACTAATTCCTATATTTATATATATACATTTTGGATTATGTATAACCATCTGAACACTAAGCCATTAGGATTTATAAGATTATATATATACATATGTAGGTAAAATTAAGAAACTAATAAAATTTATTATTTGACCCAATACAATTAGAGAAGAGGGTCTATTCACTGTTTAAAACATTAATACCAATTTTTTTTATAACTTTGTATGATATTTTGTAATGTCCCCAATTCTGAGTAGATGGCCTAGGATTTTTTTTATTCATCTTAGCCTTGAACATACCCAAGGGGCTAACGACGTTGGAGGCTATTTGGTATAGATGACTTCTCACCACATTACTTTTTTGTTATATTTTGTCGTTGACATTAAGTGGGTGACTTGGTGGTCATAATTATTATATTTTTTCATTGGGGGGCTCATAGTACTTTATTATTCTATTTCTTCATTTGGGTGACTTATGGTACTTTATTATTCTATTTCTTTGTTGGGGTCACTTAAGTCACTTTTAGTCCCACATGGAGCTCCCAACTTAGAAAAAGGTAATGAACAATTATATAAGGAGATTTGGGGAGTGTTAGAGGGGATCCTTGCATACCTAATTATCTCCTTTCATGTGCAACTATTGTTTGCAAATCTATAGCTTGTGGAGTGAAATCCCACAGGAACCCTAGCTTTGGTGGTGAGAGATCCATCCCTAGCTAGCAGAGAATTCTTTGGTAGTGAAAGATCTACTCTAGCTTGTTATTTTGGAGCTATTTTCAGGGCTAACTTACAAAAATATTTTCAAAGGTTATATAGATAGGGTTTTGAGATAATTTGTGAAGATAATCAGTGGGTTTTCAGATCATACTTACGGAAGCAATAAAGAAACGGTTTGGCATCATTTCCAGAGTATTTCAAAGGGGTTTTGACCATCTACCAAAAAGGGCGACTTGATTTGAAGATTGCAGCCTTTATTTGGAGGTTTTCAAGTTGTACATTTTCAGATCCGAGGGTTGGAATATCATCTTCTATATTTGTAAATGTTATTTCAAAATTTTCATAGTTTTTTCACTTCTATTTAGGAAGATATGAATTCTAGAAGTTTTCCAGTTGTTTAGGGCATGCTGTAATTTTCTGGCAGCGTTATATTGACTGAAAAATTCCAAAAATAATTTGTGTATGTTCTTTATAATATTAGCAATCTCTCTTTAAATTTTCAATTGATTTGAGTGGATGTTTTGGGATTTATTAATTTTCTTAGTTCGCTTCCCTAACTGGTAAAAATATGCAAAAATAAATATTTTATTTGGCTGTAATTTTTCAATATTTTGTGTTATTTAAGTGGTATCCCACAAGGGTTATTTCAATGATATCAGAGCTATTGTTCCCCCAGCCTGTGTGGGTTAAATATGGCAGATTGGAAAGATCTCAATATGGGTTTTATGAAGAAAATGTTCATCAACATGGTGAAACAACAAGAAAACACTAACCTTTACTTGAGCTAGCTCACTCAGAGTTTGAATCAAAGAAAATTTGGGGACAATAAGGAAAAAGGTGAGAACAGTTATAAAGGGAAGATAATAGAGGTGATTGATGAGGATTCTTGTTGGAGGAAATACCAATATTTGAGTAAGGGTTTTAGAGATAATTTGTCATTTCTGGATTATTGCATGATGAAGATTGGTAGCAAGCCCAAGCGAGATCATCATATTCCACTACCTGAATTACAAAAGATCTCATTTGAAAAACCAATAACAAAACCACATGAGGTAATTTTAGATTATGGAGATAATGTGGATCTGAAGATGATTGAAGACCAAGTGAAAGAAGAAGAAGCTTCTAAAGAAAAATGCATGACTTTTAATGAGCAAAATATTTGTGGCAAGAAGGAACAAACATGGATGGTTGGTTGCAAAATTGAAAAATACATTTCATTCCAAAATGTACCTATCAATCCTCCAAAGAATAAGTCATTATCATATGGGATGGATTTACCAATCAGTAATGAGCATAAATTTGTGAAAGGTGTTGATTCTCATTCCACTTATTCTCCATCTAAAATCATGAATCACAATAGGGATGGTGTTGTTTTGGAGGTTTCTAAATCAGAAATAGAAGGTGGAAATTTTGATGATATTATTTATAAGGAGGTTAGTAGTAGCATGGATTTATTTCATCATCTTCATCCTATATCATTACAATAGTTTTATCATGATGGTACTCAACCTATTGTCGATAAGAATGCTAAGAATTTGGTACATCAAAGTCAAGTCATCATGAAGACAAAGAGTGATGATCTTATTTATGAGGAGATACAAGAGAAACAAAGATGGAAGACCTTACGTGATACAAGGGTTCATGGGCATTATAAGGTATGGGATCCTGGTAATATGTTGCAATTATCCAAAACTATCAATTCTGATTTTAAAAACTTTGTGACTGATTTCATAAGCAAAAGAAGGAATTCAAATGTGTCTTTTGGGATTACAAGTGTTGGAAAGAATGATTTCTTCATTGGAGACTCTGGTGAAAGAAGGGAGAGTACCTCTCAAGGTACTAGCATTGGTTTTTTAATTGCTAAAAAGGGTAAGAGAAAAAAAATTAATCATCTTCAGCCTGCTAGACTATGTATAACAATGGTCATAAAGAGAGGAGAAAATGCTTTATTAATAGAGCCCATGACTGATTTTTATACCAGCTACATGGTGGAACCCTTGGAAGGGTTAGTGGGGGCATTTGGTCCTCAAAGTGCCCAAAGAATCAAGGTGCAATTTGTTGTTAAAAAATAAGAGTTGAATTCAAGGTGCATTCAGGACTTTAGCATCCTAAGGTATGGGAATGGTTACCATTTTCCTAGCTTGTTGAGTTCTCCAATGTTGTTGCCATGTTTCTATTATTTGGGACAACATTTACATGCTTAGATGATTGAGGAATACTATTTCATAATCACGTCTCAAGGTATGTTAGATGGGATAAACACATCCTCCATTCACATTGCTCTTGATTCAAATAATAAGCATATGTTGGCAAAGAAAATAATGCATGAGCCCATGATATTGAAAGGACATGAGGTATGTGGTATATTTATTATGGTTGAATTTTTCTAGAGGTAAGACTATTTTTAGGATGAAATGGTTGCATGATGTTAAGGAAAATGATGATGCATGGGTTGAAAAATCAAAGGAGAATGAAGATGTTGATCCTATATCAGAAATTATGAGTTGCAAAGGTATGATGAGTAGCCCCAATTATGTTATTTCAGATGTGTTGTTTTCTCTCATGACGAGAATGAATGGGTACAACAAAAGGTATGAAGTTCCTTATGATAAATTTTATGGATGCACGAGTTCTAATATTGATTTCCCTTTCTCTTACATTTATGATGAAATGAAAATATGGGGAAAGAGAATAAAGTATGATGAGGTAGTAACCATGTGTATTCCCAACATAAAAGGAATTGATGAGTTATTTCCATGGAAAGATATGTCTTGCACAAAGAAGGTAACTCATTTCTTTATTGTCATTAAGAGATGTGAAGTACTTGAATGTGTTTGTACATTTGGGTTACTTGAAGTTGGAATCATTCATTGGAAATATTGGCTTCCATCTTTTGGGAAATTTGCATTCATCCCTCATGTGGATAAACTAAAAAATTTCAAGGAAAAAAAGAAATCAGATTTCATGGTATACAAGGGAAGATTGCAAAATATGTGATTGGTGAAGAAAGAAGCATGTTGTTGCAGCGGTTGAATTGTGAAGGAACACAGCCTCTTGTGGATCATGGTAACATCACAAGGTATGAAACAAGTGGGATATTTGATGACTCCTATTCTGATAGGTTGTTTGCTGTAGACATAGAGCACACCATGCTGACTTATGTGGAGAGTGAGTCAGATGATGTTGAATTGGGGAGTGAGTTTGATATGATGGAGACTTTGACTCTAGATGGGGTGAGTGGAGTCATGGATGTGGGTGTACCCAATAGTGTTACACATGAGATAGTTACAGAGATTGGGATTACAGGTTCAGATCATCTGAGTTTATCATTATGTTGGTTATCTGAGGTTTTGGTAGACTGGAGATCTCATTTTCTTGTTGATTACTCCAAGAACCGACACACTTGTGAGATTCTAGATGGTCACATACATGATGATAGCTATAGATTGGAGGATGAGATGATCTTCTATCAGGGAAGATTGTACCTTTTATCAGATTCATGGTTGAGGATGGAGATATTATGACATGTGCATTGTACTTCTGTGACTGGGCACTTGAGCTTCGATGATACCTATAGGCTCATGTCAGAGAGGTTCATATGGCATAGGTTGAGGGATGATATCCTCAAATTTATACAGGCATGTATGGTTTATCACTATGACAATTCAGAGGTTATGGGTTCATCATTTTTTGAGTTGACATGGGATAACACTCCTATGTATTTTATTGCTTCTATTCTCGGTGAGCACTTAGCCCACGTGTTATTCAGTGGAGAGAAAAAATTGACTCATGGTTATTCAGTAGGTTCGATTCAGCGCAGGAGGCAGATTATGTGGAGCTGATATTACCAGTTTGCTGTCTACTGGAGTCTTGGTACTTTTCCCCCACGGAACACATTGAGATACATTATGAGGAGCCTTTCTCTCACACGAGTGTAGGTCATGTGGGAGAGTTAGAACCATTTGTGCATATATAGGTTGTTTCACAGGTTGATTCAGGGAATTATACAAGATTTAGAGTGAAATTTCATACCTAGGAGTTGATTGGAGAGGTAGTGAGTGATCACATGATGACAACCTTGTATTGGTAGGGATTAGATAGATTAACAATTTTGGTGTGGGTAACAGTGGAGATTCGGTGTGGGCATCATACTACTTCATGAGAAACATTGTTCTCTACATGGCATGGAGAACATGATGACTACATGGGGTGTCTTAGTTACTTAGCATCACACCGATCATTAGTTGATTGCAGGGTGAGGTGGAGAAACTTACTCTATGGTATTCAGTTTCTACATCATGGCAGGATAATGCTTGGGGTCAAGCATTTCTCAGGAGGGGAGAAATGTAATGTCCCTAATTCCGAGGAGATGGCCTAGGAGTTTTTTTTATTCATCTTAACCTTGAACATACCTGAGGGGCTAACGACGTTAGTCATCTATTGGGTATAGATGACTTATTACGACATTAATTTTTTGCTATATTTTGTTGTTGACATTAAGTGGCGACTTGGTGGTAATAATTATTATATTTTGTCATTGGGGGGCTCATAGTACTTTATTATTCTATTTCTTCGTTGGGGTGACTTATGGTAATTTATTATTCTATTTCTTCATTGGGGTCACTTTTAGTCCCACATGGAGCTCCCAACTTAGAAAGAGGTAATGAAAAGTTATATAAGGAGATTTGGGGAGTGTTAGAGGGGATCCTTGCATACCTAATTATTTATTTTCGTGTGTAACTGCTATTTGCAAATCTATAGCTTGCAGAGTGAAATCCCACAGGAACCCTAGCTTCAGTGGTGAGAGATCCATCCCTAGCTAGCAGGGTATTCTTCGGTAGTGAAAGATCTACCCTAGCTTTTCATTTTGGAGTTATTTTCAGGGCTGATTTACAGAGATATTTTTAGAGGTTTTAGAGATAGGGTTTTGAGATAATTTGTGAATATAATCAGTGGGTTTTCAGATCATACTTATGGTAAAAATAAATAAAGGGTTTACAATCATTTCCAGAGGATTTCAAAGGGGTTTTGACCATATACCAAAAAGGGAAACTTGTTTTGGACATTGAAGCCTTTATTTGGAGGTTTTCCAGTTGGCCATATTCAGATCTGAGGGTTGGAATATCATCTTCTATATTTTTAAATTTTATTTCCAAAGTTTCATAGTTTTTACACTTGTATTTGGGAAGATATGAATTTTAGAAGTTTTCCAGCTATTTAGGGCACGTTGTAATTTTTTGGCAGTGTTATATTGTCTAAAAAATTTCAAAAATAGTTTTCTTATATTATTTATAATATTATCAAGATATCTTTATATTTTCAAGTGATTTTATTGGATATTTTGTTAGTTATTAATTTTCTTTAGTTTTCTACCCTAATTGGTAAAAAACTGCAAAAATCAATATTTTATTTGGCTGTAACTTTTCAATATTTTGTGTTATTTAAGTTGTATCCCACAAGGGATATTTCATATTTGACTAATATTTTCAACATTTCAAGTGCTAACTTTTACAATAAAACAAGAGAATATTTCATTTCTTTCACCGTAGGATAAATGGCATCCATTTCAAGAAAACAAGTGTATTTTCAAACAAGAACATCAATCTTTTAAAATGAAGCGTGTTACACCTCAGAGGAAAATATTTAAGTTGAATAGAGGATTAGATTGAGAGATCTTCATTTACATTTCTAAAACCATTTCAAGGTCCTTACATCATCTAAATAACACAAGACTTGATATTTTCTTTTTACAAGAACTAACCCATTTAAAATGCAAGTTTTCATTCAATACACTCTTGGTAAAGTATACAATTTGAAGAGATTATCATAGTAACAAATGCAATTTATTTTTCCTAATTTTCAAATATACATACATTTTGAAAGCTTAATGCAAATCAACATTTCACAACACATTTACAAGAAGTTGAAACCTTTAAAATGCAAGTTATAATCCCTCCACTTAAGTTTAGACAACATGGCAATTATTTTACAAGAGGATCTCTCTTTATTTTCTTCAAAGTGAAACTATGACCAAATCTTCACTTGAGCTCCACCCATCTCCAAAATCTAAACACAACAAAAAATAGGGGAGTAGGAAAAACTCTCCACCCAACCAATAATCCAATGAGGAGGAGAAGCCTTCTTCCTCATTGGCCCCTGAGCCCTAACAATGAAACAAAAAGTGGTATAGCACAACCAAGGCACCTTTATGTGGCTTCCACAATAATATTCAAACAACTTCTAACAAAATGAGAACAATAACAAAAATCACAACACACAAGTTTTTTCCAAGTAGAAAGGCTCAATACTCAAGCCAAGAAAGAGAAAAGAAACATGGGGATCTACTGATGCCTCCAAAAAGGGTTAAGTTCCCACCTTAAATCCTCCAATAAACTCCCATTCACATAAAAAAAAACATCTTATGCCTCCCTAAAAAATAACTCTTGTGTCTCCCTAAACTCTTATGCATCCCTTAATAAAACATGGAAGATAAGCACAACTTTCACTTATCTACAAAGGTGGGACACGTCAACCCAACTCCCTCATAAGATACACAACAAGAATCTTATGCCTTCCTCCAAAATATCCTCATTTCTATTTTCCCCTACACAACCTAAAGGCCATTCTACTTCCCAAAATAAAACACATATAACAGTCATCCATTCACAATCATTTTCGCAACAAAATAATAATAATAATACATGGGTGAAGTCCCTACCTTGCCATTACAAGAGTATCCAATCCAAAAGCACAAAATCCAAGACTTTCCAAGTCCAAAGCAAGGACAAACCAACCCAAAGCTGCAAACAAGCACTCCAAAAGCAAGGTCTTCCAAAAATGCAAGAGTCAAAATAAAACAATTAACCCCAAAATCATCAAACAAACTTGAATAAATATAAAATAGAGGAGAGAGAGGTGATGTGGTTCCATTTAGGAGGCTACATAATTCCTCCTCCACTCCACATCACATAGTTAAACCCCAAACCCAAATTTCAATAAATTGGTTGTTGAGAAAATGGAAACCCTCTTGCACACAAAAACTCATACCCACACCTCAAAAGGACAAAATTAAAAATTCATCTCATAAAGTGTAATAAATATCACCTTTGCCTTACAAATCACATAATGGGGTCTATTTTCGACCCCTCAACCCATAGGGGCAGTTGGTAGGTGAAGTTAAGAGAAGTGGGACAAGCTTAACTTGTCCCATAATCCTCCAAAAATGTCCCTTAAGCCCAAATCCGAATTTGGCAAGCAAGGTTGAGTACAAAACAATTAAAAGTAATAAAATCCTTTCAAATCCAACATAAATCAAGGACCATATACCAACATTAAATACCCCTATGGTCACATCTCAAATTACAATAATTAATCAACTTAAATAGAGAACTTTAACTAACAATAATAAAGGTGACTCACAGTACTAAAATAATTTACATACTCACAAAATAACTAAATTAAAAAGGGAAAATAATAAATTTACCCAAGATCACATGTGAGGCCATCCCCCCAATGGGGACCTCCTAAAAATATATTAACAACAAACACAATACAAATAAATAAGTTGCCAAGGTGAATGGTTGCCAATACCCCAAATTCCTTCAGTGTTGGTCTCATATCCCCTTTTGTTTGTTGTATTAAAAATTCCTATAAAATCAAAACAATACCTTTCTGGTCTCTTAGCCATATTAATGACATCGAGACAATAACACACATATATACATATCAGTTCACATAATCAAATATCATAACTAAACCATCACTAGTATTAAGTAATTCACCAATTGTTCACAATTTCAATTATTTAGATTATATTGATTCATCAATTAGCAATAAGATCACAAGGCTAACTAAATTGTCTGAACAAATCTATATACTAAAATCCAATGAGTCAGTATATATACAAAGTAGTAACTCTAGATCATCACCAAATACTAATATGTCAATCTGTGCATGTAATCCATCATATAAGTTGCATAATGCCAAAATTCTAAAACATCCATATTGTGTATCAAATAGGCTAGTAAAATATAGTAATGTCTAAAGATCAAATATGAAAAAATGTCTATGGCTTCAATCCAAAGTAAGAAAAAATCATAGTAAGATCAATGTCGAAGAGGAGTGAGCACTACATATCACATTGATGAGGGATACAAACTTGTAAATTGTGGAGTTACTACAAACAGGAGATATATAGACAAACTACAATTTGAAGTAAAATGTGGAAAATAACCAAAAATAATTCTTTTAGGAAAGCTTCAAACATGAAAAATTGTAGATGACATACAATTAAAGAATGTAAATGAGCTATAAATTTAATAAATTGTGGTCTATCCATGATATAATTAATTGTAAAAGAACTACAAAAACATGTAAAATAGTAGATGAGCTATAACTCCAATGCCACATTTTAATTTAGTTAAAAAATATGTAACCACAAAAATATTATTGAAAATTTCTGGAAAAGAGCCTTGTTTGTTGTAGTGAGGTTCTTTGATGGCATGAAGTATAGAATAGTTGGAGTAGCCATATCATGATCATAAGTGAAGGCCCAAAAATGTTTACCAAATTTTAAAATATGCTTATTGGGATGTCTTGTTTTGCATAAATTCTAGATATGTTATGGGTATTTTTGGCCTTATCTTTTTTTATTGTTTTTCGTGCATTTAATTTATTATGGGTTGATTGTCTTGATGATTAAATTTTAAATATTTTACATTTAATTGTTTATCTAGGTAAGATGTCGTGGGAATAAAATTCTATGTCGGTGGGGTCTATATAAAAATGTAATCACATTTGTAGAAGGTATGTCAATATGTTCAAAAGGTGATTTAGTTCAATTAAGTCTTGTTTGTAGAATCCAGTTCAAGATCGCAAATCGTGTAGAGTAATGACCTGTAACATGTGATTTGAAGAAGTATTGCATTAATTTATGTGCACATGTTTGGGAAGGTGTAAGGGAAATTGAATCATTAAGGGAATATTATGATGTTGGGTATTTTGTTTCTAGTATTTTATGTTGCATGATTAAAATCATTGATGATCGGTCTTGAGTGTGTAATATGTCAGTGTTGGGTAATAACACTATTGTTGTTACCAATTATAATTTTTAATATTTTACTGTGTGGTTTTATTATTACTACACAATACAAGGTATGCCTTCATTAGGACCCCTCACCATAGATGAACCACAATTCTAATTACACCAACAATCTTCTATTATGTTTATTTTCCTTCACCTTCTTCCAATTTTCATGGTTTTCATGTAGTTAATGTTATCCAATTTTGCATCCCTTGTAAATTGTCTAACTTTGGAAATATGGTTGGGAAATTTCATAAGAACTTGGTGAAGAATTTGTATTTTTAGGTGTTTTTCATGTTTTGGAATTTTCGATGGTTGAAGGAATTGATATCCTTTTCTTCAAGCTAAAGAAATCCATACTTGGTAAAAAATGAGGAAAAGCCGCGCAAAACTAGAAAATCGCGCAAAACTTGAAAAGCTGGGCAAAACTGGAAAAGAAATGAAAACTAGAAAACCCATGCAAAACTGGAAAAACCGGACAAAAATTAAAGCCTTGCAAAACTAGAAAAGCCATGCAAAACTAGAAAGCCGTGCAATAAAGAAAAATGACATTTTTTTGCATGAACTTAAAATGGACATAACTTTTGACCCTTTTCTCCGTATTTCACAAACTTTATATTGTTGGAAAGGTATCAACATGCTTTATGCCATGGAAATTTTATTTCTTATTTTTAATAAGGGTAAGGGGGAGAAAAAGAGAAAAACGTCCCTAAAATTGAAATGAATAGCTTGAGTTAGCCCAACTACCAGAATTAATGAAGTATGCCTCTTTTTCTTCCTCCACAAGGAAAAGGACATTGGGAATGAGTTTTTTAGGTCATCCATGCTCCTTTTTAGATAATTTATGATTTTTTTTGGTGGGTGAAGGGGAAATTTTGGGATTCTATCTCTTTCTCTCTTCTCTCATTCTTATATATATTCTAAACACTTCTCATTTGAGTGGTGTGGGGGATAGTATGAGAAAATGGAAACTTTACTAAATTTTTTTTCTCAAATTATTTGAGAAGAAAGCCTTCACATGGATGTTGCAAATGTAATGGACTGTGTACATTTATGGAGCAATAAAATTGTGTATTGTGGTGTTTTCTCAACACTTTCTCATTTTTCTCACATTCTCTTTCCTCTCCTTTACTACTATTCTATTATTTCCTTGTTTTCCTTCATTCATAGGTAAATTTTGTTGTGTTGAATGGATATTTGGTGGTGAATGGAGTTTGGTTTTGTACCATAGCTGTCTAGGTTTCCCTTGTTGCATTTTCTACTTTCATTCTCCCTTAAGTAGGATATTTCAGCCCCCTTTTCTTGGTGTTATCACCTCTGTAGTGTAGGATTTTTACAGTTTCATGCTTTCTCCTTCTCCCTAGTCTCATGTAAGTCATATGATAGGATTAGATAAGTGTTTTTATTAAATTAGGAGTAGTTTAGTTCTAGGATTAAGTAGAGGAACCAACATTCTCTGCAATTCCATCTCAAGTCATCAAGTCTTAAAACTTGAGATATGATCCTCATTGTCCTGCATGTCTGATTTCTGCATTGTTGGAAGGTTTCATTGATCCACCAAAACCATCATTAGCTACAACCATTCATGAGGAGATTCATACTAAAGAGGAAAGAATAATAGATTCAGAGGCCTTGACTAAGGAACAAGTCACACAAGATATTTCAGCCCGTTCTTCCATGTCATCATTCCAAAAATATGATTCTTGGGATGAGTTTGAGTTATCAAATTTCATGTTTAAGGATGAGGATACCCGTGGTGAACGAGTTACAAATTCAGAAGCCACCATGGAGGAAGAAGAATCCTTGGCACAATTATACAATGAAGAGGTTGAGTACTTATCAAATTTAGAGGATTGCATTGATGGAGAAGATCTTATTGAGCCTGTCACCTTTGCTACTCCTTCACCCATCTTCCAATAACAAGAGACTCATTCCATGGAAGAGAGCATTCTAGAAGATCCTAATTCCCATAATATTCCTTTTGAATTAGAACTGGAGGAGTTTGATCTTCCCATTTTCATGTTGGATGAGGAGAAAGAAGGAAACAAGGATGACACCATTCCCATATCAGTCATCAAGGGTAAAGAAGAGCTATTTGAAGATGTGAAACAAATTCCAAATTAGGATGCAAACAACCACCTTTCCTAGGAAAGTTTGCAAGAAGGATTCATTATTGAAGTTAGGATCATGAGCAATGGGAAAATTCAGCAGATTAGGGCTTTCTCAATCAAGTACCTAGCTTCATTGGAGCCAAAGGAAGAGTTACCACTAGTCAGGATTATTTTTGAGCATGAGGATGAGTTTCAGAGTATAAAGGATTAGCTACAATGCATCTTCAATCAAAATGCAGAACAACTAAAAGAGGTATTTGTCTCATTTCCAGTTGATACCTTGATGAGTTGGGTGAAAAATTAGCTTGTAGTCATTTTTTCACTCTTGTACATGACCATGTCCATTTCTAAATCAGTCACATGGTCCCAATTTTTTAGAAAGATAAGCTACTTCTCCTTGCCAGTGTTACAATTTTCTTGAGTCTTTCATTCCTTTGGTTAGAGTAGAGTAGTTAGGTTTTTCTTTAGTAGAAGAAGTGCTTGTGCAGACTCTACATGTTCCACTTGGGACATATATGATTTTCTCCTTTTTTACATAGTGTTTTGTGGTGTATTGTTTCTCTTGCACAATCTAGTTCATTGGAAGTGGAAATGTTGATGGGAAATTAGTAATAACAGTAGTCCAAGTGCGTTTCTAAATTGACATATGTTTCCAAAATTTTGTAGTTTTTTATCCTTTACCATGATTCAATTTCAGTCCTTCATACTTGGTAGAGAAATCATATTTTGGGACAGATTAAGAGGTTTATCCTTCATTCCATCAGTTCAGATTACACAGAAAGGAAAATTCCAAGGTCAAAATAATTTTCTACTCGATCTAATTTTCAATATTTTCTTATAAAGTTGGAAAATTTGAGCAATAACATATCAACTCCGGGTTCAAAAGTGTCTAAGTGGCTCAGGAACAAGATTTCAGAGTTCCAGATCAGATTTTTGTTTATCAAGATGACTCTATTCCCAATGGACACTTCAAGGCCGCTGATCTCTTCAATCTAGTAGGAAGATTACCCCGTGAGTCGCCAAACTGTTATTTGAATTTGCACCCCTTGCAAATTGGATAACTTCATAAATATGGAGTTGGGAAATTTCATTATAGCTTGGTGAAGAATCTACATTTTTAGGCATTTCTCATGTTTTGGGCACTTGCAATGGTTAAAGGAATTGATATCTTTTTCTTTAGGCTTAAAGAAATCCATACATAGTAAAAAATGTAAAAAATGAGGAAAAGCCATGCAAAACATAAAAACCACACAAAACTTGAAAAGCCGTGCAAAACTAGAAAATCCATGCAAAAATGGAAAATCCACACAAAATTGGAAAATCCGCGCAAAACTAGAAAGCCGCACAACAAAGCAAAACAACATTTTTTCATGCAAACTTAAAATGGACATAACTTTTAACCCATTGCTATGTATTTCACAAACTTTATATAATTAGAAATATCTCAAAATCCTATACGCCATAGAAATGGTATTTCTTATTTTTAATTAGGGTAAGTGGGTGAAAAATAGAAAAGTGGCCCCAATATTGAAATGAATAGTTCTAAGCAACCCACCTACTGGAATTAATGAAGTATGGCCTTTTTTCTTCCTCCACAAGGCAAAGGACATTAGGGAATGAGTTTTACAGGTCATCCATGCTACTTTTCATAGAATTAATGAAAATTGTTGGTGGGTGAAGGGGGAATTTTTGGATTATATCTCTTTCAAGTTTCTCTCTTCTCTCATTCTTAAATATATTATAAACACTTCCTATTTGAGTGGTATGGGGGGATATTCTTGGCATGGGGAAAATCTACCATGTTTTCTCAAATTATTTGAGCAATAAGCCTTCACATGAATGTTGTAAATGTAATGGTTCCTCTATTTTGTAAATCTAATGGACTGTGAAAATTTATGGAGCAATAAATTGTGTATTGTGGTGTTTTCTGAACCCTTTCTCAGTTTTCTTGTATTCTCTTGCCTCTCCTTTGCTATTGTTCTATTTTGTGCACGTCTTCCTTTATTTGAAGGTAAATGTTGTTGTGTTTACTGGAGATTTGGTGGTGAATGGAGCTTGGTTTTTTCCCATGACTGTCTATCCCTTCCTTGTTGCATTTTCCACTTCCATTCTCCCTCAAGCAAGATATTTCAGCCCACTTTTTTGTGGTTTCGCCTCTGTAATGCATGATTTTTAGAGTTTTATGCTCTCTCCTTCTTCTTGGTCCCTTGGAATTCATAGGATAGGATTGGATAGATGTTTTTATTTCATTAGGAGTAGTTTAGTGCTAGGATTAGACAGAGGAAAAAACCTTCTTTGGAGGTCCATCTAGAGTCTACAAGTCCCACAACTTGAGAGATTGTTCAATGTTAGCAAAAAACTAGGGATCTGTCATTGCCATATCCTAGGGTGCTATTTTTTTGTTATAACATTTAACTTCATCAGGTTCATTGATGGAGCCTCGTATAATAATACATCATCTTATGTCATTGTCTAAGATGATGACATCATATGAAAATGAGACACAGATTCAGGATATATGTTTATATACATAGGCATCATTCGTGCAATTTCTCATAATTATCATTGAACAATAATCTCCACCTTTTCTCATATATTTTCCCTTAAAGGTTTAATTTTTTTAAGTTTTTCGTTGATTTTACACTTGGAGATCATTATTGGAGCATTAGGTCACTACGAGTGTCAAGAATCAAAGCTAAGATAAAATAATATTCCTTAGTATTTGGAGTCCCCAAATTTCATTTATTTAGGTCTTCTTCCTATCTTTCTAGATTCTCCTTACACAATAGTCTCCCACAATTTTTTGTAAGAGGGATATCAATGTGTTGGTGGTGTCCACTAACAACTTAAGTATATGTATCCCTATATGATTTCATTTATTTGGTTGATGTTTTTTCATATGCATAATTTATTAGATACTAGGAAAGGGTAGCATGTCCTTATAGATCTTACATTGTAGTTCTTTATTTCATATTTCTTACTTATCAAAAAATGACATACTAAAAAAATAAGATTAGATAGATCATGTTTACTATCATTAACTCTTATACCATCCTAATGGCCACCTATGATTATAATTAACACTCTATGCATCTCATATAGTATAAGCTACCTGAGATTTCAGATCTAGTTACAACCCCTATATCTATACCCATTTGGTTATATCTTTATATTTGTATTGGTTCTAGTAATTTATTCTACTTCATTTCAATTTAGCGAGACGATCCTTATATAAATCACCTTATCTTACACACAATTTGGTAACATTGATGCAAATCTTACCTCACTGTTTGTTTGGTCATCTTCATGTTTTAGTTTTGTAGCTTCTTAACTTTGTCAAATTTTGAAGCATACATTTCTTTCTAGCTATTAATATTACCTATTTTTAGGAATCTCATCCATTAGAGTTTTTCTAATAAAGCTCAACCCATTTAAATATTATATGGGTTGTTTCTTTATCCCTTCCATGCCCACTATTTTGTGAGAGATATATGGTGCACATTCTCTAAATCTTAGCTCACTCCCACTACATTCAATTTAATGTGGCTAAAGTCACCCACGTTAATACTAAAAAAAATATCAAAGATTTAAAAAAAGCATATGCTCCTTATTCCTACCAAGAGTGGATCACTTGTTTAAATTTATTTGCAACATTAAAATATTACCTAATCAATGGAGAAAACATGTAGCAATCCCCCTTTAACACTTCTCATAACATTCCTAGCCAAGATCCACTAATAAACATAACATAAGTGCTTATCAAAGTGATAGATAAAATGGCTCATATTCAAGACACTAGGCCAGTACCCAAGTTAATGAAATGTACTATTGAATTTTCATAGATGGTATATCAACCCTAACAAGTCACTATAGGACCTTTCAACAAGCATTGTTGAACAAAATTATCTGAACATTACAAAACAAACCATAGTTTCTTACATATCTTCTCTAGATAGAAGGACCATAAATACATGTGAACCATGACCAAAATGGAGCATTGATGGCCACAATGGCAAGAGGGGTACAGTTGCCAGACTAAATTGTGGCATTCATGATCATGCCATTAAAATTGAAGCAAAGAAAAAAAATAACATTTGGAAGGGGATGAGCAAAGAGAAGAGGACTATTATATAATAATCAAATACACAAATAACATTTAATTTAGATCAACAATCCATTACTACATTTAAACATACATAAATAATTCAATCTAACAAATAATAAAAAAATGAAACTATTTTTATGTGTCTATAGGTAAACAAAAGAAATGCTTCAAAGTTATAATCCATGTACAAGAATTTACAAAACAAATGGACTAAACTAAGCGCTATAGAGATCTTCACCCTCCTTGTTGACCCTTCTATGTTATGTCCATTGCCCACTAAAATATGGGTTCCCGAGTGTGTTAGTTTTACATGGACTATACTCTGACATATGCTTAATCCACATAAAGAAAGCTCGATTGACTATATTCGCATATAAATTATACAAGTTATCATACGTAAGATGTGATAAAAAATTATCATACAAATACAGTGAGAAACTTGACTATGAGTTGCAGTGACGTTAATACAGTTCCTATTATAGCAAATATTGATCTTAATATATCCATGAATTTATGATTATTTAAAAAAAAAGATATTACAGGAATTAACAACCCACTAATATATCCATGAATTTATGATTAGTTCTTATAAAAGATATTACAAGTGTTAATAACCTAATGATCTAACACACTTCTTGATGCGCTAATGCACGACAAATCATTTCAATCAAAATGTATACATGCAAGGGTAATGGCCCCCACCATCAGGCCACACCCTTGCTACCCATGATTCTTACTAAACCTGACTTGCTACTTTTTCCCACAAGAGGGGGTCAAACGAAACCCAAGACGAAATAGACGACTCCGAGAACAATTCTGCGGGTGCTTATACTTTCTTCAAACCGAGCTATCGGTGGAAAATCGGCCATATTCATCCTCTAAAACAGCTGGATCTGTCTTCTCTCTATTCACACGGCATTTCACACTGGCATAGGCTTATTGAGAATCATTTGGAGAAGCAAATCTGAAATTGCCAGGGGAAAACAGTTTTCACAGTTGTCTGATTCTTTAGCTTCAGTTTTCTGATGATCAACACAGCTTAATGGCTGCCCCTTGAACAATTTGTGCGAAGGATTTCCCGGCTATCTTCTTGCTCAAATGGGCATTCCAGTAGTTCTTTACCTCATTATCTGTCCCGCCTGGCACTCGCCCTGCAATCAACGACCATCTGCAACAGAGATCACCCGTTAAAAGCAAAGAAGATCAAGGGAACACACGCGAATTTCAGTGATTGGAATCAAATTATTTAACCTGATTCCGAGGAGATTATGAAGGCGAATGATGAGATCCTCTTCATCTGGAGAAATATGATTCATCCAACGCAATCTGCAACTCTTTCCACAACTCATCAAACCTGCATTATAATATCAACTACTTAGTCTTCCTTTTAAAAAAAAAAAAAAAAAACTATAAATTGAGGCAGCTCCAACATATCAACAGGAACACACATATCTGTATTTACCAGCTTTGTGCCGAAAGCTACTCCAACGGCAGCTATATTTTTGTAACAACACATTTTTCTCAGCCGTTCACTTGCCTAGCCCTAAGTTCTCTATGAAAATAAAATCCTTCATAAATAGCTTTGAAATGCAAACAAAGAGAACTTCAGAGTTAATTTTATTACTCTCAAATAAAGTATATGACATTTATATAATGCAGAGAATAATGGAAGTTGTGCTTACTGTACTATTCTGAATGGCAGTTGCAGAGAAAAATGGATCTTATCAACCACGTAATTTAGCAATAAAATATTGTCATAAAGACGTTATGAACAATGATTTCCGACATATTAAGAGTGACGCTTAGCCTTTAGGGGATTCCAATATATATTCCAAGGCGCTTTCATTATCAATCACAAATCAATATGGGTAACATTTCACAAAACAAGATATTTTTCTTGTCATTAAATCAATGACACACGACAGTAGCACAGTAAATATGATTTTTAATTAACACCAATAAGCAGGTGAGTTGTCCTTCCAACTAATATCATGGCTAAGATAATGGGATTGGAAACTCAAAAAAAGATTAACACATTTTGCAGACCAATATCTAATCGAAATTTAGTCTATTTTATGTAAGGAAAATTTAAAAAATCCTAACATGAGTACAAAGAAGTCGCAATGGAAATGGTATCCATGGAAAGAGTTCCAAAAGCATGACAACATATAAAAGTCCCTTTTTGCATAAACCACGGCAATCAAGTACTAGAGCTTTGACATTATTCATATAACATTCGAAAGGGTAGCCAATAGGTGTGGATGATGATGTTAAAGTGCGTGGATGATTTAAGAAAGTTTAATTTGGTATAACATATTTCCTTCATGTTTTGCTACTAAGTTAAAGGAAAATTATTCATATAACCACAATTTCGTTAAATCTGGATATATGTCCAAGAATTTAGATTTCTATTATTATTATTTCTGGTTTTTATAATTGTTGAAATTGAATTCTTAAATTGTCATTATTGGTTTTTATCTAGTGAGATATCAGATTCCAAAATGATTATTATTGGTTTTTAAGTAGTGTAATATCGGATTCCAATATTTACACTATGCCATACAAGTATGTTCCTTATTCTATATTGAGTTTATGAGAATGAGAATATGTCCATTCTCATCACACTCACAATACAAATATGTTCCTAAATTTTTTTATGTGTATCTACTTTATCTCTATTATTCTTCTATGATTCATATATGAGCGATTTTGATCCCTTTTGAAAATTAAAACAATGTGATATGGGTACATGTTGTATGAAATAAGAAGTAAATATTGAGTTTATGAGAATAGACATATGTCCATTCTCATCACACTCATAGTACAAGTATGTTCCTAATTATTTTTATGTGTATCAACTTCAAATCTATTCTTCTTCTATGATGCATATATGAGGGATTTTGACACCCTTTGAAAATTTAAACAATGTGATATAGGTTCATGTTTTATGAAATAAGAAGCAAATACCAACATATTGCGGGTTCTTAAAGAAGAATTATCAAGTGATAGAATCTGTTCAATGTTATTTTATGTCTTCAAATCAAAATTTGGAGCTATCGTGGGTGTTCTTATCTTATCTCTAGACTTATAATATACCTTCTAATCCTGAATAGACTACAATTTAATTTCACAAATAATGTCACAATGTAGAACAATTTGATCAAGGCCATTTGATTTCTGAAAAAAATTATATAAAGAAGATACAAGTGTTTGGAGACACTTACGTGCATGGTTGTAAAGTAGGTTAAGTCATGGTGCATTACCAGACACTATTGTTGAGAGCATTAAAAAATATATCTTGGCACTCTAAATATTATAGTTCTGCATTCAAGAATTAGGGGATTATAGGCATATAATTTAGTATCTAGACTTTAGAAAAGTTTGTAGTTTATAAAGTTATTAAAACAATTAAAAAATAAGTTATCTAGACTTTTGCACATAGCTTTTGGAAAAGACCATATAATTTTGTGGTTGTAATGAATACATAAATCAAGGCTAATTCCTTGAACAAAGTAAAGCATGAATTTTTGAAATGAATTCCATGTAAATCATATCCAGTTCCTTTTAAATCACAACCAACTCCTTGTAAACTTACTTAGGGCATAATCAAGGATATTTATTTCAAATTTTAATTTAATTGGACGGTGGAAATTATATTATTAATACATTAATAAGATTCAAGAGTTGCATAAGCAACACAATGTTTTATACAATTATATTATGGAAAAATCTTCCAAAGTAATATAATAATCAATATTTCATTTAATTATCAAATTATATTACAACTCTAAAGTTTTATGCGACCAAGGTTTGGAATAATTCTTTTCCAAAAACCTCACATCTCGGGCCAACATGACTTCACATACAACTTTATGATCTTCAATAGTTTCTCCAAGTCAACATTTGTTATCTTGTTCAAGTAGTTCAACGTATGATTTAATGGTCACGTGTCCTTTATTAGGTATCTTTATGGATCCACTTTGCCATTTTTTGTTTGGTGTTTATGGACAGATGATGTTATCCAAATCGATGTCTTTTTTAGGTTCTTCTGATATGGTCCATGTTTTATTTGGTTTTAAACAATCCCGATACATTGTTTCACCTTCTCCTCTCCCTGGAGGTTTCCAAGATTGAATTCTAAGCTTTTTATTTACATCATTGCCTTCCCGTTGAAGGAAAATATCCTCGTTTGCTCTCCCCATCCATATCTTTTCATTATCATTTCCTAGTCATATAAGAAGCATTTGTACCTTGAACACGTCCTTCGACGGATTGAATTCTTGTTTATATATTCAAAAAAAGGCCTAACGTAAATATCATTATTACCTGGGATATGTTAACTAATGTAGTCTTGTTTTTGAATATATGTGGCTCATGTTATTTTCTCATATATGTCTTTCTCCTATACCGTTTTTGGCCAAAATCAAGCATTTGACCTCCTGCTACAATTTACAAATGGTCTATCCAAAGCACATATACCATTTTCCCAATACGTGATCTTGGGAGGCTAATAATCACTAACTTCTCCTGTTGTAATTTTCCCCAAATCCTCAATATATGATTTTGTTCCCTTTTTAGATCTTCCATTTCTTTAAGTTCTTTAAAAGGTGTTATAGGAGGTTGCCCTTCTGACAAGCTTGGTTCACCATTATCCTTTGTACGCAATATTTGGATAGAACAAGACCATTGTAGATCCATTATTGATGTTTTGTACTCCATCATCGAAATGCCATTCACAACATGCAATCTGAACATCTAATGTTTTCTGATACCGACTATCTTATGGTTTCCATCCAACAATAATAGCTCCACAAAGTACTTGAAGTTTTACACTTCCTCAATACGGTAAGGAGTGAATGTATTTGAACCTTCTTGGCATGTTCTATAGGAGTCCATGATATGTGGTAAAGAAAATGTGTCTACTTTATGTAACGACATTGCTAATCTTCCAAAAATCCCATCTATATCCTCATATGTATGTGTCCCAATGGAAGGAAGCTTAGATACACAATTTTGAATACCTTTTTTTTTCTGTCAACAGTGATGCAAATGTAAATAAGGTACGATTATTGTTATGAATTGAAACATTATTAAATTATAAGTAGAGGATCGGTGGTTTCTTTATGAATGAAGTATTCACACTAACAACACTAACTGATTGTGAATGGTCAAATATTTCCTTATACCTTATATATTTTTCATGCACATCATTTTGTAATAGTGCATCAGGGAATGGTTTTTTGGATGATCTAAAACTATAAAATAAATCTCCATACTCATCAATTACAAGTTCTTCAAGCTTCCTAAGACACAAATATAATGATGTGACTATATAGTTTGCTCCATGCTCAACAAATGGTAGGCCAAAATTCCCGAAACCCCATGTATTGTGTCCATGTGTGAGAAAACTAGTCAAAGTAATTGGTAGGTTCATAACATTACTTGTTGAATTTTCTTTTTTACCCATCCTTCGTATGGAAGATTTAATTTTTTCCATTTTATCATGCACAATGCTCAAGAATCCATGAGAATGTTCTTTTGACTCCAATATATGGGAATAGTAAGTTACACGAAAACTTTGAATATATTCATTGTGTCATGTTTGTTCCTCCTCAATCTTTGCAAGTGCTTCTGGGCATGTGGTGGCTCTACGTTTGTTGTAAAAATTTATGCAGTCATCACACTTGGCAAATAAATTATTTTTTACAATGCAAACATGTTAAAATATTTTAGTCATTATGTTGTTGAAGCTTGACTATGACACAGGAGGAAGTTTCAATAATTTAATCTCCTCATTAAACTTATCTACAATATATTTTGGGTATATAATGAAGGAAGAAACCTTTGAGTAATTTTTACCCCATCCTGTCCTATAGACCGAGTCATATGCGGAGAGATATCTAAATTTATCTCAACAATTTCTCTTTTCTAGTGTTACCATTCACTACAAGCCTATTTGTGCTTATCCATTCAGATTTATGTTTATAGAAGGAACTTCTTGGGTACCCATAAAATTTTTGCCATGAATTCTGACAAACATCCATACCATCAAATTTAATTTTATGTACCTCCATAGATTTCTTACCCACATTGAAGATGGAATTTATTACATTAATCCATCAAAAACAAAATTATTTCTAATCAATTTCATTCAAGGATCTAGTTTGTGCGTCATAGATTCTGAACTCTAACTGAAGAAAGAGGCAAATTTTGGAGAACATTATATTTTCTAACAACTAAAATATGTGTTTTTCCACTTCTTCCATAAATATTGACCATTTTTATATCCTCATCAGAATTTTTATTTGATGGATTGGCTTGAGGGGTATCCAGATTTGGATGTTTTGTAGCATTATAAGATATTTTTATCACTCTTTTGGATTGATTGTGATTAGTGACATCAAATTAAATTTGATAAACAAACTAGGGTTTTCAATCTTCTAATGCATACCACATGATGACCTCAAAAATATTTTAGGACTTCTTTAAATCTAATATCAATATGAGAACCGTTTATGTTGGTCAATTGCCTACCAGGCCATCTGTATGAGAGATCCTTAAGATAGGGAGCATCCTTTGCAAAGAGAGTTGAATACTCTATCAATATGCACACCTAAGCTATTGGCATAAAATCTATTAAAATATACCATGTCTCCTTCAACTACATTGGTAATTTTCCCTCTGCAACATATTTAAACTCAGACGAGAAAAAATGGGTTAATTTTGTAATAACTGCCTTTAACTTCAAATTGTGTTGATCATTGTGTACAAGGTGCAAACCATCTAGTTAAGCACTCCCTTGTTTAATCATAAGGGAAATTATTTTTTCATGGAAAATATAATGTTTTATTGGCCAAACTATTGATTTATTAGGTTGTAGAAAGTTTGAGTAATCAGAACACATATTTACCACATTGTCTATCCATACACTAAAATTCAAAGGACCCAACCTCTCTCCGTTAATTTAATGATCTTATAGAATGAATTATAAAACCCGTGAACATGTCATCATATTTTCTATAACATTTATGTTTGAGAATGAAATTGTCTGTGACAAAACATTTTCTATCTTTAGGACCTGTATTAATGGTGCTTTAAGTGTCATCACTACAATCTTCCTCACTCTCTACATTTTAATCCTTTGAATCACTAAAAACGTGTTCACTATACAAGTTATGGGAAATGGGTGATTCTGCATGCTTTGATAATTCACTCTCATCCCAAGCAATGTAATATCCTTTATCCCTGACAACTCCCAAGGTTTCAAATTCATCAACTGAGAAAGGAAATTTTACTCTTCCATCCAATACTATGTTAACACTGAAAACAACAAATCCTCTTCCCACATCTTTGCAATGAAACATATTTCTACTTGGATATACTCTTCCCTCTACAACTCTAGTATTTTTTGAAAATAAGTGCACATGATCATCCTCTACAAATGAAAAATGCATCGATGTTGTAACAACATAAAATAAAAAGTTTGTCAAATGATAGAAAATTTGTTAAAGCAATGCATAAAATAAATTAAAAAATCATCATGCATGTACAACCGTAAGTATATTATATACACATAGAACATGAGCTACAAAATTCTATAATTCAGAAAGGTTTGGAAATACTTCAAAATTATGCATATAATTAAAATTGACATGAATATAATTATAACATGATTTCCAAACTATGATTGAAACTGACCCAATTAAATTTAAATGATGGGAAAAAAATAGATGTTACATTTCCATTTACATAAAATGAAGTTAATTATAAACTTTATTGCTAATTTCTTCATCCAAATATCTTCCTTATAGTTAACATATATTAATTTTACAAGTCTTCCTCATACTTTCTAGATTCCCTAAAGATGAGAATGGACATCTGTCCATTATAAACATTCGCATAAAAGGATATAATTTTCACTCATTCTTTATTTTTCACGTAGGAGAATTTTTCTTTCTTTTTATAATGAATTTATGAGAATGGGCATATGCCCATTCTCGTCACAACGTTAAAAATATGTTTTTATATGAGAATGAGAATATGCCCATTCTAAACATTCTAACTCAAGAAATATTAAGCTTAATCATTTTAATATATCTATAAAGGATTTGAGAATGGGAAGCTGTCCATTCTAAAAAAAATAAAATATTATCTCTATTATTCTTCTATGATTCTTATATGAGAATGGGCATATGTCCATTTTGATGATGTGTATTGACTCATTTTCATTATTCTTGTTACTCACTTTTTCAACCAAATAATTTTTTTTCTCAAAAGAAATAAAAAAAAATGTTCTTCAAAATTACTATCTTAGAGGGTAAGGAGTGGTCGATCAATATCACTAATATTAATAATTTCTTTTAATATTAGTTCTTATGTTTTTATGGTAGTTAGAACACACGAAAGCGTAAAGTGAATTTGCATGTGCATATCGCAAGACACTATAGAGATAAAGATATGTGTAATAGACCTGATATCCAAGGGAAGAGATTTCATGCAAATTTTTGATCTCGGAACCTGTTCATCTATCAGGGTAATAATTAGTGTTTTCCTCATCAACAGTCTTGATAATTTTTTCAATCAATAACCATAGACATAAAATGGGATTTTCTATTATTACCATGATCCATATTATCATCTCCATCTCTCTTGAATTTTTCATGAGAGTCCAATTTGTTCTTAAAGGGGCCAAAATAAAATATAGGGAAAATAAAATAGGTTTTTGGTTTGAAACTAAACCTCATGAATAGAATATACCATGTTCCTTGTTCATGGCTTGGGAAGAAATGGCTCTATTTTATTTCATGCATGGGTTCTATCTATACATTTATCAAGTAATGAGGAAAGTCCTTCTCACCATGTGGGAAGGGTTATCCAATGGTGACATCATAACCAATGAAATAAAAATGGTTTTGGTGTTATTTTTACAAACATTTTGGCACCATGTTTATCAATTTGTAAAAATATTATTAGATTCTTTAAAATTGGGTTTCATGTTAGTTACAGTCCCGACTCCCAGATGTTAGTAAGTTCATTACGTTGAAAGAGACACTCTCTTGGTTTCCAGGTGGTCAGTGAATCAGAGGTTGACCATGTTGTCGTGTTGTCTGGACCGTGTAAATTAGGTATAACTCTTCGTTTTTCACACCACGCTTCTAGGTACTCATAGTTTTCCTTACCAATGCATGCCACCATCCACATGCATTCTTAATCTACATGTGTTACATATATGTATAATTATTACTTTTGCATCCATTTTAAATTATATGCCGTTGATGCTAACTCAACTTAATATCAAAGAAGAGTAGGCTCCATCCATATACAATCTAACAGAGAATATACCTTCGACATAAAAATGAATGAGATTTATATTTTCCAAAAACAATACATTGCATTAGTTAAATCAATTTTAAATTTATTCTTTTACATCCATTTAAAAATATATGTTTTTGACGTTGACTCAGCGTAATGTCAAAGTAGGGTAGGTTGCACCGATATACAATCTAATAAGGAATATACTTTCTATGTAAAAATGAATGAGATTTATATTTTCCAAAAACAATACATCACTTTAAGTAAACCATTTTTTCACATCTAAACTACATGGTTTAGTTTGATTGAGAAGATAAATCTTGTTCATAAGAGAATATTGCTTCTTTTGGCAAATGAGTTGAGACGGGTTAAGAGGGAACAATCAGAATATAATAGTAAAAATTATCTAGAAGCCATGTGAATATATTTTATTTTACCAAGTATTTCATTATTTCAATGTCGTCTTAGAATTTTATTATTTCCATGCTCTATTTCACAGATCGGGTAACGATGACCTATAAAGAAAAATTGAAGTAGGGGATATACATTGAAAGTCCACCTCCTCACATCAATAGATAGATCCACTTTGTGCTTCAACACATGCACAAAAAATTTATTTTCTACCTCTCATCTCTTGAGCAATGTCAGAGGCAGATGTGTTGCCTTCATTTAAATTCTAACTGGGAACACACCTTTGACATAAAAATCATGAAATTCCAAAATCAACCATCAACTCAAATAACCCCATTATTTCCATCTTGCATCATACACTCAAAACTATAAATAAATAAAACTATATTAAAGACACCCCTCCTCTCTAAGTGATCAACCACCTAATAAATCTGTAGATATATTTACAGGGCACCAAGTGTGGCTGGTGAATTGAGAGTTTGTAGAAGTTTGAGACTTTCTGTCAAGCCTATATATAAGTGTCTTGTAGGTAAACATGGGACTATTTCTAGTTTTCTAAATTCTTTCCTTAAAAATAAAATTTTATTTCCTTAGTAAACTCACACAAAGTGGTAGATATTCCAGTTCATATTTTAAATTTCTAAAGGGTAGATTATTTATATCTAACTTCTAGTCATCAATTTATTCTTACAAAATCCTATTGTTGCTAACATTACTTTCCATGGTTACCGTGTTATACACATCTCTATAGGAGAGAATAAAAAATCATTAAAAAATAATGAAGGCTCAAAGTCCTAACTAATAACATTAAAAAACTTGGTTTCCAAACCTCCCAGTTAGAAACATGGTTGGTGTCTTCTACCAGCCATACAAAAGGATAGATAACACTGAATATTTTATCCTTAGTAACTCAATTTTCCAAAAGCTAAATTTTTTAATATGAATGATAAGTATCAACCCCCAAAATACATGCAAGTGGTAGTGCAACTATCATTGTTCAATCCTAATAAAACAATATTCTTCCTCAACTTACAGAGGCCAGAAAAACATGATCTTCTCAATACAGACACACAAACTTCTGAAGACAATGGTGAAGGACCCAGAAGCCCCTTGGTATATGTGGGAAATTTTAATGATTTTTGACAGTGAATCTACTCATTACAATACAAATATTTGAAAAAATGAGACATTTGTGTTTAGAAAAAAGAATGAATAATCAACACTTCTAAGTTACAGATATACAAACATAAAAGTAAAAAATTAAAATAAAGACATGAATGCTTAGTTGGAAATTTGAGCTTGCATCAAGGGCCACTCCAAATTTGCGTCCCCTAGTATAAAATGGATAATGACATATTCACAAAACTTTCAAATTGGAACTAGGTTTAGCCTAATGAATAGTATAAATATTATTAAGCTATATATTTTATAGTTTCGAAAAAAAATTACAATAGTGACATCCCATCCATCTGTATAACTTAGATGGAACATTTGCATGCAATGACAACCCATCCCTCCACACATCTGAGACAGAAGTAGGATGACACTTGGGTAGGCAATCCCATCTCTCTATGGTGTGAATGAAATCTCCATTTCATACAATTAATTTGAGCACCCTTCAAGGGAAAACAACATGACCCACACCAAAGGGGAAAATACTTAAGTTGCTCATGTGGTATGCTGAACCAAGTTTGATGTTTCCTTTCTTCAAACTCGAGATCCCTATCATTACATCATGCCACAATATTTAATTCTTTCATGATGAACAATAGGAACATGTCTTGGCCTCATAGGAACATTCTCACTACGCCTTTAGGACACTCAAATAGATTATTTTCCTCGTGTTCATGCTTCTACACAAGTTTGACACTCAGTGCTCGAGTTCCCTTGTAAGTTTGATCTTGCATTTTTCATTGCATAGCTAGCTCAACCTTAGGCATCTTCCTTCACAATAATACTCTATCACAAAGATCATGTCTTGATACTTCCTTATGATTTTTATCACTTTAAACTGTTATGTATTACTCATGGCTCAATATTTTCTCCTCCTCTGGTAAATGCATGTTTGGTCACATCTTCCATCGATATAATACTGTAAGTTTTCAGCCCTCAATTTTTCTTTCTTTACATCGCTCAATATAGGGTGTCATTGAAACCTGGACACAAATCTTAGAAGTGACACATGGCCTCAGATAAGATCACTAAACGTCACGTTAAGCTTGATGAGGCTGCCATATAAGTTGATCGTAAAAATTATATTGAAACATAAGATTCAATTTGTAGAATTAATAATGACAACAACTACTATAGAAAATACAATAACATTTACCAACACAATTGACATGAGACTACTAAATCTCATTATTGTACTCCTCATAATTTTCATTACATAACAAATTAATAAAATATATTGATAATCCTAAACACTAACTATTAACATTACACCCCGATTTTGACTATTAACTAAACCTACTTATCTATGCACTATAATGGCTAAACTGTAGTCTTAAAAACTAAATAAAAAAACCATGAAAACAACGTAATAACACCTTTTAACTAATATAACAACATTTAAACAATACCTATAAATGTCACATAGGCACTTACAAGATAAAATTAATAGAATACCGTTAAATAAATAAAACAATAGGGAAATTTTGATTGTTGGCCATGCTTTGAGAAACGTGTTACAACTTCCATTGTCCGGGTGTTATCAAGCCATCTGTCAATAGTAATCTTATTCTCCACACCTACAAATTTAGTGACAATCGAAGCAATTGCCTTCACAAAAGATAATCGAATCTCAAAACATATTATCCAAATTCAAGGAATGAAGCCAAAGTAAAGCGGAGCTAGGAATTGAAATTCATCAAAAGATTATACGTGGAAAATAATATTCTGACTGTACGAAGATGGCGTGGAGTTGAAGGTATTTGATAAATTGCATGAAATGACTACAGAAGAATACATGTAAGTTGACATTTCTAGGACTCAACATTTCGTGCACGATCCTGCAAATTATGATGCTGTGTATAATATGCAAATTATGATGTAGTTGTTTTTTTCTTTCCATAATTAATATATGCAAGGAAAATGCCACATCTAGTCCTTCTCCTGCAACATTAATGTGTTCTCCGAAGTCAGATGTGGATGCCAATGCAAAGTTGCGGTGAGAATGGTGGGGGTTATTGTCCACAGGAAGCCATCTCGATTATGCGGAAGGATTGGATGCCTTTGTTGCCAACGTCCCAACTCCCCATTTAAACAAACTTTTCCCTGTATTGTCACACCTGTTGTGCATGTGAACCACTTTTGAATGTTGTATTTTGTTTCAATTGAGGTGTGCACTCATTTGGGCACTAGTTTTACATAGATATTCAACATCTCTACTCATACTTCAAAGGAAGCATATCACGGGTTGACAATTATGAGTAAGCATACAACAATACTAGTGGCCACCTTTAGCTAAGTAGCTACAAGTGAGGGGCATCCACGTTGTCAAAGTCACTCGGGCATAATCTTGGCCTCAACCATTTCGAATCTCCGTGTCAAGTATCTTCACGCCTTGTAGTTAGCAAGACTTGATCCCTGGTGGGCTCTATAAAGAGCCAACATCACTACAAATGTATCAAGGGTTGTTTGATGAATGTTATATTTCAACACATACATATTATTAGTGTAGGATATTTATTTTCCTTATATTTGTTTATTTACTTGGATATTTCCTACACTCGTGGGATATGCTTGCTTAGTTGTTGCAGTTGTACTATTTTAGCTTACAAGTTCTGTTGAGTTAGCCTATTAGTTGTGTGGAGTCAAATCTACTTCTACTATCAGTTAGTGAGAGTTATTCCCCACTAATATAGGAGGAGGTTACACATTCACCTCATATATGTACATGACTTGTATCATTGTATCATTATATCTCATGGAATATGGAGCATATGGAGCATTGAGTTGATTTAAATCAATTCTTACTTTGTGAGTTTTGATCATATTGCATCTTATAGTTTTTTATTTCAATTTATATAATTGCTCGTACATTCATTCTTCATCAGATATCCAAACAATTTAATATGGTATTAGAGTTACTCTAGTGATACATTTGCCATTATTGAGTTATTTGTAGTTTTTGAAGATTTCGTTTGTGAAACTAACACTTCATGTACAAATAGATCAGCCTCCATTCTTGCCTTTATGGTTGTTAGCTTGGGTGTTTAAAGATTGATAATTTGAGGGTTTACAAATTCTAGGGTTTCAGAAATCTTTTCTTGGCATTTTTGTCTTGGTCTTGCCTCCTTGCAACTTGTTTGGGCCTACATGAGGCATTTTTCGCATGTCTAAGGCATTTTTTGCTTGGATGAGGAATTTTTTGGATTGCTGAGTGGCATTTTCACATGTCTGAGGTGTTTTTTGCAGGGTTTAGGCATTTTTTGGTTTGTTGAGGGGCATTTTCACATGTGATGGTCCTTTTCACCATTGTGAGTGGCATTTCAAACTCATAACATGGCTAGAAATGCATTACCAGATATGGGAAGGACCTTTTTTACACCTGTGGAGTGTTGAAATTCATGTTTTACATCTGTGGCAACATTTTTCTAAGTTGGGTGGCCCCATACATGGTGGTGTATTCATAAAAACGACCCTACAACATTAAAAAACAATATGTTGTTCCTTCTTGGCCTGTCCAAGCCCAAAAACGACCTCCTTGTCATTCTTTTGTAGTATAAGGCAACACCTTTTAGCTCAACACAAGGAAAAGATAAAGAAATTTAGGGTTTCAACCCTAAAATCAGCGCTACGCCTTTTTATTTGGTCGACCCCACCACTCATAAGGTGAATAAGTTGTTTTTATTTACCTACTTGGAATTTAATTTGTACAAAAATTAGTACTATGCACTTTTCGGATGCAAGACATTTTTGGAAATTACATCAAGGGAGAATTAAGTGGTTATTAAAACTTGTATCTTCGCATGATGAAGACGAAGGGTTAGGCCTAAATTGACAGGACGCCAATTTATCCTCACAAATTAAACCATTTTATTCTTCATTGCATCCTGATTCCAACTAGTATACACATGACCCCCTTTCATATCATTTCTAGCATTTTTTAATCAGTTTACAAAATTTTAATTAAATAAGCCATTATTTATGGGAAATTGTATTTGCTATAAATTTTGATTGGTAGCTCGGATTTGAGCACTATTTTGGTCAAAAGTGCATTTTTTCTCGTTCTCTATATGATGAAATCATTTAATTTTGTAAACGAACTACTTTATAAAGTGCCACATTTTGTGGGGGTTCTAGCAAAACTCACTGGGCACTTGTAATTTTTGCACTAGGTTATAAAGTGTCATCTAGGATATTTTTGGGGGTTTATCTACATTATGGAGTTTGTAATGCACTTTCATCATTCTGTTGTTATACTCATCCCTAGGAAATTTCTATCTTGGAAGGTAGGTATTATCAATCATTGCACTATGCACGATTTGTTGCCCTACCTCCAGGGTCTTATTCTTGATCCTAATGAACCACTACAGAAGTATGAGTGGTTTAACCTCAATGATGAGGTCTATGACCTTCTCAGTTTTACTGTTTGTAGGGATACATTGTGTTTTTTTGAGCACACTGAGTTCCCTTTCACTGCTTGGACCATTATCTGGCAGTTGTATGGCGACCTTATTTCACCATCTGGGAGCGATGCTTCCCTGGACCACTCTAGTGCCTCCATATATTCTCCCCCTTCACACATCCCTTTCATTGTTTGAGTGTTCCTCTACACATGTTGCTACTCATGAGTCTTATATTGACCATTTTCCATAGGATCTTGCTATTGAGCACACTCTCCTTATTGTTACATCCACAAAGCTCATTTTCGTTCATATTCATGCTTCCATTAACTCTCCACAATAGTGTTCTATTAGAGAACCTTCCTCTGAGACATATGTAACCATTTCCTCTTGTGCTCCATTACATCTTGATTTATCTATTGATGACACTCCACATATAAAATTGCTACCTTTGAGTGCAGCGTTGCTTCATCTTGGAATTGCAGTAGTTCTTTGCAAAAATCTTCTCCTCCTACTTCATGTTGTGATGTTTATACATTTTTATCAGACATTGCTCTCATTGGGCAACCCCATTGGGATGATATCTTCCCGACCTTAGTTGTCTATTTCCAGATTCCACTTATGTTGTATTACAGGAATATTCTTCGATTGTGCCATCACACATTCCAGAGGACCCATTCATCTCTCTCATTGGGAGTGCCCACCTTGGGACATTTTTCACTTCCACTATTTCAGAGATATTTCATGATCCACCTCTTCTTGTGGATCCCTTTGTGATGGTTATTGGGATTCGACCATCTTCTCTCTCTGACAAGTATATTGTTGTGGCATTACCATTGTATTTTGTGCGCACATTTTCCAGACCTATGCCACATTTCAATTGTAGACTAGATGCAAAGATCAGAGTATTGCAAGATTTTTCTTCCTTTGTAGAGTGGGCCGAATTTCAACACTCATTTTATGTCTTTCCTAAGGGAAAGAACGTTGTTCGGTGCAAGCGGATTCTCTTCAGTCTTCACGTAGAGGACCACATCATCAACACTCTTCTTTGGGGACCTTCTTGTCCTCACTTCTTTCTCTCTCTACTATGGAGGATGATCATTGTATGTGGGTACCTCATCAAGATGAGTTACTAGGACCCACTACTTCTTCTTCTTCTCTAGTTTTCTTGAGTGAGTTTCGTGTCTCTCTTTTTGGGGGGATTTTTTTCCCATTGATTTTTCTCCTTTTCTCCACTTTATGAGAGATTTTCATTTGTATGTGAGTACCTCATCAGGCCTTATTGCAGGGACTCGCTTTGTTTTCTCACTTCCCACCTCAGTTATGTTTTTTGGGGGGTGTTAGTGTAGTATATTTATTTTCCTTATATTCTTTTATTTACTTGGAGCTTTCCAACACTCATGGGATATGTTAGTTTCCCACTTCTATTGAGTTAGCCTACCAGTTCCATTGAATTAGCCTACTAGTTGTGTGCAGTCAACTCTACTTCTAGTATCAGTTAGTGAGAGTTATTCCCCACTAATCTAGGAGGAGGTTATACATTCAACTCCTATATGTACATGACTTGTATCAGTCTATCTCATGGAATATGGAGCATATGGATCATTGAGTTGATTTGGATCCATTCTTGCTATGTGAGTTTTGATCATATTGAATCTTATTGTTAGTTATTTCAATTTTTGTAATTGCTCGTGCATTCATTCTTCGTCAGAGATCCAGAAACTCTAATACACACTAGCCATTCATTTTCTTATGTCTGTCAATGCCAAGGGGGTTCCTTTCATATATATTCTGACTGGGAACACACCTTCGGCGTAATAATAAATGCCTCAGCATAAAAATAAAACATGACTTTATTGACGATGATAGAAAAAACTATTTGAAATGAGTATACTTGAATCAACTCGAGAGATTTTTTTTTTTTGAAAGATTTGTGTGGGAAAAGGATGAATTATTACGCAAGAAACTATTGACGTTGGCAGAAATATACAAGCAAATTTGAATATGAGAAGATCTGCAAAATTCAGGTAGATAGTTGCACTTGCGTTGGCGTAGAATCAATAGCGGATGATCGAATATTTACGAAATGTTTCAAAGACATTCGAATGAAATGAAATCAAGTACTTTAAGAATCCACAAGGAAGCACATGGGAATTGAAAACACATTTGTAAAGAAGCAAGTTTCGTCAAAAAATATCTTCACTTTTTTGATTCGAGTGGTATTGCAGAATTTAATAATAATATCTAATTTATTAGATGAGACTGATAAGATCTCACGATTGATATGGCTTAGGATTGGGAATGAATATTTGAGTTTTTATTGAAGATTTACACGAGCTCGTCTTTCGAGAAGGAAATGCTACACGCATAGATGTACTGAAATGGTTGGTGCCATAGCAGGACTACAAAGAAGAATTAATAGAGCCACACGAAATTTTAAAGTAGACATCCCACTCGAGAAAATAACAAAAAAATATGTTTAACCAAACTATCTACAAGAAATGATTTCATAGCGTTTTTCTTATCACATCCAGCAACCATATAACCATGGTGTTGCCTTTTTTTTACTCTTAAAAATTACCAAATGTCAAATTTGGTAGAGTTTCCCAAATGTAAACCACTACATAGACTGCACATACAATAATATTTGAAATTTTGATTCAATTTACATAAAAAAGAGAAGATATAAATAAATAGTGTAATGATTTCTTAGAAAGTAGGACTTAACATTTATAGATTTACACTAAATAACATAACGAAAAATTATATTCTAATTATAGAATATTACTCACATAACAATCTCTGTCACATCTCTTTATTTTAAAAAACTATTACAACGTGTAATAAATGAGTTTATATCGCAACATATTACACTACATACTCAACATGTACACACTAACAAGATATTTATAACATACCTAAGCTATCGCTTCCAATTTGAAAACACTTCTTGCATCATTAATCCCTCCTTGTATCCATTTTTTTATTATTTTGCACATATAATTCACGAGAATCCACAAAAAGCACATCTAGATGTTGAAGGGAGGTTTGCATTATCTTTAGTTATACATATTAATGGTTTTCCTTTCAATTGTTTAATCTCTAAGTCAATGTAAGTTTGTCATTTTTTATTTTTGTGGTGTAAGATCTAGTTTGTTCCATATTCTAACCTATCAATATATACTACCATAAGGTTTTTAAATAAGAAAAATAGTTTTTAGATAAGAGGGTTTGGAACTATACAAGTTAGCCAAAACCGTAGTATATCCCAAAGCTATATTTTATGGTCTCAAACAATTATTTCATGAGAAAAGAGTCAAAGTATGGGAATGATTCCTATGGATAGATTACTACTTTAGATAATTAAAATTTCTGAGGAGGGAAAATTTTATTTGCTAATATTCGTAATTTAGTTTTTAATGATTTTGAAAGTCCCATTTGGCTATTTGGATACGATATACACACCCAATATTCACCAAAAATAATAAAAAAATGTTACTATTTCCCTCTTGTATAGCCAAATGAATTCTAATATCAATATACATTTTTAATGGACTTCCTTTAAATCAATAGGACTTGATTTTAAAACAGATTTGTATTGGGCCTTGTAATCAAAATCATAAACATTTTAGAGGGAGTATTTGAATTTTGATTAAATCACAGGCGTGTGTGTGTGTGTGTGTGTGTGTGTGTGTGTGTGTGTGTGTTGATCAAATATATTAAAGGCAAGAAGTCAAGTGATTGTCTTTCAATTAAAGGATATCTAAGCTTAAAATTTGAATGGATTGTATTCTATGTGATAAGATTTAAATAAGGAATTCTTGGGACCATTGAAGAAATGCAGGTTCATCAATCTAGTGTTGGGAAACCATGTCAATGGGGTAACCCCACACTTTCATCATATAACCCTCCAATTCCTTCTCCCCAACCTACATCACATCAGCCTAAGTTTCATGTTCATAGTTTTTTTCTTCCTACTTCCATTGAGGATTCCCCTTCTCCATCTTCTTCCCTTCCATCGCATCCTCATTTTTATTTCCCCCTTCCTTCCAATACTCCCTATCCTCCACAAGAACATACTTCTCCTTCCCCTCCACCACAAACAATACAAAAATGAGTTGAAGAGCTGACCAGAGAAGAAATCATACAAAATTTTAAGGATTGGGCTTTAAATTTTTAGTCAGATCAAAAACCATAGCTGGTTAAGCCCCCAAAAGAGGGTTGAATTCAAGAACAAGTGGTGCAACCTAATTTTACAACAGATACAGAGCAAGAGGAATTAGAATAAGATCAACAATATGTGTGCTCTAAGTGCAGTGTCCATAGTGGCACCATATTTGAAGAAACTATTGATTTGTCATTGGTTGTAGAATTAGTAAGGGAACAACAAGAAGAATCAACTCCAAATCTACAAGAAGAGGAAAACATGGAAGATGAGATCCAAGAGGAGTGTGTTAAAATGCTTGATCAAGAAGAGGTTGATTTTCTATAGGACTTGGAAGATTGCATTGGTGAGGAGGAACCCATTGAGCTCACCATTTTTGCAGCCCAACCATTTTTCTCCTAACACAACGATCCTCTTACCACAAGAGTTCCTCATCAGCCATCCATGGAGGAGGAAGAGAAAGATGCTAACACCAATGAAAAATAAGAAGTCATCATGGAGGAGGTAGATTCTTTTGCAAGGTTGTTTTTTAGAGGAAGAAGAAAGTACAAATCATTTTGCAAGCATCCATGTTCTGGAAAGTCTACAGGATGTCCCAATCCATGGGGATGAGCTTCAAAGGAGTGGTAAAATCATAAGGATAAACCCATTGGTTTCCAATGTCACATGTTCAATTAGGTATTTGGCTAGCTTGAATCCAAAATCAGAGTTGCCGCTGGTCATGTTCACTTCAGAGCATGAAGATGATATTCAATGCACTAAAGGTCAACAACAACACCTCCAACCAAACTCAGATCAACTAGAGGAGGTATTCATTTTTTTTTTGATACTTAGGGTAAAAGGGTAGAAAATATTTTCCCACTCTTATTATTGGCCATGTTTATTGCCAAATTAATTACATGGCTGCACTTTGTAAAGAAGGGAAGCTATTTCCCCTACCCATGATGGGATTTGTTCAACTTCTTTTGTATCAGATTAGGATAGAGTAGGTAGGTTTGATTTTAGTAGAACAAGTGCTTTTGCATACTCTGCATACTCCCACTTGGGGTGTGTATGATTTTCAGTTTATTTACATAGCGGTGTTACAGATCATGGTAGAATCAAATTGTTGGGACTAAGGTTGTATCATTGTATAGTTTGATGTGCCTCCATGGTGAATGTTGTAGCAGTCCATTTTAGGGACAGGTGAATGCTCAATGTCAAGACAATTTTCTACACTCAGAAATCTCATCTTCAAGATTTTCTTATGAAAATTGAGAGTGCGAACAACAAGGCAGGTTTAGTCCAGGTCACCAAGTTTGCAAGCAGTCTAGGGTTCAAGGTTTTCAATAGAAAGATCAGTATTTCAAGGCTATCATTCATGCCTCCATGCCCAATGGATACTTCCAAGGCTAATGGTCTACTTCATCTAGTAGGAAAATGGCATCGAAAGGTCACCAAAATTATTATCCAAATAACCAGGGCCCTTACTAATTTGGATGACTTGTTACAATTTCAAGTCTGAGATCTGATGACGTGTGAATGACCATTTCAGGTTGCACCCCCAATCCGTAGATGCCTTCCAAATTAGATAAGCTTCCAGGTCATCCTGATTCATGATGCCCTTGTCTCAACTTGTAGCCATATGGCGACGCCCCACTGGACAATACTCTTGAGTTGAATGGTCTAGGCTCCCCTGTCCCATTGGAAAAGTTTCACATAGGTTGGACAATGATTACACGCCTGGGCTAGTTAGTTCTCTTCCTTGGCACGGTGTAGTGCACTTCTTTTTTGTCCCCTAATTACCCTACGCACAGCGCGATCCTCTCTACTTTCCTAGGTCTCGAAAAGTTAGCATTTTGTCACATGAAACTAGCTTCCTTGTTGGCATTCTTTCCACGTGCCCTTGCATTCCTTCTTATTTCTTCTTTCGCATAGGTGTTCTCCTTCCATTGGATCCATCTTCCATCTAGCAGGTACGATGTTCAATCGAGGCCTGAATCAAATAGTCGAGGTTAGTGGCATATGGAAAGGTTACATAATGTCCAACCCTCCAAGGATGGAGGACCCATGGGTCAAAGCATACAAGTGTGTCCCACTTTGTGGCCATAAATATTTTAAAATCTAACAAGTAAATAAATAATTAAAAAATAATATAATATTTTTAAAAATCAGGTAAATTCTGGATGCCCTGCACCTTGGTATTTATAGCATCTTAAAAATGCATGTTTGGTCATTTTATATGTGTTTGGTCATTGTTTGGTTGTCAGACATAGGTAAATTCCTGAAAGTACAAAAACTACAAAAAAATGGGACACAGTTATATGCTTTGACCCCAAATGGTATATACAATGGTGACGATCCACGTGTCTAGGTGACCTCCAGACAAATTTGCACCAGTCGTTGAAAATGTCTGGAGAACTAGTGGAAGCCTCCCACGTGCTGCATCGGTTGCAACTCCAAGCGGTAAAATCCAAAAGGTTAGGCCCAAAACATGAGGTTGCATGCCCTCCACGGTGGTCAGATGTCTAAAAAGTGATAGAGCCGGCCATTGAATCAGCTAAGTGATAAAGGAGTCAGCAGAAGCCTACCACGTGTAATGGCGATTATTCAACAACCTTTCAGGAAGGTGTGACAGAACGCGTGGGTCTCCAAAATGAGCTACATGCTCTCCACGTGGTAAGAGCCCAATAAAGGCAGAACCGGCCTGAGTTAGCTAAGGATAGAAGGCCAACATAAGCCTCCAATGGTGACCTCATTTCGGCACAACTTCAAAGGTGCAACCTCAAAGAATATGGCCCCAAACAATGTGATGGCCCTCCACGTGCCTTTTTTCCCGATGAATAGTTACATCAGCTTGTTAAATACGTCAAAGAATGTAGCAATCTAGAGTTTTGTCGGAAGCCTCCAGCATGCCTCTTACTGGCACAACTCCAAAGGTAAAATCTGGATTTTTTTGGTCCCAAACGTGCGCTGGCTCTTCCTACGTGTACTAGGGTCCAGACATGCAGTGCTCCGCCAAATAGAAGGGACTTAGCCAAAAAAATGAAGAAAGTTCTTGATTTTTGGCCCGTTTCAGACGATGCCAAGTTTCTGACCTTATTGCATCACCTTTCCTTCCCCTCGAAAGGAGAGGGGTGAAATACTTAAGACATGTTGGGGCTATCACTGCCATTAGCTTATGATTTTTCATTTTCTAGATCTCTTTAAATATCCCTGAGATCCCTTGGCAGGTTAAGGTAAGGACCTCACCATGACCTTCAAACTTGACCATATCTTTCAACTAGGAATAGTGTTAGCATTATTAGCAAGAGGAGGATACTGGCCTTCTGGAAAGGCTCGTCGACATCTGCTAGTTCGTACCTACCACCATAATGAAAGACAATTCCATGTCTGCCATTTTTTAGTGCTCAAAACAGGTTCTCTCATTGTACCACCATAATGAAAATGCGGCTATCAATTTCTTGCCTCTACCATAAGGATTATCAACACATGGATGTGCATGGGTTTTATAGTGGAACTGCATTCATGGTTGTTTCTAGGTGAATTCAATCCGTAATCTTGGGGTGGTTGAAGTCAGGATTTGAATTCTTGGTCTCCTTTCCCTCTCATGTCTTCTCTATATATCTGTAAATGAGGTCTGCATTTGGGTGTCAAAAGGTTGGTCATATTTTCTCTCCTGCCCCCTCTCATCTTTCCTCAACCTAGGGTCGAATATGGAGCTTAAGCCTCCTCTCATTGCTTTGTAATGGCATTTTCTTGCCTACTTGCCCAAAAACTGATGGATGTAGTTGTGTGAGGACTCATGGAGTAATAAATGATGCCTTGTATGATGCATTTCTAAATTCTCTATCCTTGGAGAAAATTTCATCTCCAGTCTCGAATGGTCCTTCCTCTCATCATTGTAGGGTTTGATTGTGCATACTTCTCATGTTTAAATTTACAGGCATCATGAGAGAATGTGGATTCTAATGGGTTTGCCAGTGGATGTTCTATGTGAAAATGCTATAACTCTAGTCATGTGGTGCATCTTTGTCCACCCTCTCCATTTGGTCACCTCTCTCCACTTCAATTCTAGTTGGATCTTGTGGTCAGCTTACATGGCTTCTTCTTGGTTGTTATCACCTATGGTAGGTTTGTTTTTGAACTTTTCCTTTTTCACTACTTTGGCAAAAAAATTGCTCTCTCTCTCCCGTGGCCTCTCTTGACATTGTAATAAAGTGAATTTTAAATGAGTAGGATAAAAGTCTTACATTTGACTTCCTTAGAAAGACAGTTTAGCATTAGGATTAAAGGAAGAAGATGCTAGCCTTTGCAGGCTAGTTGGATCTATCTCAAGTAGCAAGTCCCACAACTTGGAGATAGTACCCATGTCTATGCAATCACACTGGAGAGCACTCAACCCATTGAGTCATTTTGCAAACATTCATGGTCTGATGAAGTTTACGCATCAACAGTTATCAAGTGTCTTTTTATACCTTGTTCATACTCTTACTCTAGTTCAGATCTTGTCTCAACGATTTGTGCCTTTGGATAATTGGCTTGAGACATGTGGTGAGGCTTCTAAGCTACATTCAAGTTCATTCACATTGTTCTTATACTTCATCTAAAAATATGCCATTGTGTATACGTGGTAGTTTGCCTTTTTCTCATGTTCTTGGGAGACCTTTATCCTATCGGGGGCAAATTGGATTTTTTTCTTCTTTTCACCAAAAGGATTGAAGCATCAAAATGACCCATAGACCCAACAGAGACAAGTCAAAATATTTCCCCGGAAAATGGTGGAGGTGTGGACTTTCAGGGGAAATTTGGAAAAATTTCCTTTTGTGAAGAAAGGAGTTAAAAGTGTAACAAGAAGCATGGTTCCACTGGGACCCACATCAGGGACTAGAAGTGGAAGGGCAGAGCTGCGGGGGAAGCATGAATTTTTTTCTTTTTTTCCAAAAAAGAGGTTGTTAGTGCGAAATCACAGCACCCCACAATGAGCTCTAAAACTTTTACTTTTCTAAGGCAGACTCATTTGGTGTGATTGCATAACATTGAACTTTCCCTAAGGTGTGGGTACCTTTCAAAATGGGAAAGCTCTCCAGATTGAAGGTTGGTTCCTTATTCCTCTATTTAGGTGCATACGTAGAAACTTGCAGAGGATCTGTTCTTAATCCTAATCTAAACTTTACCAAGGAGACAGGGATAGAAGGAATACAAAATTAAAACAAAGCTAAACTACAAAATGCACTGAAGGAATGATGAACACTTATTTTTCTAATAGACACAAACCAACAAAATGCATACAATAAACAAACACATATAGCCAAATATATAATGGGAGATCAAATGAAAGAAAAAGAGACAATAAAGGATCTAAAATTGATCACAGACGTGTTTTATCGCTCTATAGATTGATACAGTCCATTACAAAGTAGCCAAGAGGTAGAAATGTAATGCAATTTTTGATGGAAGGCCTAAACCCCAAAAATCCCTTTGCTAAGAGGAGAAGGGGGCCTGCAAAACAAAGAATGTCCAACCCTTTACAATGAATCATGCCCCCGTATTTATAGATTTAACCTGAAAGAAGAAGAGAGAGAGAGAGAAGCGGGAAAAGTAGGTTGAAGCTCAACCACCACTGTTAATGCCTCTGATGAAATATCTCCCAAAATCCATCTTTACTGCATCAATCCTTGGTTCAGCGCCTTGAAGGAAGAGGAAACTGTGAAACAGATCAAATCTGATCTGGTTGTTGAGGTAAGAAGATCCTGCATTGAAATCCTGAAGACGTTTCCTCCATTTTTCTTCACCTAACCTCCTCAAAATTAAAGTTTCAGACCTCCATGGCATGGGTGAGGCCGAGATCTTTCCAACGGCATCAGATTTGCAATATTTCAAGCCCTGAGTCGAAAGATATGCCCCGTTCAAATTTTGTATCGGGTCCATATAAGAGGGTAGGAAAATAGCTTGAAAATTGGGTCCCCTTTTGATATGGGATACGTGGCAGCTAGATTGGATCAAAAAAATCAAACCTACGGGTCCGCAATTTATCTTTTTCCCTTTCCTCCGATTCCCTTCTTTGGCTTGAACTCAGGCCTAAATGCTAAATTTTTCCTTGGGCAGAGTTGTGGGCCATTTTGTAACTTTTACCCCTTTTGAGATAACAAAGGGTAAAGAACCAAATTTTTTCCTGAGGTCTACTTTCCCCTGGGACACGCAGTAGTCTGGCATTCATTTAGAAACCTTTTCTCTATTCACCCCTTGAATCAGCGTCCATACTGATACTTGGCATTCTCTACTTATACCTTTATACTTAGCCAATTTTGAAGCCTTTTCTGTATTCCTTTTGACTTTGTTTCCTCTTATGCGGGATCGTGGTCGATCCAATATTTGGCATGGGGGTGAAATATGGATAACAATTTGGTGACTCATAGGGGTATCTTCCTGCTAGATGAAAAGACCAATTTCCTTGTCGTATCCGTTGGGCATGGAGTTGAGAAAGATGGTCTGATACTAATTTTGCCTCTGATTCACGAGCCCAGTTGCTTGCACTCCCAATTTTCATAAGAAATCTCAAAATGAAGGTTTTTGAGAGTAGAAAATTGTTTTAACCCAGGGATTCATCTGTCTCTCTAAATGGACTGCACAAAAGCCACAAAAAAACACCACACTATATACAAAACTTGAAATCATACATGCTCCAAATGGAACATGCAGAGCATGCAAAGCACTTAGGAGAAAATAAATCTACACTACAAAAAGACAATGTGCATAAGCACTTAGAGGAAAGAGAAAACTAAACTAATATGTACAGGGTGAGAACTCCCCTTTTAGTAGCAGTGTTTAAGATAGATCCCATTTATTGGAATCTGCAACTCTTCACCCTCCAATGTAGACAATTGGAAAGCATTGCTACTTTTGCATCTTGTGATCATATAGGGGCCACTCCAGATGGCATCAAATTTGGAATGTATTCCTGGTTTTGCTCGATCTGCATCCCATTTCAAAACCAAGTCTCCTTCCTGGAAGGTCCTTGCTTTTGTCTTCTTGTCAAAGCATTTCTTGATTGAAGTGTGATTCTTCTCTATTGCTTAGAGAGCATGCTCTTTGGTTTCTTCTAATTCTATCAGCTCCGCATACCTGGCCTCCATTGGTCCAAATTTAGACATCTTTAATTGCTTCACGAGCTCCAATATTGGCAACTCAAGTGATATATGCAACACTGCCTCTTTCCCATAGACAAGCTTGAATGGAGAGTTGCATGTAGATCTCTTAGGCATTATTCTATCAGCCCATAAGGATGTTTTGAGCTTTGTGTGCTAGGTCCTCTGATTCTCATCAAGAGTTCTTCTGATGATCTTTAGCAGGTTTTTGTTTGTGGACTCAGCTTGGCCATTACCTTGAGGGTAATAGTTTGATGAAGTACTCAAATAAGTCCTATTCTTAACAGCCCATCCTATGATTTTGGAACCTATGAATGGTAATGCATTGTCTGATATGATGGTGGTTGGCACTCCAAATCTGGTCACTATCCCTTCATAGAAATCCAGGATACTAGACTCATTTGCTTCCTTGAGTGCCACTACCTCGGTCCATTTGGTAAAATAATATGTCGCTGTCAGGATCCATTTGTGACCTTGGCTTGAGTTTGGATTGATGACTCCAATGAAGTCCAATCCCCATTGCATGAAAGGTTGTTCGACTGAAATTGGGTGCAGTGGAAGTGCTGCTAGCTTTTCCTTGCCCTTGAAGAATGCACAATTCTTGCACCTTTTGATCCATGTGTAGTAGTCACTAAACACTCTGGGCCAATAATATCCTTCTTTCATGATTTTGAGTGTTGTTACTCTTGGAGCAAAATGGCCTCCAACTGCTTCAACATGGAATTCTTGTAGCACTCTCTCCACCTGATCTGTCCTAATGCATCTCAGCAGAATGCCATTGATGTCCCTCTTGAACAAGACACCATCAATAAGAACATATGGGATGGCCTGTAGCCTGAAATGCCTTCTTTTTTCTTTACTCATCCCATGAGGACACAAGCCTGTTCGAAGGAAGTGCACCATATCTTGGGTCCAACAAGGAGCAGGTACATCATCTCTCCCCTCTTCTTGATCTTCTTGTAGAACAAGAACAACCTCCTTTTCACTTTCTCTTTCATCTTGTTGACCTGAGGCTAGTTGTTCACATAACCCCTTCCCATATACCAGCTTGGTGACCTTGATCTCAATGTCATATTCCATGACACGAGTGATCCATCCTGCAGGCTTTTCATTCAGGTCCTTGTTGAGAAGGAATTCCTTAACTCCCACATGGGAGACCAATAGTTGGATCTTGTTGTTTGAAACCAAATGCTTAAACTTCTTCAATCCTCTGATCACCGCCAGGACCTGTTTCTCAATGAAGGAGTACCTCACCTCATAATCTTCCAGACTCTTATTGAAGAAATTAATTGGCTGTTCTGTACTCTCTTTGTTCTATTGCACCAAGATTGTAGAAATTGTGTCACTGCTACCAAAGGCATACAATATGAAGTCTTTGGAAAAATATGGGTTCACAAGAGTTGGGGCTTGTGATATGGCTTTTTAATAGCCTCAAAACTTTCTTTTCCTTTAGCTCTCCACTTGAATGTTAAGATCTTCTTCAACATCAACGTTATTGGCTTAACAAGGGCAGCAAAGTTTGGAACAAACCTGTGGACAAAATTGATTTTTCCCAAGAATATTTGAAGATCCTTCTTATGACTTGGCAATGGCAATGCGCTTATTGCTTGAACTCTTTCAGAGTTAATTGTCAATCCTTCCTTTGATACAATATGGCCTAGAAGCTTGCCTTCATGGGCCAAGAATATGCATTTTGGGGGGTTGAGAGACACCCCAAAACTCCTACATCATTAGAACACCTGCTTTAGATGGGAAAGGGGGTCTGTTGCATTCTTGGAAAACAAAGTAATGTCATCTCAATCGATCAAAACTATTTTGTTGTTCAGCCCCTTGAATTCCATATCCATTTCCCTATAAAAAGTGGCTCCGGCATTGGATAATCCAAATGGCATTTTCTTGTATGCATAGGTTCCCCATTTGGTCGTGAAAGTTGTTTTGAATTGATCATCTTCTTTCACCATGATCTAGTTGTACCCTGAGTAGCCATCTAGGACGGAGAACCTTTCCAACTCAGAAACTACTTGTAAGATCTTCTCCATTGAAGGGAGTGGGTAACGATATTTGAGGGAGGCTCTTTTCAAATCTCTAAAGTCAACACAGCTGAATTTATCCATTTTTATTTTTGACTGGGACCAGGTTTGCAACCAAACTTGAGTGTTTTATTGGAAATATGATATTCACCTCTATTAGCTTGTTCAAATCCTTCTTCATCAGAGGCTCAATATGTGGGTTGACTGGTCTCTACTTCTGCCTAATGGGCTAAGCAGCTGGATCCAATTCGATTGTGTGTTGTGCTAGTTTTGGATAGAACACTCTTAGGTCTTCATAACTCCAAGCAAACACATTAGGAAATTCTTATCAAAGTTGTATGAATTCATACCTTTCTTGCTCGGTGGCCACCTTGCCAATTTGAAGTGTTTTGTCTTCTCCAATTGGGATTGACTCTGAATCTTCTCCTTTGATCTGCATGTTAGCCTTCTCCTTTCTAAACTGATCATTAGGATTGAAAATAGATTCCAGTGTCACTAAGCCTTTGGGAAGCTTGTTTTTATGCAGTTGTACTATCTGATTCCCGTATTGCTGCTCTAGTCTGCTCTAGTTTATAGTTGAGAATTCAACTTCTTCTTGTAGAAATTTAATGATCTGTTGATCATTCTCAAACACCTGCCAACATGTATTATTATCTGGCACCACTGGCCTCATAACCACATGGATATGTGGCTGTTCTCTATCTCTCTTGATGTTGTCAACCACATCAAATGTTTCACTGAATGCTACAAGTCTATTAGTAGCTTCATTCTCCTTCCTAGGTATGGACACAATACTGAAGGCCTCAAAATTCTCCATGAGATCCCATAACCTACTCTTTTAGTTCTTGAGTAGGTCATTTTTTATAGCATTCAGTCCTCTAACTTGATTGGCAACTAGTTCACTGTCACTAAACACTTGCAGGTTCTTGATCCCTAGCTTCCTTACCTAATGAAGAACTTGGACTAAAGCCTCATATTGAACAGTGTTATTTGAGCAAGAAAAATGGAATCTGAATGCTGAATAATAACTCATACCTTTGGGGGACACAATCAAGGCTCCTCCTCCAGCTCCTTTTCTACTCCTTGAGCCATCAAAGAACAATTGTCATACCTCATTGTCATCCTTGTATTCTGGATTAATTAGGTCAGGAAGGGGATGATTCTCTTTATGTAGACAGTAGACACCTAGTTCAGATTCTTCCATCTCCTTATAGGGGTCAAAAACATGTATTTTATTGGCACACTCATCTAGGGTCAAGTCTGGGATAAATCCAACCTTGGTATCTATTTTGTTAGTGTTTAGGAGGTCTTCTTGATCAAAAGTTGAGCACTTGGCATTGATTGGGTTAGGCACATAGGATTCAATATGATAATCACTAATAGGTTCAGATCTGATTGTGCCCTTCGCCCCATACCTTGTCCTAAAGAGCATATGTGACCAATCAGCAGACAGATAGCCTCAAATTTTGGCATTGAAGTCTCTAGATAGAAACAAAGCAAAATGTGGTGGAAAATCTATGATTGACACATTTTGCAAAACAGTCACATTAGGGAAAGTGAGTAGAGTGAGACTCAGATCCTTGATAATTACCATAGTGGTCACTGTTGTCCCATCTAATTGGATAACTCCTCTAGAGATGACTTCATATTGGAGACCAAACTGATCAGCTATTTGTGTAGGCATCATAGAACTACTAGCCCTAGAATCAATCATACACTTGTGCATAAATTTGTCTCCAATAATCAATGAGACATAGAAAGGAGGAGGTCTCAGGTTTTTACCTTATTGTTCTCCATGGTTTCTCCCTAGTTGAACTGTATTAGCAAGCACTGTCTTTTGCTGGTTAGGGGGGGTGATTTGAACTTGACCAATTCTGCATGGTATTCTACAAAAGATCCCTTTTCCCTGGAATGGCCAGTGCCTCCCATAGTGAAATTTTCACACTTGTCCTTTTCATCTACTCAATAATATTGAATGATCTATCTTTTTGTTGCCCCTTCCCAGACACATTTCTTTCTTGCACATGGGTTGTTACAAATGGTGCCTGACTAGGTTTGGAAGGTGGTCTGGATTGGTTCAGTATGTTAGGGGTTGTACTTGGAGCACCAGGAACTTATGGAGTGATGGAAGGTTGAGGGTCACCTGAGTTAAGTGGTTTTCCTTCTCCAATATTTCTCCTTTTGGACCATGCGTTGGAAGCCACACCTTCAGAAGGGGACTAATTCATCCCACAGAAGTCTTCAACCTATCAATTGAAAAGCATAGTCTCTTTTGGGGGGCCACCTTGTTGAGCTCCTTGTTTCTGACCTTCCTCTTGGCCAGGTTCTTATGGAACCATACTAGTTTGCACCATCAACGCCTAATTTAGAGCACCATTAAAGAAAATTGATTGGTTATGTGGCTGATTGCATATAAATCACCAATCATATTCCTATGCCATATTGTTTTGTGCTGGGACAGATTCTCTTGATGTTGAAGTTGTGTTAGGATCATACGGCCTGAAAGGTCTAGCAACTTGGGTCTATCCTTGGTTCTGGCTTTGATTCATAGTTTGAGGTGGTGGCCTATTCTACTGATACTAGGGTCTAGCTTGATATTGAACTTGGGGATAGTATGGCCTGGAACTCTAAGCTTGTTGTCTTTTGATGGTCACTATCTCATTCCCAAAGTTATGAAGTTGCTTCATCACTTCTTGAAGCTCTTTAGAGGTATTAGATGATGAAGTGGAAGCTTCAACTGAGCTTTGAATCTTGGGGGTAGGTATAGGAGCTAATGTAGGTGTTTTTCTGGTATCTGGGATTCCTAAATCAGGGTACAGAGGCATGGATGGCCTAGGAGTGATTTTACCAGCTTGAAGCAAACGGTTCTCAGCCCCTATGGAGAGGCTATAGGTTGCAGGGAATGTAGTACCCCCCATTAACTAAATCATCATAGAAATATCATAATTTAAAGCCCTAAGAAAGTATAAGAAGGCACCTTCAATAGTGGGTTTTACTGCTCTTAGAATCCTATCCTAGGTTCGCTAGAATCTGAGGTTGAATTTTATCAGCTACTCATTCAGGGATCTATTGATTGTTGTTAGTTTCTCTAACAAAGACACGTTATCACCTTTTTCCCCAAATTGATTGTGAAGATCCGTGCACAACTAGTTCCAGTTCTGGATAGAGCTTACTTCAAGACTCCTGAACCATTGTGAAGCTTTCCCTCTGAATGAAGAGGTGAAAAGCTTGATTGCAATTTCCATCTCATGGATCTCATGGATTATACAGATTGGACATTGTCACTAGGAGAAGTTTGATTTTCCCCAGTGAAATATTGTATATTCTTTAATGTTGCAATTGGAAATGGGTTTTGAGCATTCAAGGTGAGTGGACTACTTTTGGTGAAGTTGACATATGGATTTGGTTGTGCCATTCTGATTGGCCTAAGAATTCTTACAGACTAAAAGAAAGGCCTTGTAGGTGGAGGTGTTGACAAGGTTCTACTTGGTAGAGATGAAGACCTCTGAACTCTTCTTCCTCTCCTTTCTCTACCTGGGGATAGATGGAAGTATTCAAATATACCTTCTTTCCTTGCTCTAGACTAGGTTTTTTCTCATGAATCTTCCAAGCTTAGTCTACTGAAACTAGTATATTTGTTTCTTTTGGTCTTGTCAGATGTACAATTTTAAGGCTTCTTAAAATCCAGAATCATAGCAAGTGTACATCAATCCTTAATGTAATAATATGGAGACTTCTTAGTCCAATCGAGTGTTCCAAAATTGTTAGTGTGAAATCATAGCACCCCCAAATGAGTTTTAAAAAATCTTCTTTTCTAAGGTAGACTCATTTGGTGTGATTTCATAACATTGAACTTTCCCCATGGTGTGGGGCCTTACAAAATGGGAAAGCTCTCCATATTGAAGGTTGGTTCCTTATTCCTCTATTTAGGTGCATACGTAGAAACTTGCAGAGGATCCGTTCTTAATCCTAATCTAAACTTTACCAAGGAGACAGGGATAGAAGGAATACAAAAATTAAAACAAATCTAAACTATGAGGTGATGTACCAAAGGAATGATCAAAACTTATTTTGCTAATAGACACAAACCAACAAAATGCATACAATAAACAAGCATAGATAACCATATATATAATGGGAGATCAGATGAAATCAAAAGAGACAAGAAAGGATCTAAAATCGATCACAGACGTGTTTTATTGCTTTGTAGATTGATACAGTCCAGTAAAAAGTAGCCAAGAGGTAGAAACATAATGTAATTTTTTGATGGAATGCCTGAACCCCACAAATCCCTTTGCTAAGAGGAGAAGGGAACCTGTAAAATAAAGAATGTCTAACCCTTTACAATGAATCATGTCCCCGTATTTATAGATTTAACCTGAAATAAAAAGAGAGAGAGAAGCAGGAAAATAAGCTTGAAGCTCAACTACCATTAATAATGCCTCTGATGAAATCTCTCCCGAAATCTGTCTTTATTGCATCAATCCTTAGTTCGGTGCCTTGAAGGAAGAGGAAATGGTGAAACAGATAAAATCTAATCTGGTTGTTGAGGCAATAAGATCTTGCATTGAAATATCAAAGACGTTTCCTTCGTTTTTCTTCACCTAACCTCCTCAAAATTAAAGTTTCAGACCTCCATGGCATGGGTGAGGCTGAAATCTTTCCAACAACATTAGATTTACAATATTTTGAGACCTGAGTTGAAAGATATGCCCCTTCGAAGTTTTTATTGGGTCCGTACAAGAGGGTGGGAAAATAGCTTAAAAAATGGGTCCCCTTTTGATATGGGATACGTGGAAGCTATATTGGAACAAAAATTAGGCCTCTGGGTCTGTAATTTATCTTTTTCCCTTTCCTCTGATTCCTTTGTTTTGCTTAAAATTGGGCCCAAATGTTGAATTTTTCCTTGGGCGGAGTTCCGAACCATTTTATAACTTTTACCCCTTTTGAGATAATAAGGGGTAAAGAACCAAATTTTTTCCTGACGGTCTACTTTCCCCTAGGACACGCAGTAGTCTGGCACTTGTTTAGAAACCATTTCTCTATTCACCCCTTGAATCAGCGCCATACTGACACTTGGCATTCTCTGTGTATACCTTTATACTTAACCAAGTTTAAAGCCTTTTTTGTCTGCCTTTTGACTCTGTTTCCTCTTATGCGGGATCGTGGTCGATCCAATATTTGGCACGGGGGGAAAATATGGATATCAGAGGTGAAATACAAGAATTCAGCCGCGGTTCCTTTAAGGCCCACCTTAGGACATGTGTTAGGCTCATTTCCCAAATGCGGAGGTGTGGAGAAAATTGGGAAAATTTTACATTTTTCCAAAAAGTTGTAAAAGGAAATAAGGAATCCGTAGGCCCATTTTAAAGTGGATCTCCCACGTGGATGGTCTAAATTCAAATTAGAAATCAATGGTAGTTGTACATCTATATCTGATTTTTTCTGCCATTTTCACTCCAAAGCTCTTGGAGATGAGAGTATTCATGATTTCTCAATTTTTATTACATGCCAAACATGAAAGGGGAGTAAATTTGATATCTAAGTTTGGTGAGGAAGATCTGGGGATGTCTTTAGCCATTAAGATGAAACATAACCTCTGGGCTTGATCTAATCTTCTATTTTTTCTTCCCGAGCACATAAAGAACTAGATTGGATAGATTAGGGGTGGAAGTGGTTGGAGAGTTAAAAGAAGAATGATCTACTAGAGGAGGGAGTTCAATGTGGGATATGTTCAAAGAGATTTTCCCCCTAAGAACCTGACAACTTTTTTACAGATTTTATTTTGGGAATCATGATCGGGATCATGGCGAGTACTGGTGCACTCAATGTTTGAGTGTTTTGGGGGGAAAAATATCTTGGAAAATGATATAAATGGCATGAATTTTTCCATGAAAAGGGTTGGAGGTTGGAAGGTTGGAGTGTTAGAGGTCAAAATTGATCTTCTAGGAAATGGCTTGATAAAGCCCATCTTTCTGAGGGATTTTTTGAGGAACCTGTATATCTCTTTTGTATTAAACTAGATCGTGTCAAGGTTGTTGTGAGTGTATAGCCATTGACAAGCTCTGAGACTATTCTAGAAACTTTCCCTTGCTGATAAGTTAAATCAAATTTGAGTTATTTTGCGTTGACTCTGAGCAATTAGTGTTTGCTTTATTTCAGAATGTCTGTAAATAGTTTTATTTAGTCCTATTGCAATCTTATACTGAATTTTTTATGAAATCACACAAGATCTTGTGCCTGTGATAGTTTAAAGGTATCTACAATTTCATTTCAAGAAGAGGCTTCATCTTGGATGAGATAAACAAATTTAAAATCAATTCACTGTCATTTGTTGATAAAGATTGTATGTAAGTCTTTGGGTGTACCTTAGGCATGGTTGAATAAGAAAATATAGTGTTTAGTTGGGTCCTCTAATTCAATCCTTCGTGTTAGGGTCTTAAATATTATGTGAAAACTTGTTGATTGGGGCCTCCATTAAAGCACACCTTCTGGTTGAAGGAACGTCTTGACTTTTGTGAAGCTTTTTGTTGTAAAGTTGCTCTTTATTGTAAAGTCCCTCTAAAGGTCAGGTATAATCAACTTTATCCTGCTTCACCTCCCATAAAATTTCATTCAAAAATAATTAATCATACCCATACTACCCCTATTTTTCATGTGTGTATACAAATGCAATTTTTTTACTACCAAAACATGCAGAAACAATCAGGTTTTCATTGTCTTTAGTGGCCTGAACCTTGCTTAGAAGATATCTCCATTATCTAGAGTGATAACTCGTGAGAGTTAGGTTTTTTTGTGTTGATCATATTTTCTTCAAGGTCTTATTAAAATTTTTACAAGGAAGGAAATCCCCATCTCCTCCATAAACAGTAGGCTACAAAAGGGTCCTCTCACCCTGGTTGAAAGGCACAACTTTAAATTAGTGATGATAGATCAAATCCTCTTCAAGGTGCTATCCATTTCTCCACATATGAGTGACAGAGGGCTAGTTAGATCCCATCCCTGGCTAAAAAATGACTCACTATGATCTATTTGTCTCTAATCTACCTGCTAAACATGTGATGTTTCTCAGACTTTGAAGGACAATCAATTTGGGTACCAACACCTCACTAGTGCCATTGTCGGGAACTTCTTTAAATTACTGGGAATTGATTTATGTTACTGACACTAATTTGTTGATTCAATGCCAATTCATATCTATTTATCCCGTCAACAACACTTTTCTAGCGCCATTGTGATCACAGTTCATTTCAAACCTTGGTAAACACTTCTTGTATGCTCAAAATGCTAATACATATTTTCAGGCATCATCTTGTGTTTAGGCCTGTGAGAAGTTCCAAGGTTACAAGTGCTATGTGCAATATTTCCATTTTCTACAGTTATTGCAATAAGTTTGATTTATAAATCAGAGTAAAGAAAAGTCAGATCTTCCCATTTCTAGTTGCTAGTATTGACAAAAATTTGACAGATCATATTTTAGTGCATTTGCACAACTAAGGTGGAAATCCTTAGTGGCAACTACCTGTTGATCTGTTTCTTGATGAATACCAGTGTCTTAACCTTTTTCAAGTGAGTTTTGTTACTAAAATTTTCAAAGTTGGAAGGAAGAAGATCTTTATTTTCTAGAGATCCTGCTAGAACACTATTTCTAGAGCTAGGAAAAACAAAGTCAGAAGGTAGAAAATCCTGGAGAGTTGTTCGAGATCACAAGACAAGAAAAGGGATCTCTATTGATGAAATTGATTGGCCTATCATTGAAGACTGCTATTCAAGTTATTCTGAATCAGGTAGTATTTTTATGGAACTAAATTCTCGATCTGGAGAGGGGCCTTCATTTTATTTTGAAAAGTTTGCTTCTCATTCTGCTCCTATCTTTTCAAAAGTTGATAGGGATTTCCAAGAAACAAGACCTTTAGGGGATATCCATTTTGAAAGTTATACTCCTGTATTTCAAAGACCATCTACCCCTCATCAATTTGTCTCCCCTCCAGGGTCACCTCCTCCAAACAACATGGCCCTACCCCCACCCAGACCTCCATTTATTGTAAATACCTTTGGACCTATAAATTTTATAGGGATGGATGGTTATCCAAATGTAGTTCCTCTAGATGTAAGGAACATATTACCAAAGTTCCAAGGAAACAACGCTATAACTGGTGATCAAAATCTAAATATTTTAATCAATATGATGGAATACTTTGAGATTGAACATGAAGATGTATATATCAAATTGTTTATCCATACTTTGGAAGAGGATGCAAGGGAATGGTATAAAGATTTTCCAGATAATTCCATTGATTCTTGGATAGAGATGAGCAATTCATTTAGATTGCAGTATGGTGATAGAACTGACCCTAGGTTTCTTTTGACAAAATTTGAAAACATAAAAGAGAATCCTAATGATTCAGTACATGATTTCAACATAAGGTTTAATAAGACCTTGAGGATATTTCCTGTTAGGTTAAGACCATGTGATGAATCATATTTGATCAAATATTCAAATGCATTTGATAAAAAGGGTGCATATTACTTGAGAGACAAGAACCTTACCAATTTGAGGTAGGTCTTCACCATGGCTCTACAAATAGAGAATAACATCAAGACAATTGGAAATCCTCCAAAGAGGGAGGGTGTAAAACTAATTAACCTAGAAAAACCTCAGACAAGCAAGGCTGCTGATTTAGAGGAAGTTGTAAAAAATTTGGTAGGGGCTGTCAAAGAAATATCATACAAATTAGCTGGGGCAGAAAAGGGAATTGGGTAGAGCTCACAACGTCAACACAAGAAACAAGTCCAAGACAGGTTCACAAGTCACCAAATATCTAATGATAGAGGCAAGGGACCTGTTGGATTTTTAAATAGATAGTCCCAAGCCAGGGAAAATAGAATGGTACCTGATCCTTTGGCTGTCAGGGTTGCTGTTGTGGAGGAGATAGATGTCATTGATTGGTGTGACAGATGTTTCATTCTTCATGCTCCATGTAAGGAAGATCAGCAAGAATAGGAAGAAGATTATTATGACGATGATGATGTCTACATGATGGGTTGCTCCACAAGCTTACAACAAGGGGAAACTTCAACTAAAGTGATAGGTGCTAGAACTACTGCTGATTTTTGGGATTGCATTCACCAGGTACCTTTTCTCCCTCCCTCTCATACTTTAGAAGTAGATATTGTCCAACCTTTTGAATTTCCCAAAAAATGACTTTGAATATTTAAGGGATTTAATGATAAATAAGTATGATGGAGGCATCCAATTTGATGAGGACAAACAGTTGTTGATGAATGTTGTTGTGGCTCAAGAAAAGGAACAAAACACAATAAGTAGGGTTATCAAAGGGAAAAGGCCTCAAGCCAAGACAAAAACTCCATTGCTTTCAAATCTTCCTAAAGAGACTCCTAAGAAATATTCATCTACCAAGGGTCCTGCTGTCCCAAACAAAAATTGTACCCTGCCTCATGCCCAAGTTGTCAAAAAAATTGTGTCATCTAATGAGTGTGTCAACCTTCCTTTCAATGCTACCTTGCCAAAGTCTGTCCATTATGATATTTCCCAAGTCTTGAGTCAGATCAAGATCTCAGTTCCAATTGTTGAATTTCTTAGGATTCCTAAGCACAAGAAGATGGATCTTGAGTATATGGGGCTGAAAGAGGAGAAGACTGCCTCAGGAAAAAATATAAATATTATGGAGACTCCACCAGTCATTAAAGAATTAGAGGCACCACCAGCACCAAAAGAGCTAGATGAATCCCTTGAGGGTTATTTGGGAACATCCTTGGTAGATTCTCAGCTGAATATGGATCTATTATTCACTACCCTAATCATTAAGGATAGAGTTTTGCACAACTGTATGTTTGATTCAAGGGCATCATGCAATGTTATGCCTCTGGAAGTTATGAAAGAACTAAATATAAAAGTAACAGTTACATATGGGAAGTACAATGCTATGTATTCTAGAGAGGTTCCAGTGGTGGAGATGTGTGAAAGGTTTGGTGATACAACTTGCAGCTTACCCAGGTAAGGGACTTGAAGCTTGATGTAGTTTTTGTTGATTGCCCAGCCAAGTGGGGTATGTTGTTATCTAGAAAATGGGCTGCAAGTGTTGGTGGGAGTGTTCAAATGGATATGTCCTATGCCACCATCCCAATTCAGGGCAGCCTTGTCAAGTTGTATGGAGAAAAGAAGATGTTGCACCTTATTGAAGATCCCAACAATGCATCCTATGAAGTATTGTACACAAGTGTTGATGTTGATAACTTTCACAGGATTTGCTGATGGAAAAGAGCACAAAATTGAAGATTGCAAGTATCTTGAACAGGAAGGATCTCCTTGGACTTTATTGTTTGATGGAGCTTGCTCCAAATTTGGAAATGGTGCTGGTGTTGTTTTGATCTTTCTCCAGGTCAGGAAAAGTTTATTCTTTTCCTTCAAACTCAACTTTGAGTGCACTAACAACATTGCTGAGTATGAGGCACTATTGTTAGGTTTGAGAATTTTTTGGAAATATGGTGTTAAAGACATCATTGTCAAAGGAGATTCAAAATTAATTGTAAAGCAAGGTCAGAAAAATTTATGCCACAAAAAATCAATGAATGAAACAATACAAGCATGTAGTTTGGGATCTCATTGAGATGTTTGATTAATTCAACATTGTGCATCATGATGGGAAGTTCAATGATTTGGCTAGAAAAACTTGCAGTGTTGGGATCTCATTTTGACAATTGTGCAATGTCCCCATATTGTGAATATGATGTTGAGGTATTGAAAAGACCCTTTGTCCTTGACAGCATTAAACACTGGAAATTTTTTGATGATGATGCTCAGGTTAGAAGATTTTTGTAGAACAAAGGGGAGTTTTCCGATCAAAATATTGATTGGGAACCAATGGTGTGCGTAGCAGAGGGAAAAGAAACCTTTTTTGGAAATAGGCATTATCCAACTGAAGAATAATACCATTCCTAGAGGGTTGGTTGCTCTTGATTCCAACTTTGATAATGTTGATCCCATTATTAACAAATGCATAGCAACCTCAGGGGATGTTGAGGAGAATGACCTTGGCATAAAGGAGATACCAAGGAAGATCTGGTTAGGAAGCAATCTTAGAAAGGAGGAGAAGTAATCATACATCCAATTATTGAAAAAGTATCTGGACTACATGGCTTGGACCTATTCTGAACTAAAATCATATAGAGAGGACCTATTTTAACATGAGATTCCCTTGGAGTCTAATGCAAAGCCATTTAAACAGAAACAAAGGCCAATCAATCCACTCTTATCTCTTAAAATGCAAGAGGAACTAAAGAAGCTAAGTGATGGACGGATTATTCAGCCCACAAGGTATTTTTCAGTAAGGCCTTGCAGGGGGTTGAGTTTAAGTACACTATTATGGAGAAGCAAAAATTTGCCTTATTAAAAGAAAAAAAGTTTTTCAGGCCTTACATTCTAAGTTCTAAAGTGGTTGCTTATGTTCCCCACACCATGGTGAAAGACATCTTATCAGAGATGGAAGTCTCAAGAAAAAGTTGCAAGAATATGATATGGATATCCAAACCACGAAGTTGGTGATAGGTTTGGGCTTGGATAAGCTTATGGATGAAAGGAACTTGCAAAATATTGAGGTAAATGAGGTAGAAGAGGAAAGGGCAGGTATATTTGATAGGTTGATGAGTTATAAGTGGTATAAGGATGTAATTTGTTTTTATCGTAGACACTTATGCTACCTTGAGTATTTAAGTAAGAACCAGAAAAGAGATCTTAAGTTTTCTTCCTAGAAATATGTCATTATTGATTGTGGGTTATCTTGCAAGAACCCTGAGGGAGTCCTCTTAAGGTGCATTACTGAAGATGAAGCCCCAAATATAATATCTGATCTCCATGGAGGAGTTTGTGGGTGGCATTTTTCTAGAAGGGTCACAACACACAAGATCCTGAGGGCTGGTTATTGGTGGCCAACTCTTTTCAAGGATGCAACACTTTTTGTTAGAATATGTGAGAGTTTCCAGTGCTTCTCAAGAAGACTGAAAGCTTCAGGCTCCCTTCCTTTACATCCTATATCAGTTGAAGCTCCATTCAAGTAATGTGGAATGGATTTCATTGGTGATATTTCAGACCCTTCAGAGTGTTAGCCATAAGTGGATCCTTGTAACCACTGATTACTTTACTAAATGGGTGGACGCAATCCCCACCAAGAAGGAAACACACCAAATTGTCATGGATTTTGTGTTGAACAATATCATTTGTAGGTTTGGAGTGCCAGTCAAAAATCGTAGCTGACAATGCCATGAGTTCCAGGGCTAAACCTCTAGTGGCAATGTGCAAAGAGTATGGGATCAACTTGAAATATGCCTCTAATTATAATCCCCAAGGAAATGGACAAGCTGAGTGTCCAGTAATAAAAATTTTCTAAAGATTATCAGAAGAATCCTTGGATCTTAACAAGAGAAAATGGGGTGAGCATTTGAAGTTTAATGTCTAGGATTGACCGAATTACTGTTAAAAGAGACACCAGAGAAGATTCCATTTGACTTGGTATAAGGAACTCAGGCCCTGCTGCCCCTACATATGCAATTATCCTCATGTCAGTTCATGCAACAACTAGAAAATCAAGAAATACTTCCATATGATGCTCACATTAACCAGATTGTTGAAGCTTGATGAAGAAAGGTGGGCATCTTACTGAAAGGCATGTAAAGTTCAAAGAAAAGCTAAAGAAGTTATTTGATACAGGAAGGCCACTCCAAGAGTTTTCAATTTTTGAGATCTTGTGTTGTTACGGGATAACATGCATGAAGATAAGGGAAAGCATGGGAAAATTTGACGCATTATGGATGGGCCCTTATTCCATTGATATTAGAATTGGTAAACATACCTTCTTCTTAAAGGACTTAGATGGGGAATTTCTTGAATTACCTATTAATAGACAGGAACTTGAAGCATTTCTTGGATTGACTGCCACAGGATTCAAGGTGAGCATCATTTGTACAATGTGTATAGTTTGTTGGTTTGTTTCTTGTGTTTTGTGTTTTTGCTCATTCTGGTCCTTGGTGACCTATTTTTTACTAGATTTCGTTATGTTTATTTTTGGGGAGACGACTCAGTTTCTCTTCTTTGCAAGCTGAACTCCTTTTCCCAATGGATATTTTTGGCACTTAGTCTACCTTTGTTCTTGTGGCACTCGCAGGGAGTGCCCATCCCCAAGTCGGAGCCAATGTTGATGCTCAAAACAGTCTCGTCCCTGTTTCACCATTGAAAATCTATCAATTTATGGCCTCTACCATAAATTATCTCCTCATGTTGTGCCTAAGAAGTCCCTACATTACTTTTGTTTCCATATTCAATCCATTCATGGGATGGAGGGTCACGTATGGATCCATGGTTGTTTCTTTGTTTCTCTATTTTTCTAGAAAAGGTCTATATTTGGGTGTAAAACTCAAGTCTATCCCACGTGTTTTCCATTTTCCATAGCCAATGGATTTGTTTGTCCTTGTCGTTTTTTCCCTAAATAATTGAGAAAAAATGAATGGATGTAGTTCAGAGGAATGTATTTGAGCCTTGTAACATTTCTGAATTCTCTGTCCTTGAAGAAAATCTCATCTCCAGGATCGAATGGTCATTCTTCTGCATTTTACAGTTTGACAAGTGTTTCTCCCAATGAAATTTACATCCTTACTTCAACAGGGAATGTGGCATTCTTTTGGTTGGCCAGGGGATGGCAGTGGAAAAATGCTTTAACTTGTCACTTTTTTTCTTTTTGGAAAAATGGAAAATTTTGTCTCTGTAGCTCCACTCAATTTTGATTGGTTCTTTTTTTATGCTTACATGGATTCTTCTGATTGAATGGGGCATGAAGTGGATTTTTTTTTGAACTTTTCCTTTTTGGCTACTTTGGAAAAGAATTTTGAACCCGCCACTGTGGCCCTGCCAAGATTTGATTAAAGTGAATTTTAAACGGTAAGGAAAAAATTCTTACTTTGACCCTACAAAGAAAGACACGTGGCAAGGTTAAAGGTGGAGATGCGGGAATTCGGAGGACAATTTGGATGTTTTTCCCATTCTAGAAAAATGGATTAAAATTCTAAAAATGGAAGCACGCCCCCACTGAGTCATTTTGAAGCCTTGAGGTCTTTGAAGTTGCGCCATAATGACACATGTAGAGGTCTCCGTACCGACTCTTCTTACCTTAGAATTTTCAGCAACTTCTTAAAGGGTCCTGAGACATGTGGTGAGCCCAAGCTCTTTCAAGTTATCCAATTTTGGGGACCATCTCAAGATGCGCCATTATGATGCATGGTGGAAATTTGAAGAGTCAAAAGGTGGTAAGGAGGTGGACCATTGGGGGTTACTTAGATTTTTTTTTCTCTTGTCACCAAAGGGATTGAAGCATCAAAATGGCCCATAGACCCGACATAGAGAATAGTAAAAAAAAATTTCCCTGGTCAATGACGGAGGTGCAAACTTTCGGGGGAAATTTGGAAAATTTCCCTTTTCTGAAGAAAGGAGTTAAAAGTGTAAAATGAAGCATGGTTCCGTTGGGACCCATATGAAGGACTAGAAGCGGAAGGGCAGAGCTATGGGTGAAACTTGGAAAAATTTTCCTTTTTCCAAAAAAGAGGTGAAATAGCATAGTTTGGCCATGTTTCATTTGGGGCCCACCTTTAGGACATGTGTCAGGCTCATTTCCCAAAGGGGGAGGGGCGGAGAAAAATGTGAAAATTTTACATTTTTCCAAAAATTTGTAAAAGGAAAAAAGGAACCCGCAGGCCTCGTTTTAAAGTGGATCTCCCACATGGACGGTCCAAATTCAAAGTAGAAATCAATGAAAGTTGTGCATCTATATCTGATTTTTCCTACCATTTTCACTCCAGAGATCTTGGAGATGTGAGATCTTCATGATTTTTTGATATTTCTTGCACACCAAATAGGAAAGGGGAGTAAATTTGATATCTAAGTTTGGTGAGGAAGATCTGGGGATGTCTTTTGCCATTAATATGAAATCTGACCTATAGGCTCATTGATCCGATCTTCCGTTTTTTCTTCTCCGAGCATGCAAAGAACCGGATTGGACAAATTAGGGGTGGAAGTGTTTGGCTAAGTTAAATGAAGAATGATCTACCAGGAGGAGGTAGTTAAATGTGGGATATGTTCGATAGAGATTTTCCCCCTGAGCACCTGACAAACTTTTTATACAGATTTGATTTTGGGAATCACGATCGAGATCATGGCAAGCACTAGTGCACTCAATGTTTAGGTTTTTATGGGGGGAAAAATATCTATTGAAAAATGATATAAATGGCATGACTTTTTCCGTTAAAAGGGTTGGAGGTTGGAAGGTTGGAGTGTTAGAGGTCATAACTAATCTTCTAAGAAAAGGCTTGATAGAGCCCCACCTTTCTGAGGGATCTGTTTGAGGAACCTGTATATCTCTTTTATACTAAACTCAATTGTGTCAAGGTGGATGTGATTGTACAGCCATTGATAAGCTCTGAGACTGTTCTAGAAACTTTCCCCTGCCGATAAGTTTAATCAAATTTGAGTTTTTTTATGTTGACTTTGAGAAATTAGTGTCTGATTTTTTTCAGAATGTCTGCAAATAGTTTTATTCGTTCCTATTGCAATCTTATACTAAATTTTTTGTGAAATCACACATTATCTCTTCCCTGTGACAGTTTAAGGGTATCTATAATTTCATATTCAAGAAGAGCCTTTTTCTTGTATGAGATAAACAGATTTAAAATGAATTCACTATCATTTGTTGATAAAAATTGTCTGTAAGTCTTTGGGTGTACCTTAGGTGTCATGGTTGAATTAGAAACTAGTAGTGTTTTATTGGGTCCTCTAATTCAAGCTTTCATGTTAGGGTCTTAAAGATTATGTGAAAACATGATGATTTCGGCCTCCATTGAAGCACACCTCCTGGTTGAAGGAACATCTTGACTATTCTGAAGCTTTCTGTTGTAAATTTTCTCTTTATTTTAAAGTCCCTCCAAAGGTCTGGTATAATCAACTTTATCATGTTTCACCTCCCACCAAATTTCATTGAAAAACAATTAATCATACCCATACTACCCCTGTTTGTCATGTGTGTATACAAATGCAAAATTTTTACTACCAAAACATGCAGAAACAATCATGTTTTCATTGTCTTCAGTGGCTTGAACCTTGCTTACAAGATATCTCCATTATCTAGAGTGACAACTTGTGAGAGATAGGTTTTGTTGTATTGATCATATTTTCTTCAAGGTATTCTTAAGAATTTCACAAGGAAGGAAATCCCCATCTCCTCCATAAACAGTAGGCTACAAAAGGGTCCTCTCACCCTAGTTGAAAGGCATAACCATAAAGTAGTGAGGATAGATCAAATCCTCTTCAGGGTGCTATCCATTTCTCCTCATCTGAGTGATAGAGGGATAGTTAGATCTCATCCCTAGCTATAAAACAACTCACTATGATCTATTTGTCTCAAATCTTCTTGCTAAACCTGTGATGCTTCTTAGACTTTGAAGGAGAATCAATTTGGGTACCAGCAGTACCAATCACGAGTTGTCTATGACTCGGGGGCGGGTGCACATTTGAGCTCCAACAATATGTTAGAAATAGATTTGAATAGTTTTCCACCACAGAGGGTATTGATGTATAGTGGATAGTGTCTTACACTCCTCACCATAATGGCATGACAGAGTGCAAAAATAGGTGCTGAAAGAGATGGAAAACTGGATGATCAACTCTATATATTTAACTGCACATTTTTTGGTAGAAGCCATCAATGGTTTTTGTTATATATAGAACCATGTTCCTCAAAAATATTTAAAATTTATAATTCCCTTTGAATCTTGGCATAACATGAAAACAAATGTTAAGCACTTTAAGGCCTTTAGATCACCAGTGATGAAAATTGGGCTAGGAAGACACTTCAGAGTGTAAGCACTTGTGTAGGGGATCCAGAAGATGAAAAACATACTCAAACATACTATCAGAGTAGGGCACATGCCTTTAATGCTTCAGTGATAGATCCACATACATTCTGAGAAGTATCAAGCACACATGTTATCCCAATTTTTCCCCCAATAGAATTTTTTTTCAAACATGATCCCACACAGAAGAAAATCGGAAGGGTCTACTCTATCCTGCGGGATCACATTCAAATCAAATAATCAAGGGGCAAGCATACTCGATAATGGAGGAGCAGGGGTCGATGAAGAGGGTCAAAACAACGTCAAAGGAACTAGAGGCTCAATAGGAGAAAATTGGAGAAGAATATCAAAGATTCAGAATTCACATACGATTCAACTCAAGGCCCGAACCCCCCAAGTATAAACGGACTCATGGATGGTGCCGCACGTCATCTCGATGTAATTCTAAAAGGTGCAAGAGAAACAGTGTCTCCAAAAAAGTGTGCATCTTCCACGTGTCCAGAACCCAACATATCCACTCCTAAATAAATAGAAGGGACCCAGCCAAAAATGGAGAAAAAGAAGTGGGCCCAAATCAACTAAGTATAGACAAAAACCGTGAAAAATTCCATGTTCCTGATCAGCGCATCTCCAAAGGTCAAGCGCAAAAGGTAGTCCCTAAACAAGCGCTGGCCTTCCATGTGTCTAGAGCCCCCAAAAGTTGCACTAGCCATTGAAAATTCTATGAGCCAGTGGAAAATGCCATGTGTCTCTTTGGCGCAACTTGAAATGCAAATCCAAAAGAGGGTTCCCAAATGAGCGCAGGTTCACCACATGGTCCAAGTCAAAAAGGGGGACAGAGCGGGCCCAAATCGGTTAAGTATAAGAGTGTCGAAGGAAGGCACCACGTGTCTCAACAATGCACCTTTAAGGGTCGAAGCCAAAGGTAGAGACTTAAACAAGTGCCAAGCCTCCGCATGTCCTAGGTCTGAAAAAGAGACAAAGTTGGTAGTTGAAAAGTCAAAATGGAGCAGAGCTAGCGGAAGGTGCCACATGTCGACTTGGCATAACTTCAAAGATCGACTCTGAAGGTGGTTCCCCAAAATAGCACAGAGCTTCCACATGTCTTGAGTTTGAAATGGGGTAAAAGATGGCTATTGAATCGGCTAAGGAAAGAAGAGATAGTAGAGGCGTCCGCGTGTCCATTCGGTCCTTCTTCAAAGGCGCGGCCGAAAGGCCAGTTCCAAATAAGAGCATACTCACCACGTGTCCTAAAGTCAAAAAGGGTAAGAGCCAGCCATTTAAATTGGCCAAGTATCAAAGGATTTGAGGAAGCTACCACGTGTCATCTTGGCACAACTTCAAAAGAAAAATTCAAAAGCGATCTCCAAATGCACGACAACTCTACACATGGCCATGTTTCAAGTCAAAGCGAGAAGGCGGGTTGCCGGAGGTAGTTTGAATTTTTTGGCTTTTGTTCTGAAAAGGTGTAAAGTATAAAAGTAAGCTGCACCCCCGTTGATGCCTAGAGAAGCCACGTGTTAGGCCTAAATTACATGTAGGGAGGCAGGCCTTGGAAGGATTTTTGCCAAAAGTTGGCCGACAGGCCTGTAGGAGACTTTCTGCCAAGGTGGAAAATACGGGCCGGCAAGCCTGAAGATTAATTTTATGAAAATGTGAATATGAGGGGTTATGGAGGAAATTTTACCCAAGTGTGAATTGTGGGCTTGCGGTGTAATTTTTGCACTTTTGTAATTTTGTGCAAAAGGTGCAAAGTGAAATTCGGGCCTGAGGACCCATTTTGCAAAACTGATTTTTCACCATTTTTGTATGGATCCTATTCAAGTATCAAATGGGCATATCTTTCGATCCAGTGCTCAAAATTCAACAACTCTGGTACCATTTTAAAGGTCTCAACCTCCTCTATGCCATAGAAGCATGAAACTTTAATTTTGACAATGTTAGGTGGGTAAAAAATGGGAAAAAATCTTTCGTGACATTAATGTATGATCTGATTGCTTCAAAAACTAGATCAAATTTGATTTGATCCACCATTCTTCCTTCTTCAACACACCAAACAGACATGGAGAGGTAGACTTGTTAGATTGTAGGTAGATTTGTAGGGGCATTAATGGCTATCTTATGAGCTCCCAAATAAGATTTCTTCCCTCTTATCTTCTCCTCTCTTTACTTCATCTATAAACATAAGAGCATGGCTCATTGTAAAGGGTTGGACATTTTGGTTTTCTGCCCTCTCTTCTTCTCTGGTCTATAGATGAATTTATGGAGTATGAACCTTATATTAAGACTGTAATGCAAGTTTTTTTGCCTCTTGGATACTGTAATGCACTGTATCAATTCTTGGAGCAATATAATAAGTTCATGGATGATTTCAACCCTCTCTTTATTTGCTTCTTCATGATCCCTCATTGCAATTTCTGGTCATCTGTTAATAGTGGTTGTATTACATTTTAATGGTCTATGTTTGATAGAAAATATAGTGTTTGGCATTCCTTTGGTGCATCACCTATGTTAGTTTAGGTTTCATTTCTTGTATTCCCTTAACCCTGTCTCCTTGGCAATTTAGAGTAGGATTTAGAATGACCCTTTGTAATCTAAACGTGTGCATCTGAAAAGAGGAATAGGAACTGACCTTCATCCTGAGAGCTCTCTCAATTTCAAAGTCCCACACTTTGAGAAATGCTCCATGTTATGAAATCACATAGAGATTCTCAACTGGTCAAGTTGCATACATTCAGGGGTTCTATGATTTTGCACTAATAGTTTTGGCACTCCCCGTGGGACAGGTCTAAAGGTCCTTACCACTTTATTTCATCAAGTTGATGTGTTCTTAGTGGGATTCAGCATTTTAAGGCACATGCAAAGCACATATGGAGACTCCATCTAGTCGGTGACCCATTCTATGAGTTGCAGACCTTTTCTATCAATTTCCACCCATCTTCATTCATCTTTCTTTCCACATCTTTCATATTCTTTCATTCATGAAGTTATGCAATCATGACTTCATTTCCTTATTGGAACTCACACTTGTAGCAAAAGTAGTGCAATCTACCTCCAACATACTTCTCATCTCCTCTAGATCAACATTATCATTAGATCCAGAACCATTATGCTTACCCATATGAGCAGGGTTAGAACCAGTTTGGCCATGGAGCTTATCAAGAATAGGGGACACATACAATGGTAACAACTACACAAAGGATGCTGATTTACAAGAGGAGATTCAAAAATTGGAGGCTTGCATGGTAAAATCGAGGGCCAGAGCTCAGATGAAAATCATTCAAAATTGGCTATAGGGCACCTTTTCCATGGGCCGGCCCTTTGCCAAGGCATTACATCCCTCAGGAGAAGATTAACTTCATGGTTGAAATGTTTCCTCACCTTGAATAGTTGATTGAGGATATTGAGACATATGAGAAAAGTGTGATATAACCTCATCAATGGGTGAGTCAGTCACCAACTCCTTGTCCTTCATTTTCTCTTTCTCAAAATATATCAGTTCAGCATGGTCAAGAATCAAGCCCCTCACTTTCTGCCCCAAGTGTTTATTTCCCTTCTCCATCTCGTAATCTTCCATCCCACCTCGATTATTCTACCCTTTTCCCTTCCAAACAGTCATCCCCTCCAAAGAAACAAGAAGTTACACTTCCATCTCCACCATAAATAATACCAAAAATGGTTGAATCCCAACCTACCATTACTCCTGCTTTCCCAAGTCCATGTTGGGAAGAGACTCAAGAATCCAGTCAAGGAGAACAATAAAGAAAAGAGGAACCCAACAGAGAAGAAATGATAGAAAATCTGAAGATTTGTGTTGCCAAATTTTTTTATCACAAAGATCCCCTTGATGGTTAAGCCAACAGAAGAGGTTAACGTTGAAGAGACAGTGGTGGCTAAGGTTGAGTTTGCAGTAGAAGAAGAACAAGAACAAGAAGGATAAGATCAACAATATGTTTTCTCTGAAAGTAGTGTTCATAATGGCACTTTGTCTGAAGAGAATGCTGACCCAATCCAAATTGCGTAATTAGTTAAGAAAGAGGAAGAACAACCAGATCCAAGTCCCATTGAAGAGGAGCAGTTGGAAGAGATTAAATTAGAGTTAAATCCACTTGATGAAGAAAGCATCATTGAAGTTTTTTTTGCTTTCATTTGAAGGTCCTGATTTGATTGATGAATCCATGAAATAAGAAGAATGATCAGCTCCAAGTCCAGTTAAAGAGGAGTATATGGAGGTGACCAAGACATATTTAGAGGCACTGGATCATGATCTAGTTGCACAAGATATTACAGACCCCTCTCCCATTCAACCTCTCCAAAATTATGATTTTTTGGACGATTTTGAACTCACTAGCTTCATGTTTGAAGATGAAGCTTCGTATGGTGAAAATAATGAAGATTTTAAGATCACCATGCAAGAGGGAGAGACCTTGCTACAACAGGATAGTAAATATTTTTATTTCTTATCAGACTCAAAAGAATATTTTGATAAGGAGGAGCTAGTCTAAATTGCAATATTTTCTCCTCCATCATTCATCCTTCAACCACAAGGACCTACTACCATGGAAGAGACCGTGCAAGCAAAACCTATAGTTTACAACATGCCTCTTGAATCAAAGTTGGAAGATTTTGATATTTTAAAAGCCACACCTGTTGTAGAGGAAGGGAAAGAGTATGAGGCTATCATCCCTTTCACATCATCCACCCAGGAAGATCTACAAGAAGACTCCAATTTTGGAGTTAAATATCAGAGCATTGGGTAAATTCAAAAGACTAGACCTTTCCCAATTAGATACTTGGCTTCATTAGAGCTAAGGGAGAAGCCACAACCAATCATGCTTTCTTCTAAGCATGTGGATGAGTGTCAAAGAACCAAGGATCAATTGTAATGCCTCTTCAATCCAAATACAAAGAAACTAAAAGAGGTATTTGTTTTTTTTCTAGTTGATATCTTAATGAATTGGGGGGAGGATTGGCCTATTGTCAGTTTTTCACTCATAACAATTGCTAGATTTAGTGCCAAATAATCTTCATGGATGCAAATTGTAAGAAGGGGCAGCTACTTTGCATTGCTAGTATTAGGTTTTGTTTGTAATTGCTTGTCTCTTTCGTTAGTGTAGGGTAGCAGTAGGTTTTATTCCTTTTAAGTGTGTATGCACATTGTTTTGTTATAGTTTAGGATTTAGTTTCCCTAAGTGTTGGTGCACATGTTTCATTGCTTCTGGTATATGCTTGTATACGGTTCATATCACTCATGGAAAAGACTTGTGGCCAGAAGAAAATAAATCTGTAGATTATTCCTATTAGAGTAGGTCTGGATGTTTCCATTGCACTCTAATAGATCAGTTTTGTGGAAAATCAAATGAGGGAGAAGTTTCCAGGTTTCAGAGAACTCTATATTATCACAAATCTTAAATCAAAGATTTTCTCAAAAATTTAAGAGTAGGTGCAATAGAAGGTAGTTCTAAACCAGATTTGAAATTACCACGTAGACTCCATGCCCAATGGATACTTCCTAGGCTACTGGTCTCTTCATTTAGCAGGAATATGTCCCCACGAGTCGCCAAACTATTATCCCAATTTTCCGCCCTAGAAAAATTAGTCAAACATGAACCTGTACAGAAGAAAATTGGAAGGTTCAGCTTTGTCCTATGAGCTCACATTCAAATCCAACAATCAAGGGGTAGGTGGACTTAACAATGGAGGAGAAAGTTCGATGAAGGGGGGAAAAACAACATCAAAGGAACCACAGGCTCAATAAGAGAAAATTGGAGAAGAAGATTGAAGTTTCAGATTTCACATACGATTCAACTCAAGGCCTGAACTACCCAAGTATAAATGGACTCGCGGAAGGTGTCAAGTGTCAACTCGACACAATTCCAAAAGGTGTAATAGAAACAAGGTCTCTAAACAAGTGCACAACTTCCACATGTCCAAAACCCAACATAGTCGTTCCTAAACAAACAGATGGGACCTAGCCAAAAATGGATAAAGAGGAGCAGGCCCAAATTGACTAAGTATAGAGAAAGGCCACGAAAGATTCCACGTGCCTCATTAGTGCATCTCCAAAGATCAAGCCCAAAAGGAAGTCCCTAAACAAGTGTTGGCCTTCCACATGTCCAGAGCCCCAAAAATTTTCATTGGCCGATGAAAAGTCAACTAGCCAACGGAAGATGCCATGTGTCTCTTTGGTGCAACTTCAAAGGTAAATCTAAAAGTGGGTTCCCAAATGAGCACGGGTTTGCCACGTGGTCCAAGTCAAAAAGCGGTACAGAGTGAGCCCAAATCAGTTAAGTATAACAGAGTCGGTGGAAGGTGCCACTTGTCTCAATGATGTACCTTCAAGGGTCAAATCCAAAGGTGGAGAATCAAACAAGCACCAAGCCTCCATGTGTCCCAGGTCTGAAAATGAGACAAAGTCAGTAGTTGAAAAGTCAAAATGGGGCACAACCAACGGAAGGTGCCACATGTCGACTCGACGTAACTTCAAAGATCAACTCTGAAGGTGGTTCACCAAACTAGTGCAGAGCTTCCACGTGTCCCAAGTCTGAAATGGGGGTAAAGACAACCATTGAATTGGTTAAGGAAAGAAGAGATAGTGGAGGCGTCCATGTGTCCAATTGGCACATCTTCAAAGGCACAGCCAAAGGCCGGTTCCAAACAAGCACATGCTCGACACGTTCCCTAAAGTCAAAAAAGGGATAGAGCCAGACATTTAAATCAGCTAAGTATCAAAGAATCAATAGAATCTACCATGTTTCAACTTAGCGCAACTTCAAAAGAAAACTCCAAAAGTGGTCCCCAAACGTGCGCTAGCTCTACATGTGGCCATGTTTCAAGTCAAAGCGGGAAGGTAGGTCACCAGAGTTAGTTTGAATTTTGTATCTTTTGTTTCAAAAAGGTGTAAAGTATAAAAGTAAGCCACACCTCCACTGATGCCCAAAGAAGACACTTGTACGACATAAATTACATGTGGGGAGGTGTGCCTTGGAAGGATTTTTACCAAAAGTTGGCCTGGGGAAGACTTTTCGCCAAAGTGGAAAATGTGGGTTGGTGGGCCCGAAGATGACTTTTGGGAAAATGTGAATATGCGGGGCCGTAGAGGAAATTTTTCCCAAGTGTGAATTGCGGGCTTGCAGGGCATTTATTACACTTTTGTAATTTTTTGTAAAAGGTGCAAAGTGAATTTTGGGCCCGTGAACCCGTTTAGCAAAACTGGATTTTTTCCATTTTTGTACGGATCCTATTCAAGTTTTTGAATGGCATATCTTTTGATCTAGTGCTCGAAATTAAACAAATCTGGTACCATTGGAAAGGTCTCGACCTTTTATACACTATAGAATCCTGAAAATTTAATATTGACAAGGTTATGTGGGTAAAAAATGGGAAAATGTCTTTCATGTCATTAATGTATGATCTGATTGCTTCAACAACCAGATTAGATTTGATTTGATCCTCTGTTCTTCCTTCTTCAAAACGCCAAACAGACATGGAGAGGCAGACTTGATATATTGTAGGTGGATTTGTAGGGGCATTCATGGCTAGTGGATGAGCTACCAAATTAGATTTCCCTCCTCTTTTGTTATCCTCTCTTCGCTTAATCTATAAAGGTAAGAGCATGGCTCATTATAAAGGGTTGGACAACTTGGTTTTATGCCCTCCCTTCTTCTCTTGTCTATAGATGAATTCTTGGATTCCACACCTTCTATTAAGACTATAATGCAAGTTTTTTTTTCTCTTGGCTACTGTAATGCACTCTATCAATTATTGGAGCAATAGAATAAGTCTGTGGATGATTTCAACCCACTCTCATGTTTATTTGATTCTTCCTGATCCCTCATTGCAATTTCTTTTCATCTTTTCATGGTGTTTGTATTACATTTTAATGGTCTGTGTTTCAGAGAAAATTTGGTGTTCAACATTCCTTTGGTGCATTACCTCTGTTATTTTAGGTTTCATTTCTTGTATTCCCTTAATCATGTCTCCTTAACAAGTTAGAGTAGGATTTAGAATGACCCTCTGCAATGTGAACGTGTGCACCTGAATAGAGGAATATGAACCGACCTTCATCCGGAGAGCTCTCTCGATTTAAAATTTCGACACTTTGAGATATGATTTTTGTTATGCAATAACATTGAGAGTCTCAATCTATCGAGTTATAGACATTTGGGGGTGCTGTGATTTTTCACTAACAATACCCAAGTGTGATAGTGTTATGCATGAGGAATACAATTCCTTAAGAAGTAATCAAACTTGGGATTTGACTTCACTTCCTAAGGGAAGGAAGATGGTTCGAATGTTGATGGATACATTAGGACCAAATTTTTAGTAGATGGGACAGCTTGATAATTACGAGGATCGAGTTAGTAGCCAAGATTTTTTCATAGGTAGTTGATATAAACTACTTAGGGACCTTAGCACTCATAGATCCAAGATGACTTTGATTAGAATCAAACTAGTTTTAGCAATACATCACATGGTTGGAGTCTGCACCAGATGGATGTGAAGAGTTATTTTCTTCATAGAGACCTATAAAGAGGATATATACATGGAGTAAGCCACTTGGGTTTATTTATGATTCATACTTAGTTTTTAGACTTAGGAAATCCATCTACGGCCTCAAGCAGGCCCATCAAGCTTGGTATGCCAAGATGAATCCCTTCCTCCTAGATTTCTGGTTTCACTCAGTGTTATTTAGATCACCAATGTATATATATTATGGTGGGATGATTTATTAATGTAATACTAGTACTTTAGGTATGATGACATTTTGATCACTAGGAGTAATTCATCGACTATCTTAGTAGTGAACACAACTCTTCAAAATAGATTTTACCATGACTGAATTGGGTCTACTGCACTACTTCCTTGGCATTGAGATCACATAGTCCAATTTAGGGATATCACATGCACAACTCAGGTACTCTCTCAATCTTAAGACTCACTTTTACATGGTTTACTGCAAGCCATCTCTAACTCCATTCTTATCTGGAGTCAAGCTTGAGGCTGATTTTTCCACAACCTTGGTCGATGTCTAATTTGTATCGATAACTTGTTGGCAGACCTTATTTACTTGAATCCCACCAGAACCTGATATCTCATATGCCATTGGTAAAATTTATAGGTTCATGCAAGAACCCCATGAGATTCATTAGAAAGTAGCTAAGAGTATTTTTCACTACATTTAGGGCTCACACATATATGGGATTCACTACCAGGGTTAGTTCATACATTGACTTGGTAGGCTACTAATAGTTTCATAATGCTGGATAATGACACTGAGTTTCATAAGTTCACTTTAGGTTATAATTTCTTATTAGGTTTCTGGTCCTATCAGTTTGATCAAACAAGAAGATAGAATTTTATTTCTCTATCATCCACAAAGGTAGAGTACAGGGGAGATGTTAACGTAATTACTGAGGCTATTTGGCTTGAGGATATTCTTTCTGAGCTTGGTATCTAGATCACTTAGCCTACAATAATATTTTGTGATAGCTTGAGCACCATCAAGATATGTAGGAATCTATTCCTCCATTAGAGAATCAAACACATTGAGATTCACATGCATTTCATTAAGAGATCTCATTCATGATCAATGTCATCAATTTTTTATTTTTCTGGTCTGCAGAGCAGGTTGTTGACATCTTCACCAAACCTTTCACTAAGAGAAATTTCATTCATATACGAGATCTTCTTAGGGTAAGTGGTATACATAAAAAAATTCATAATATTTGCAAGAGGCATTTCTAGCCTCTTCACTTATTCATGTCTCTTTTTTGAGGGGTTTTTATTTCCCACTAGGTTTTCTCCTTTTAATCTATCTTATGATAGATTACATTGCATGTGGGTACCTCATCAAGCATTGTTAGTTGGGACCCACTTTCCTTTCTCACTTCCCACCTAAGTTGTGCTTATGGGGGGTGTTACTATAGGATTTATTTTCTTCACTTTATTTGAATTATCCTACTTTGGATAATCCACCTCACTTGAAGTTTCCCTACACTTATGGGATATGCTTACTTAGGTTTACACTTGACTACTCTATTCCAGGTGTTGGTTACCACTTGACTACACTATTCTAGGTGTTTGTTACCACTTGACTACACTATTCTAGGTGTTGGTTACTACTATTCCAGGTGGAGATTGTTATGATTCTACGAGGAGGTTACACATTCACCTCATATATGTACATCTATTACATTATTCTATTTGATTATATTGAGTTGGAGCTAATTCCACACTATTACAATTATCTCTCTTGTAATTTTCGTAATTTCTAGTCTTTTACGCTTTGCTTGTATTTGTATCTTAGAACAATTCACATCTCACATCATTCACCTATGCATTCTTTCGAACTAGAAGATCCATGACGTAATTTTTTGATATGTCAACTTTACGGTCAACCAACAAACTCCCACGTTTGCTAATCAAGTGAATGTCACATGTTTGAACATGATGCTCTTACATTGTTGAACTTCAAATCGCCAATAGACTTCTGTCCACAGGAATTACTCTGAATCATATGTAGTTGGTGAATTTATTGATAAGACTATACTAACATGGGATACAACTAGGATCTTTAGAATAATGGTTTTAATGGGATTATCATAGAGTGAAATTAAGGTCCATGTCGATTCAATTCATTAATGATGAATATGTTGGAAATTGACTCAGTCAACTTGTTCCAGATTTCCATGAGGATATGGCCTCTTTCCTTCTTACACAAGGAACTGACATGAGGAGGCACATTTGAAAGAGTTGCATGTTGATTTGAATGTATTCAATACTTCTTATTGGTGGTTGGATCCTTAAATCCAAGGTTTCCCTCTCTTTTCCAAAAATATATTATTAAAATCCTTTTGATATATTGTCATAATAATGCCCATTTAGTAGTAGGTTGGATCCTCTTTAAATGCAAGGGCATTATCTCAGAGTAGTGAATTTTTGCATTTTGAGTTTGTAGGCATTATATTATTCACGGGCCATTTCATGTTGATTATTACCTCTACATCTCCATTGAATGGACCAATGCATTCAATTTGTTATATTTTGCAATAATAATTGTGTTTGTGGCTATTCTCTACCCTTGCCTATGGGTTATTGCATCTAATTACATAAGCTTTATGAAATATTGGTATGGTCTAGTTGCATGTTTTATATCTACGAGAGTGATAGATAGAAAATGACTTTCATTTCACTAAATGTGCATCCATGGACAATGAGAGCTTATAAAGTAAAATAGTTTAGGTTGGACTATGGCATCACATGTTACTTCTCATCTTATTTTTCAACATACAATTGTCTCTCATTTGAGATGTGTCATTCCCCTTCTTTCACCAGGTGCTATCACATCCCATTAGTTCTATGATCTTATGCACATTGATATGCATTGTCCCTCTCATCCATGGTCCCTGGATGAAGGATAGAGTAGAGTTAGATAGCTACATTTCCTTTCCTTAGGAGTAGTTTTAACATTAGGAATAATGCAGGCGGGGACTTGTCCTATCTTTAAGAGGTTATAGGTCATCAAGTGTGTAAGTCCCATAACTGTGGAGATAGTCCTATGTTGCCTAACAATCCCTGTTGATTACATTGATAGTCAGGATGTAAAGTAATACACTTTATGAGCTCCAACATTTTTGGTACACATGGCTGTGAGATGGAAGATAGTATTGACAAATCTTAAAATATGGTCATTATTGCTCATATGTTTTGGTGTGTGAATTAGTGATTTCCATCCTAATGGCAGGCTTGTTTCAAATAACATGTAATGACTCAAAATCTCTATATCATTCTTGTTTCATCACTATAATATGTGCCTCTTTGATGAGCCATGAACTTAGACAAGACAAATGTGTGCAATAAGTGAATCTAAACTTTAAATATTTACATGTTGCCTCCTATTTGAAAAAAAAGAGGCAGTAGTATGTGTGAATAATATCTCACATCTCCATGCATGCACAAAAAGATTTGAATACACACCTCCTCATGAAGAATATCATTACCTTTATGCGATCTTCCAGAGTCTTAAACACTACATTTGAATCATGGCACATCAGAGAAATATGCCCTAATTAGTTTAGCTTCAATGGTGGTAGTTACACATCTACACAGTCATACAGTGGGATTAATGAGTCATCATCATGGGGCCCTATCGCAGAACACAGGGATATTGCATACTATTAGTCTATCTAGGAGGATATTGGCATTGCACTCCTATACAGGCCATATCACACATCCTACACTTCTTCATGGTCATCTATCAGGATCATCACAGACTACATCAGATTGACTATGAGCTGCACTCAAGTAACGGGTATGTTGTGATGCTGTTTACCATACATGGTTGCAAAGTTGCTGTTCCATCTGGAGGTTCTGGAGCTATTTTTTGGCGGATCTCTATATTACTGTTTACTCTTTTGGTTTCTTTTGCTTATCTATGGTCCTACTTATTTTTGGATCACGTGCTACGTTTAGATCTCTTTTATGTCACTTATCTATATCATACATATTTGCACTGTTGAGCCCTCTTTGGTTGACTGTTTTGATCCCTAGATACTGGGCTATTTCTCATGTAGCACTTTACTATCTGGCTTTTGAGCCCTTTTGTATACAGGGTATAGTCCCTTCGGGAATCTATTTTCGTCTTAATAAAAAAAAATGGTGGTAGTACCTTGGCTTATTAATGTTCATAACACTTTACATACTTGTTTATGACTGCACTTATAATGTATTCCAGTTTTCACTGGTGAAAATAAAAAAACTCCTAACTGAGTGCTTCATGTGGAGGACATTTTTATGCAAATGTATGATTTTCAATTCCATACTAGTTAAAAAATTATCTGCTATTGTTGTAGTCAATATGCTATCTTATTCACTATGTTTGGAATGCATCACTTGTTTATGGTATATGCGGTTATTATGGACCTACCTGTGTATTGCAACATCATGAGTGAACTACCATGTTTGTAATCAATTCAAGGAGAAGGAAGATAATATTTATTCTTGTGTAGAGAAATTAACAACATTAAGCTAGGGATCCTAATGAGCTCATGGATGACTTCTAACTTCATGATTTTTAATACTAATACTGGGATAAAATTCCATCCTTCTCTGTAAGTACGTGTCTTGGTTTCTACAAAGTTCTTATTCTCTATTTCCATGTAAGAAGGAGTTAAATAGTTCATATTATTATTCCTCATGATAAAATCGCATGGGTGCTATACAATTACATTGCATGCCTATCCAATTATTATTAGAGCTGGGGTAATCATTTGGGGTTTAATACAAGATGGACAAGATAGCCCCTAGGTTTCCCATTAACTTTGTTCCCTAAATTTCACTCAAGTCTCTCAACTTTCCATTAGTTCCATTTCTGAGAAATATTTCTGAACCCAGTGGGTTCAGTCCACATCATATGTACTACACAAAAAGTAGAAAGAAGATGAAGAAATGAAAGCCTTGATTCTTAGAATTTTTTCTGGGGAAAAGTCATAAACTTAGAAAATACAACAAGCTCAATTCCTCTCTAGACTACAATTCTAACTAATGGCATCGGATCACCCAAATTTATCATCCTTTTAGAAATCATATATTCAAACATTCATTGAAGTAGTTATAGGTTGAAAGATACAATAGAATTCCTCCATATACTTCGGCGTATGGCATTGAAAATCTCCCAAAAATCCCAGGACATTCTATCCGCTTTCTACAGCCTTTTATCTGCATCGCTATGTCAAGTTCACATGTTCCCTTTACTCTTCTAGCATAATTAAATCATTTCAGTCTCTTCATTACAAAATAACATGTGTATTCAAGAAACATAATGGTGACATATATCCATGTGTATTTGACCACATAATCAATAATCTCCTTGTACAGTCTGACCAAATGCGCATGTAAGCCTTCATGAAAAAAAACAGATTTGGTGATAACAACAATCACTTTTATAGCAGCACACATCTATACTGACCATGTAAGCACGATCCTAGCAATGATTGGAATCCTACAGACGTGTAACCTCCCTGAGAATAACTCTCATCACTATTCTTTGGGACTGAGGACTTTTATGTAATGAATTTCAAACTATGGAAGATTATGTACAAATTGTGCACTCAATGTTGTTGACAGTCCTTCAGCACAGGTTTCTGCAAGACTCTAGAGTGATGGCACCAGATCTTGCACAACCTATCTATCTTTATGTCTATACATAAGTGATTCAATTTGTAAGTATAAAGTGATGGAAAATGTAGATCCTATATCATGCACTTCTGGTATTACCCATTGGTGCATAAGAGGATGTGAGTAAGGCTACACACATACCTTTTTTGGTAACTGAAGCTGTTGCACAACTAAAGGCACATGTTTCAACCTTGGAACAATGAAGAGAGGAGAATGTTATGCCCCAAATGCACAATCCCATGGGCATCCCTTCAAAATTTTTGTCACTTTTCATCATTTTATCCTTTATTGGGATGCCTTGGCTAGTACTGGAATGCCCGTCGGTGCTTTGGTCCCATTTGGGGTGCCCTAATCCTTTTCACCCTTTCCTGCCACTTTTTGGGCACTTTCTAGCCGTTTGAGAATTCTATCTTTTTGGTGGTCGGCCTTTTCAGGGTTAGTTACAAAATTAGGACAAGAGAAACATATAAATATAAAGTTATGAGATCATAATGAGGGACAAAAAACTAGTCACTACTATCATCCACCTAGAGTTCCATCCATCTAAGGAATGTAATGCTCATTTGCATCCATTTATCTTATCGTAAGGGACAAGGTTGGTTCATCTACATCACACAAGTTTAGGAGGGAAGTTTATTCTATTCCATCCACCATTTTATTACATTTTCTATACATAGTGTGATTGGCATAAGAGAAACCTAGGGCATGATCACACACACATTCACATACAACTACATCATGTCTAATATGTAGTGTAACAATCATTTAGTAAGTCCACTATTGTGGCAGTTGAGGATAGTATGACCCCTTCATTTGAATATTTATTTTTTTAGGGTTTGATGCTCATTTTTCATTTTTGCAGGTCTCTTATTCATTTTGTATTTCTAGAAACATACGGCGCAATCTAGTGAAGCTAGTGTGATAGGAAGAAAAAGGAAGGAAACTATCAAATGACACCTTGGAGGAAGGTTAAAGAGATTTTTCACTGACTAGGGAACCCATATTTTAGACGAGGGCACCCATAAGAACCCTTGTAGATATCTAGGCACCCCAGTTCACTCAGATTGATCATATCTGTACTTTTCAAAACATCAGCACAATCGTTTCCTCTTTCTGTTTATCCAAGCACCTCTGTGACACATTCTAACAAACCTATCAAATTAGCTGAGTTATTTCTAAATCTCTTTTCACTTTAGGGTTTTACAAATCTACTTTCATAGTTTCTTGGGTCATTTTCCATATTTATTTATTACATTCATTTATTGTTCTTCCTATTGAGATTAATTAACATTATCCCACATTTTAGTTAATAACAAATCATTCCCCCGTACAAACATTAAACACAGAAAAATTAAAAGAAACTAAAAACACAAAACATGACAAACAAATTTACTTACCTCATCTTGAGTGGACCTCTTCTACCTTCCACATGCTCCTGTAGCCTCCATCACTCAATTATCACTCTCTAATAACTCAATTATCTCTTTGAAACTTTCAAATCACAAATGAAAAATTTATTAAGGAAATCAACTATATATAGCCATCGAATATAGTGCATAGAAATCACCGATGATTCTGTAAAACCACCAACAATCCAATGAATCACCCATGATTCATTAAAATCGCTTGTGATTTCCTTTAAATCTCCAAAATAACACATTTTTCAAATAAAAATTTATTCTCCACAACATTATTACACTTGCATAATAAATTCATCTACAATGTGCCTCATTTGGAGGACCTCAAAAATCCTTACAAACAAAAAAACCTTCACAGGATTCATTTTACAAGCTTAACAGTAGTTAGTCATAAGTATATAGGACAAGAACACTTTAGTCCCCCTATAAATTGAATCCCTAGTCTTTTTAGAATATCATTTCTCCCAAAGAATCATATGCCTATAGGAAAAAAACCCTTTAGTTCCCCTATCACTTGATTCCATGACAACAACCATCCTGTATCGATACCGAGTCTTGGGAAAACCTCAAGAGAAACACACTATTCAATCAACTCAATAAAACTTGTGATTCTTGCAATGAGATATATTCACCCCTAGTTTGAGGGGGGATCACCCATCTAAATAATAACACAACATATCTCAAAATGCTTTTGTCTAGTAGTTTGGCAGTCACAAACTACTTGACAAAAAGGGAAAAATTTAGACACTGGGTTTTTGTTACCTGACAATTTCCCCTGATATATGAATTATTTAATTAAAAACCTATCATTATATCATTATCCTCAGTCTCCCCTCCATTTCATAAAATTAATTTTTTACGCCCTCATTAATTACCATTTACACATCCCAAATTACCTCCAACCCCTTTAAAACCACTTAACCATTTCTAAATCATCTCTAACCCATTTTACCCTAATCTCCTAATGTACCCAACTTGTGTAATATCTGTAAAAATATTTTCCCTCACCTATTTACCTAAAAATCCCATTTAAGAGGTGATTTTAACCACTTCAAAATGTTTTTCCTGAAATTCCCAGATCACTAGTGATTCTACCAAATCACCAGCGATTATAAATAACAGGTTTTGGCCCTCTGTGAGGGATCTATAAAAAACACTTTTATCTTTGACCCAAAAATGAATGTACATAATTCCATAGATCATCAAGGACCTGTATAAACCTCAAGCTATTGCAAAACATCATTTTGATAGTATTTTTCATCAATCATTTCCTTGGAAGCTTAACAAAATGCCATCAACTTCAATCATCTCCATCCAGTATTTGGATATGTATTTAAGCCTCTTTTCACATCAAGAGGTATTTATCTGTGTTATTTCATCAATTTCGTTTCATAAAAACAATCAAAATTCATCATTTAAAATCTTTGTTTATTGTTTTTAGAAAATTCTATCATTTTCACAGCAATCATCCATGATTCCCTTGAATCACGCGTGATTATGTTTAATTGCCCACGATTATGTTTAATCACCTACGATTCCTCTGAATTGGCAACGATCCCTATCAAATTATATCTTTTAACCAATTTATCAGTTTAGCATCATTTTTTTATAAATATTTTAGATTTAACTTATCCTTTTTAAGCATGACCTTACTTTAGATGGCAGTACCTAGCCAATCCCATCCTATCATAAGTATTTACAATATTTCGTTCCAGTAGTTCAACATCCCTTATTCTGGGAACAATAAAAATCCTTCACAAACCTACATTGTGGGAAATTAAGTTTTCCACTGACATTGAATACATCGAAGATCAGATCTAGTTCCTTTATGATATCCAACAAAAAAGGATGACTTTGTGTACGATTAGTTTGAGTCCGTCCTGATTGCATCCACCCTCAGTTGGGTCACATTTTAAGCCACACAAGACTTACCCTTTAGTATTGAGTTCTAAATCTCCTCGTCTATTATTTATCTATATTTTTATTTATTTATTATTATGGGTAAATATTTTTGAAGGGAATATACCCTGAGTACAAAAAGGCTCAAAAGCCAGATATCAAAAGAAGAGAAACCAAACCTAGATAGGCTACACACCATAAGCTAGGAGTCTCAACAACCAGATAATACAATAAAGAGAGAAAAACAAGATCAAGATATATAGTGATCCGATTAAGAGCAAAAGAGACAAAAAATGATCAAGAGGCATCCACAACTGGTCATCCCAGCAAAAAAAAACATCAAAACCGCCGAACAACAACTTCACTACCATTAAACAACAACAGGGCACCGCATCAATTGATAGCTATGTCAATCTTGGCCTTAATCTTCTAGAGCAAGGCGAAGAACACAATGGCCGTGGCTTGGGATGGATCTTTCATATCCACCTAGGAAATTGCAAGATCTCGGTTCTCCTTTGATCCCCATATTCATCAGGAATGCCGATAAGGATACACATACTTCACACATGTTGCTCTATAAAATTATAGATACTTTTAAGCACTGAGAGGATGCACTCATGACGCCCTTTTGCATTTCCAAGCTTGGCATCTATAGAAATAAGCTTCTTGAATATCTCAGCAGTGGTATCATCTTCTTCAGTGGTATTTATCTATCTTTTTCATTCATATATGATTATCATTATTATCAATCTACTTAATTGTATCAAAGAGAAATGGCATCCTCCAATGAAGTCCCTTTGGATTCTTGGAATTGGCCTTTTCTGAGTATCTCATCTATCTATTTATCTAATATTTACTTTCTAGTTGTCTTTGATATGCAAGTTTCTTCATCAACGTAAAAATAATGATCTTTATTCAAAAACATTGACATCCATCATCACAGGTATCGGTAAACCCCGTCATCTTCTGAGGTCTTTTTTTTTGTTATTTAATTTTATTAAGTAAAAGTTGGAAAGCAAAAAATATTTGGCACAAGTATGTCAAATCATGTGCATATGGATATGATGTAATGTGCTAGTAATAATAATAATGAATACTAAAACAATAGCACTTATGATGTGTACAAAAGTACACTCCCTTAGGAGACTTAGTGGGACTCGAAAGAGGTAAAATATTAAACATCGATGATACTTGTAAAAATTTGTAGAAATTTTGCATTCATAACTCAAGAACAAGTGAACACACATGTGTGTATAAAAATGATAACAATATAGCAAATATATGACTAGTATAGTAAACAAAGTGTACATGTGAGTATACGTAAGTAACAATAATGTGTAAAAAAGATTATGCACTATGTTGTGAGTGAGTGGAATGGAATGGAATTTAATTTGAATGTGATAGGAGTTTTTTTCCCCTCAAGAGGATGAATATGCATGACTGAGATGAGGTTCATTTATAAAAGACCTCTCAAAAGTCAAGAATGAACAATAGAACAAGAGTACGTAATCGGGAAATTGTTTGAAAGATGTGTATGATACAAATATATGATCATGAAGCACAAAAAGTGGAATATAGAATGGGGTGAGGTTCAATTCAGATTTAGACCCTCAACAGTTGAGTATGAACCATGTAACAAGATTGTGTCATAGGGCAGTGACAATATTAGTTATGTATCATGTTGTGTATGAATGATGTTTAAAAGTATGAATGATGGAACATGAAGCTTGATATTAGAAATGAGAGATGCGTAAGAATGTTAGGAGAAGGGAAAAATAATTACGATTCCCCCTAAGTGTGCTAATGAAGGATATCTATGTTTTGATGTGAGAGATACCATGTCATTGTGGGAAAGCGTTATATGTATCATGATAAAAGAGAGAGCTAGCAAAATGGTAGGTAAAAACAAGAGTAGGACCATGCTATGGTGGTAGATTTTTAAATGTGTCTTGTCAATTAATATACCAAGTAGTTTCTTTGACAAAAAAATATTTGTTAGAGATTACGTGCGATTGATGATGTTGCAAAAGAATTGATAAAGGAAGAGAGTGGACTGATTTTGGGAGTTGGTTGCTTAGTTTGACTTGGTAGTGTCATAGGTGACTTGAGAGGACGAGATGTTATAGTGATTTTAAGAGGTGGTTGCTTAGGTGGAATGGGTTGAATAAGAGGCACTTGATTTCCTAAAGAAGGAATAGTAAAAGTGATAGCATGATGCTCATTAGTCATAGAAGAATCATATTTAGGAACCCATTGGGATGTATCCATTAGATATGAACATGTTTTGCAGGGAATGAGATAAAACCTTGCCACTCAAGATGCTTGATTATTTGTTGTAAATCCTAATAATCATTTTCATTATGTCCATTAATTTGATGATAATTATAATCTAGATAACCTTGATATTTTTCAAGCCAATGAGGAGGATAGTTATGAGTAGATGGAAATATGATCAAATGATGAATAATTAGTTGAGGAATAATATCTAATTTTTTATCATTGAGATCAAACTTGAGAGGCCCAGGGAGCGGAAATATTCGAGGTTCACTGATATGAGTTCATTTAGAACACATAGAAATAGGATGATAAGAAGAACTAGCATTAGTATGAGAAGTGTCCTTAAAATGTTGGATTTTAGATTTAAGAGATGTGATCATGGATTACAGAGTCTGAAATTTATCTTGAAATAAAGAATCTAAAGCTTGTATTGATTGGAATTATGACCAAGAGAGTCATCAGAAATACTATCAAAGATAACACTGACTAGAGAATGTGGTGTATCTAGAAGTAGGAAGATAGAGTGTACGTATTTTTTGAGAGAATATTTTGACGATGGGTGCATTTGAAGTAATTGATACGAGGGTACTTGAGGAGCTTGAGAAACCATGAAAGAAGAAAAATGAGGATCCAATAGTATTTGAATGAGATGAGTTCACCAAATGATTTAAAAAACATTGAAATTTATTAAAACCTTAGGATATTGAAGAGTCGCGTGTAATAGATAAACGATAAACATAAATATGAAACAATAAATAAACAAATAGAAATTAAAAACCCTAAGTGCAAGAGAGGGAATAGAATACTTAGCTGATTAAAACTTTTGTTGAAGGTGATTTGGACTAGAAAACAAGTGAATATGAGGAAGGGACTACCCCAACCGCACTCAGAAAAATGTGGAACTATCGGAATAAGTTATACTAGGATGCCTGGACTGGTGCTAGGGTGCCTAGTTACTAGAGGCCCCTATTGGGTGCTTGTGACTGCACAAAACATCATAATATTTTTTTTATTAGGTTACAAGGTGGTTGCTAACCTTCATTGTTAGTTTCCTGTATGTCACACTATGTCCGTAGAATTCATCTGTAACCTGCAAAGAGAAAGATATCCTGTAAAACCCAAAATGAATCAAATATGAAAATAGAAAAGATGCAAATGGGGAGTAAGAATTACCTTGATGGTCACCCAACTGAGTGAACTTATGACTAAGCATTGCAATACATTTCAGAATTCGTATATTTCTTTTGTGTGTGTGTGTGTGCAAGAATCATGCCCTAAGAGTCTCTTGTGCAAGATGTACTTGATAGCGAATGAGAGATAGATTTACGAATGTAAATAGATGTGTGGATGAAACAAAATAAAATTCCCCTCCGATTCTTGTATGGAGAATTAGGTTTCCCTTGTCCCTCGAATGAAGCTAGATGCATGTGTTTGATTCTCTAAGATACCTTTCAATTCAACCTTAGGTGATGATAATAGATGCTTAGAGCTTGGTCCTTTAATTTGATCATACAACATTGTATTTATATTATTGCCTTCTTTTAATTTCATAATTGACCACTGAAAGTATGACCCATAAGAAAAAAATATTCCCAAAAGATAAAAGAGGCCCAAAATGGGCAAGCAAGATACAAAGAGATCGGGGTCACATAGAGGGGATGAGGGTGCTTGGGCGCTAACGTCCTGGTTGGGTGCTGGTGTCGAAAGCCATGAAAGATAAAATAGTGAAGGTCAGATTGGGTAGTAGGGTGTATAATAATTGAAAGAAGACAAGAAGCAAAGAAAAAATGTCAAAGACAGTAATACTTAATTAATAGTTTTCTTTCTAAGGAATGGTATGAATGCAAGTATGTGATTAGGACTTAGAAATGTACCAAAGTGCATGATTTTGTGTCGACATGTTTCAAATAAAAATGATAGATTAGGGAAAAAACAAATAAATTATTATAACTTATCTATTCTTGACCCTTTGCTATTGTCATTGCATTTACCACCATCATGATCAAATTCTCTTTGTTTTGATTCTATCTACAAGCTAAATGGTTGTTGGAAATCTAGAGATCCAAATTTAGCTAAGTGGTTAAGTGAAAATGATTTCTGAAAATAGAAAATGTGGGATATATATATATATATATATATATATATATATATATATATATATATATATATTAGATTTGGTTTTCTAACATTATTTTGAGTGAGTGTATCTTGGGATGGCATGCATAGGGTAGGTTGATTTCTTATCTTCACATGTATGGTAAGTAATTTTGTCTTTTGGTTTTAACACATTTTTCCAAAGTCATTTTATTACTACACTTGATTCCCGTTTTCTTTTGTAGGTAGTGGGAAATATATTTTGGTATCATATCGGAAAGTGATCAAGAAAGGTAAATTTATAAACCTCCCATCAGGGAGCGTCATACTCAAATATCATGTTTTAAACCACTCATGGTTAAGATGCTCCTCCAATGGGGAAATACATACGCACCTAAGAATTACACAATGCTACACAAAAGAGTGCAATAATTCTCTGATGATGAAGAAAATATTCTCCAGAGTAATAATGAGATCCAGATCCTTCCCCTTCACCTTCGCATACCTTTTATGACATGTTTTTCCATGTTTTCAAAGTTATAAATTTCATTGTATCCTTGCAATCTATTTTCTTTTCTTTTCATGTGTAATTTTTGTTGTTAGTTACGCAACAGCCACTATAGTTACACAACCACTAGTCTATATAGATAGTCAGTTGCTTAACCACTGGATTATCTTGCCTAGTGGTCCTATCACCATAATCTTAGAATAAAAAACACACACTTTTCAATACATGTTTAGATTTTGAGAATTATTTTCTCAATGGTTTCTTAACCATTTTTCCTAGTTTTGGTCACATTGGATCTGTATTGGAATTATCTTCCAAGTTTAATATGTTTAGAATGTTGACTGTGCCTTATGTTGATGTGTTATCACTTCTTGTTGGACATGTGCTGATAGACTCGTTCTTCCCAAAATATTTATAAAAGTCCATATTTTACCTTAATGATGGGCTGGAGTTTTCATATTTTGGATGTAAAGTTATGGTGCTAATTTTTTTAGGGGAATTACACAAACAACTAACTCTTTTCTCTATTCCTTCCTGATCCATTTTTATTAGTCACTTGCTTACAACCAGCTAGCAAAAACAATGTATATATATCTTTCTGCTACCTTCCAACACTCTGCACACATTTGGATCAATTTGAAATCACCTCTAGAGAAGAAAATAAAGATGAGGAGACCAAAAAAAACCATACTTATATTAGTATCCCAGTTCAATAGTAATAGGTTGGGTATGTTTTGAATACTTCAAGATTTGGTTAACTTAGTTTGTTAACATAGAAGAAATACACTCTTTTAAATTGGTAGAATTAACTATCTCTTGATTTCTCGTGTTGTCTATGTATTGTCTGCACAAATTTTTGATTGAGATCTTTGTCCCTGCTTATCCGTGTAGATCTGCAAGGAAAAGAATTTTTAGGAATATTTTGTATCTGTAATCCTTTTTTATTGCTTGATTTTATCTTCCATATAATTTAATTCCACTCTACCAAGAAATGATTCTAGGTAAAGAAGAAACTATTTTTGAGAAGGTTTTCTTTCCTTTCCCATGAACTTGAGGTAGAATTTAGTTAGAAGAAATCTCATTTTCCACTATAATAAATTTTGAACACATCTTCAGTTTAGACTATATGCAGTTATACAATCTTGCAACATAGGAATAGCCACATCCAACTATTCCCTATTTTAGCTTATTTTAATTTAGAAGTAGCTTGTTTTATTTTAGAATAGTTTCTCTATGTCTATGTCTATAAGTATTTTATTTTATTTAATTATTTTAAATCAAAAAAATACCAAAAAGAATGTAAGAATTTAGTTTATTTAATTGTTTTACATTCGAAAAGCTTTATTTAAAATTTGGAAAAAAAAAGAAACAGTTAGCTTGATGTTTTACTTTATTTGAATATTGCCAAATGCAATTTAATTATATTAAAGGGTGAATTAATCATCTTTTATTTAATTTGGATTCACTTGCGTTATTTATTTAAAGTTGGGAATTAAAGGTAGATTTGAAATTGGAACAAACACAATTCCTCATTTCCTTAGCGGTCTAGGCTACCCGTACTTAACACTTAGCCCTTTCGGTTACCATTCCTTTATTTCCTTCTGCATTTACCATGATTCGATGCCAATATGACCATCTAGGGTCAACCCAAACCCTATAGAAGGATATTCGATCTGATTATAAACCCAACATCGAACGATATTAGGGAGAAATTGACCTAGTTTGTGGGCACTAGTTTGTAGACAAACCCACATACCGCCAAAGAACATCAGCCAACTTGATGCCCTCAATGACCAAGTAACCATAACATAACAATATTGGACTGATTTAGCTAACATGGTTAGACTATGAAACCCTTATTTTTTCTCAAAATATTATCTCTCGATCTTATATGACCCTCTTTGGAGAGGTACATTTAGAGTCAGAAGGAAAATTCTATTGAATCGGTTAATTGAGTCGCGCCACACTCAGTTTCACTAACATAGACGAAGACCTACGTACATCAATCATTCTCGACTAGAGTATCACTCTTATATAGGTTAGACATTAATTTTTTTCCTTTAACGAGTGAATTCCCAATTTACAATTTGGACATCTCCATTTTCCTTGATCATAGATCATGGTATTATCATTATTCCCATGTATCTTGATTTAATCATATCTTGTAATCTCATTCCCAACCCATTTATCTTACTTTGGTTGTTCCGGCATGAGCTCGAGAAGTCAAGTGCATATATAATTACTTGTTGATTCTCAAGTGTACAACCACTAACAATATTTGTTTTATCTAGATTCAATAAAAGGATCCTCTGCTTTCACAAGAATGAGGGACATAGTCCCAGAGTGTTGGTGAAAATCAACGAATTTATTCTTGTGACAAATTATTTCTCCAACAAACATATAGAAATCCAAAGAAGCATCATATAGAAAAATAGAGTAGTAGCATAGAGAAAAATAGAGTAGCAACATACATAAAGTAGAGGAACACAATACAGAGGATATAAAATATATACTTACAGCAACATATAGAAGAAATTTTAATCTTTTTACAGTTTTTATTGGGCTTGGTAGAATCTTATTTTTTATTTTCTCTATTATAATCTACCTCACTTATTATCATGTATTTTTATTTTATTTACATCTATTTTCTAACAAAGAATGTTAAAGGCACAAAGAGAGAAATGTTCTTGATTAGCAAAAATTCATAAGGTATTTTTAAGAAACCCATATCTTTAGCATATTCTGCAGTCATTAGATCCCATGAGACCATATACCTTTTAGCCATTCTTTCCATTTTTCATACATATCTGCCAATGCACTTGTAACTAGAAAATTTAACAAATGTTTATTCTCCATTAATGCAAATCCTTTCTTTATTGTTGCACCGTGTGACATGAATTTTTTTGGGGCATATCAACAAACATTTAACATGGATTTATGTGCTACCTTAGTAAAACACACATAGATGACAAAATATTTTTTTCATCTAGCTATTTTTTGTTGAATACTACAGTAAAATACTATGCTGAAGTGGTAGTTAAATCCTAATCTACCCCTTAATGCACAAGTGTAAGAAAATAGTTCCCAAACTATAAAAATATCTTGGAACAAGGAAATTTATTCAATTTTTTTTGTAGAATTTAAAAAAATTGTAGTTTAAACTGTGAAAATCAAGAAGAAAAGTTCAAAAATAACGAACTATTGAAATAATTATCTCCAAAGGACCTTTATAATAGGCATATTATTTAACTGTTTATCTAAAATTATTCAAGAATTCACAAAACATTGGTATCTAAATAGAAAAGTTGAGTCTAATATGTTTAGTAGCAGCGTAATAGTGCAAATTTCTATTTCTACAACATATAGAAACAAAAAGCAAGAACATATAGATAAATAAAGAAGTAGCATACATATAACTAGAGCAAAAACATACAAAAAATCGAGGAGTAGAATTCATAGGATATCAAAAATATACTTGCAACAACATATAGAAGAAATCTTAATGAATGTACACTTTTTATTGGGATTAATATAATTTTATTTTTTCGTTGTCTTTATTATTCTCTACCTCCCTTGTTCTCATGGGTTTTTCTTTAATTTTAATATATTTTCGAACAAAGAATGTTGAAGACACAAAGAGAGAAATGTTCTTACTTAATAAAAATCTCATAAGGTATTATCAGCAAACTTATCTCTTTTACATATCCTACAATCATTACATCCCATAAGACCACTCACCTTTCAGCCATTTTGTCCAACATTTCACATGCTTGTGTATTTTGCATACATATCTTCCAATGCACTTTTAACTAAAACAATCAACAAATGTTTTTTTTCCATTAATGAAATGCCCACATTTTATACTGCACTATGTGACATAACCCTTTTTTGGGGCATATTGACTAGCAATTAACATGGTCTTGCATGCTTCCTTAGTTAAAATCCCCTTTATGAAAAACTATTATTTTCCCTTTAGCCATTTTTTCTTAAATACTAGGGTAAAATACTTCGCTGAAGTGGTAGCTAAATCCTAAACTACCCCTTAATACAAAATGGAAAGAAACATGTTCCCAAATTGTAAAAAATCTCTTAGACTAGGGAAATTTAATAAAAATGTTGGTGTACAACTTCATCAATTTGTAGTTTAAAATATGAAAATCGTGAAGAAAACTTAAAAAAATCAAACTATTGAAATCATTATATCTCAAAAAAACCTTTATAATAGTCATATTATTGAAAAACACAAATTTTCGTCTACAATTCTTCAAGCATTCATGAAACATTGGTTTCTAAATGTAAACTATGAAAATAATGTAAATATTAAAAGTAAATCACTTCTCAAACACAAAGGCAAAGACCAAAAGTCATAAACTACAAAAAAATATTCTAGCTGAGTTCTTATCTATCACTTTCCATCTTTCGTCTAGTATTTTCATTCTATGTGTCTCCTTGATGATTTTCAATGTCCAGCAGAATCAAAATGATACCAAAAAAAATTTCTTGATGGTTTGTTTTGTTTTATTCTTAATTAGAATGCAGTTGGATGGTGTGATTCTTTCTTTCAAAGCACATTCCTCACCGAAAAAATTACAAAATATGATACTAATTAATTACAGTACATTGTAGAGTATAAATATTCTTATAGAGGATCTTGTTGGTGCTCAATTTGATCTCACCCCATGTCTGTCCTTGAAATTCTCCAATCTATTGCGGGCTTTGTCGTATTTTCTATCTCCCCTTATTGATGCATGAAAGATCTTTTTCCTTCATTTGCTTACCATGATCAATCCTTTCCTTTGGGCAGAGGATCACTTTAAGTCAAGAATTTGTTTTCCGTTCCTCTATGTCTATGTGAAAGAATTCGAAACTTGGGTGTAAAATCAGGTGTTTTTCCCTTCCTTATGTTTTCTTTAGTCATGATTTTGTTTTCCCTATCAATTTTTGTCCCAACATCTATGAAAAACGTGATCCTTTCTGAGTTGGATGTCAGCTCGATGGTGGCATTTTGAAACTCTAGGGCCCGCTATCAACTTCAAATTCTGTCCTTAAAGAAATATTCATGTCTAGGCACAAATGGTGCTTGCACTACATCTAAAAAATTTAAAACTCTTGTGTTTGACCTTTGAAATTTATATCGCTAGGGAGACATGTGGAGGACATGACGCTCCTTTCAGATTGGATCCACCTTGGTGGGTCACTTTGAAACTCTAAGGCCCGCTTCACACTCAATTTTTTTCCACATGGTGAGCCTACGGTCATGCTTAGGGTTCACCTCTTGCTTTTGAGCACCATCTCAAAGTTGCGCCAAGTGAGAAACCGTGGAGGCTTCTACCAGCTCCTACTTCATACTTAAACATTTTTTTTCAAATGGCCGGTGCAGCTTTCTAAGGCCATGGGACACGTGGAGGGCTCATGCCTACTTTGAGGACCTGCCTTACTGTACTTTACTTTTGAAGTTATGCCCCGAAGGGGACATGTGGTGAGCCCACGCTTGTTCAACGGTTCTCTGCTTTTGGGCACCTTTCTCAAAGTTGTGCCTAGGGAGACACATGGTGCCTTCTACTGGGTGCTCTCTATACTTAAACTTTTCAAGACAACTCTATCAAAGGCCTGAGACACGTGGATGGACCATGCACTTGTTTAGGGTCCTACCACTAAATTTAGGCACCATATCAAAGTTCAACTAGGGAGACATGTGGAGACTTTCCCACTGGCTCCACCCCTTATACTTATAATTTTCCAATGGCCAAAAGGAAAAATTGTCTTGGGGCCCTAAACACATGGCACATTCTGAAGGTCCCGCCCATTGTTTGGAAACTTACCTCTGTACTTCACCTTTGGAGTTACGTGATGAGCCCGAAACATGTTTGGGGTCTCGACTCTAGGGCACCATATCAAAAGTGTGCCATTGAGACAAGGGAGGAATAAACTAGAACCTTTGTGCATTGCATGATAATTTTCAAAGGCCACAAGGTGTTTTGCTCCAAGATTCCTTGAGCATGTGAATATGCATTGTTTTTCATCAACTTATTTGATGAAATTCACCCATGTACATCTCCTTTGTAGTTGCACCAAGTGAAACATGTGAATAGATTCTAGAGCTTAATTTGTGAAGTCCAATAATTCTAAAGTTACTGTGCATTTCTTCTGATTTTGAAGCCTATAAATTGCTCAAGACACTTTCAAAAGGTGCAAATTACGCATTGTTTTTCTTAGAAGATCAGACCTGCAGATCGTAGAGTATGCAGAGGATAATCAATGCATGGACACTCATTTTTCAGAGATGAAATGATGGAGGTATCCATACGTGGGCAAAGGATGAATCAAGGTGTTTGCTTGAGGGTGAAAAGGATTGTCTGTCAGATCCAACTATACAAGTGCCATTAGAAAATGATTTAAAACGAGGATTTCTCGCATGACATAATAATAAGAATGATTAGAAGGACTGTAAAAAAGTTGTGGCATGACATCCCAGTCATCTATTCGAGGGTCTGAGAAATGTGATCAGTTCATGATTTGTCCACCTGGCAGCTATGGGGTGTAAATTTGTTAAACATTACTTTCTAAGACAAATACTGGTAACAAAAAAAGGTTCCTTAAATATTGTTCTTCTTAGGGGGGGAAAGCTTTGGGATGAGTAAATGAGTGAAATGTATAACATGTACATGAGAATAGTCATACAAAATGGTCGGGAGTTAATTTTTATGAGATTTTTTTGATAAAACCCATCTTCCTGAGAGACCAATTTGAGAAACCTATTAGTCTCTTGTGTTTTAGATTTGAATCATGTCAAGTTGGTTGCAAGTGTATAACCATTGACAAGCTCTGAGACTTTTTAAAGAAAAATTTCCCCTGCTGATGAATCTAATGAACTTTGAAATTAGTTCTATGTTAATCTTGGGAAAATTTATGTTTGCTTTATTTCAGAGTGTCTACAACTAGTTTTTCTTGTTCCTATTGACAATCTCTTGTTAAAATCCCTCCAAATCATACAGAATATCGTCCCTATGATATTCTTAGTGGAATTTTCAATTTCATTACGAGACCTGAGCCTTCATCTTGTAATGAGCCTAAACTTGTTTAGGGGTCCCCACTTTACTTGGCACCATTGTTGAGAAAGATTGTCTGTAAGCCATCTGAATGTATCTTAGGTGTGATGAATCCAGGGGTATTTGATTTTATAATTGAGTCTTTTCAAAGTCTCAAGAATTCATGTTAAATTCTTGGGACCATTGTGTGAAATTGTGAAAATATGAGCCTCCACTTGATTGCACAATTGACCCTGTACTGGTCTGAGGGAATATTGTAGCTATTCTACCAAGCATTCTATCATTTACTGATTTAGCCTAAGTGTTGTGAAGGTTCTCAGAATTGATCTGGAAATTGTAAATTGCTATCCTGCTTAATCTCCCACCAAAAATTATTCAAAAAAATGAATCAAAAAGGTGTGAACTACCCATTGTTTTCCCTGCATGTCCACAAATGAATAAATTCTACATGCCAAAGTATGTAGAAGAAATCAGGATTCCATAATATCTCTAGTAACCTCAACCCTGTTTAGGAAAACTCACCATTCTATCAGAAGTGAAAAATTGTAGAGAGTTAATATTGTGGTACATTGATCATATTTTCTCAAAGTGTCTGCCTTTCAAATTTGTGAAAAGAAGGATATGCCTCTCAGATCTAGCTATACAGAGCCACCAGAAAATGATTACAAACATGGGATCCTCTCACATGATAGAATCAAGAATGATTAGCACAGGACTGTCAAAGTAGTGAGGCATAGCATCCCAATCATCAGTTAAGGGTCTGAGAGGTTCTGATCCATTTCTCTAATTTTCCAAGTGACAACTACAGAGTTAGATTTGCTAAATCCCACTCCCCACCTATAAAACAACTCATAATAAGTATAGGTTCTATCTATTAGTTTTTTCATAATTCTGTGATGCTGCTCAATTCTCCAAGGGAGAATCAATTCGGATACCAACACCAGATTGGCACTACTGCTGAGGACTATTTGAGCTCGAGGACCTATTTGTAATGAGTAATAACACTAGATTGGTGAAAGTTGCAGGGAGTTATTTAGTGTGGTATGGGGACTATTTGATCTCTGAGAACCTTTTTTCCTGAGAAACCAATCTACCAGATTGGCAATGTTGTTGGGGATCTTAAGAGGAATTCTTTATATTTGGCAATCATGGTCAAGTTGTTTTGTCATAGTGCTATAAGTGATAAATATGTTATTTTAAACATCATCCTTACTGTTGATTTATCTGATAAGATTTGTTTGTAAGCCTTACAGAGTGTGTCTTAGGGCATGAGGAACTAGGGGTATTCTGAGTTTCTAATTCATTTTTTAGCTCGAGCCTTCATGTTTAAATTCATTGGAGATAGTGTGAAATACGGGTAAAGCAAGGACCTCCGTTTGATGCACAGCTTCTTGTTGAAGTGAATATTTTAGCTGTTATGACAGACATTTGAAAAATCAATTTTAGTGCATTTTCACAACTAAGTTGTGAAGAATCCTTAGTGACGACTCTATGTTTGATTAATTTTTGATAAATGCCACTGTCTTAATCTCTTTCCAATTGACAATTCATTCACTAATCTCTGCAAAGATGGAAGGAAGAAGATATTTCTTTTTTAAAGGACCTGCTAGAAGGTAATTTCCAGAGATGGGAAAGACAAATTCTAAAGGAACAAGAATATGGAGAAGTTTTTTGAGATCAGATAATGTCTCTAGAAAGGAGTTATCAACCTTGTTTAGGAAGTTGATCAGCCATGTCATTAAATATTTCCATACTCCCTCAGAGTTAAATTGCTGGGTGCATTGAATAAGGTAGTGTTATCCAAGGGTCCCACCCTCAAGGTAATTTGTGCATAACATGCATCAAATTCATTCAATCCTTCAGCAATTAGATTGATTCAAGGCCCGAAATTGTGTCCTCTCATGGGGGGCCCCTCGGCTTCTCTCTAACTCTCCCAGTCCAAGATAGATCAAATCCTTAATGAAGGTGTGAGAAAATTTTCTTCGATTCCTAAGTGACAAGGAGTCAGAAAAAGGTCCCCTCCCCCAGGACTAAAAAATGAGGCATAATATCGGGTCTGAAGGGCTCGGGTCGTACCAGTTTGGGTTGAACTGAGCTAAATCGTTGTACCAAGCTTGGGGCCAAAAATGCTATGGGAGAATCGGCTAGGATACCTAGTCCTAGGTAGTCTGGCGAGATAGTTGGGACGGTGGGACGCGTGGGATCGCGAAGATTTAGCTGAATCGGCCAACAAGACTGGAAAAGCACCATTGCTTAAGTATTATTTGAGCTCGTGATGGTCTAAGACAGCTGTGGCCAAAAGTACACAGAGGACGTGAACTGGCGTCGATTCAGCCGAAATAGGAGACTTTCATGATGCAGATAGTTTGGGACATCCAGGCCAAAAGTACGTATGGGATGCGAAAAGCTTGGTAAATTAGCTTTAGAGTGAATGGAATCTCGCCAATACGTGTCTTCACCGCAAACAGGAACAAGGAAGCCCAGAATTGTACCGAATTGCAGGAGATTTACAAGTTGTCTGCGTGTAATATTTCCGGGACATGTTGGTTTTTTACCACGCGGGTTTACATCGATTAATCTGAAATCGGCTGAAGGCAAAGAAGAAAAGTCAACATCTATGAATCTGTGCATGAACTTCAAACGTTGCCATAGACTTTTGACTCCGAGCTCCGATTTTCAGTGCAAAATTGGACTTTCTAGAACGAGCACGATCCCAAAATAGCGACTCTGTTTTCAATGCAGGTAGATATATTTAATCAAAAGAAAGTGTATTCAGCTCCATGTCAGTTGAAATTTATCACTAATCCCTGTCAAACCTAGACAGGAAGAATGCCTACCAGACTTCAAAATAACTACCCTGCACTCAGAAGGCCATAACTTTCTGCATTTGGGCAATGAAATCACATTCAAAATTGAGTACCATCTGGAATTGTGGCTTTGAGCCCAGACACATAAAGATCAATAAATTATCATATTTGATGAGAGATTGATCAGCCTATTTTTAAGAAAACGTGGCCGGACTTCATAACAGTGTTTCTGATTTGGTGGTTGGGAGTGCAATTACAGAGGCATGGTCATCATTCTTTCTCTGCTGCAGTACCTGGGACAGTATGGGGAGCCTTATTGCAAGTAATATATAATAATTTTCATCTCCATTTAATGTCCTCTGTACAAGTGGTCTGAAGCTGAAAGGATCTTCCAAGAAACATTCCATTCCTGTGCCCCACAGACTCCTCTCTTCTCATCATTTTCTATAAATTGCCTGTAAGATGGGCTCATTTTAAGGGGAGGTAGTTTTTGTAGCAAAGCTCCCCATCAAAACCTTAGCTTGTTGTGAAGCCAATGTGTTACGGGCCCTATAGTTTTCAGAGGTCCTTACATGGATGATCCAGGCCCTCATCTTGTTGTGCTCGAAAGATCTTAGAAATAGACTACCTAAAGTTCAAGGATATAATACTATTACTGGTGATCAACACTTAAATCTTTTTGTCAATATGATGGAAGACTTTGAGATCCAAATTTGAGGATGTGTACATAAAATTGTTTATTCATACCTATAGAGGAGGATGCAAGGGACTAGTATAAATCATTGCTAGACAACTCCATTTATTCATGGATAGAAATGAAAAATACTTTTAGATTGCAGTATGGAGATAAAACAGACTCTTGGTTTCTTTTATCAAAATTTTGAAAATATTAAAAATAATCCCAATGAATCTGTTCATGACTTCAATACAAGGTTCAATAAGACTCTGAATAGGCTACATGTGATCCTAAGTCCAAGTTATGTCTCTTTTTTGATAAAATACTCTAATGCTTTTGATAAGAAGGTTTCTTATTATTTGAGGGATAAGAACCCAACGACATTGAGGTAGGCCTTAACCATGGATTTTTAGATTGAAAACAATATAAAATTAGATGGTAAGCCTCATAAGAGGTAAGGTATCAAGTTGATCAATCCAAAGAATCCTCAGTCAAGTAAGTCTGTGGATCTGGAGGAGGTTGTGAAAAATTTAGCCGGAGATGTTAAGGAAATATCCTTTAAATTTACCTAGAGTAGAGAAGGGGATTGGAAAAAGTTCCTAGGGTCAGTATAAAGCACAAGGTCAAGAAATATTTACAAATCATCCTAGGGGTGATCAGAGATCTGATGACAGAGGAAAAGGACCCATGGAGTCGGGAAATAGATAGCCCCAAGCCCATGAGAATAAAATTGTGCCTGATCCTTTGACTGCCAGAGTTGCTGTTGTGGAAGAAGCCAATGAAATTGAATGGTGTGATAGATGTTTCTTTCCACATGCCCCATGTGATGAAGAAAAAGAAGTTGAGGAAGCTGATGATGATGTGTGCATGGTGGGGTGCTCTACAAGCTTACAACAAGGAGCAATTTTGATTGAATTAATCAGTGCCAGAAAATTCTGCATATTTCTGAGATTGCATCCACTGGGTATTACCCCTTCTTCCCTCTCATAATTTTTAAATAGATATGGTACAATCTTTTTAATTTCCTAGTAATTATTTTGAATACTTAAAGGCATTAATGACTAAAAAGTATGATGCAAGAATCCCTTATGAGGAGGATAGGAAGTTGTTAATGAATGTTGTAGTTGGCCATGAAAATTAATATAACACTAGGAGTAAAGTTTTCAAAGGTGAAGGGCCTCATGCTAAACTAAAAAATCCAGTTCTCACCAATATCTCAAAAGAAACTCCTAAGAAAGATACATCTGGAAAAATCCTTGTGTCCCCAAGCAGAATTGGTATCCCTGCCCATGCTCAGACCATGAAAAATTATTTGATGTCAGATGAGTTTCTTAGTCTTCCTCCAAATGCTTCCTTTCCCAAATACATTCCTTATGACATTGCCCAAGTCTTGAGTCAGATCAATATTTTTGTTCCAATTGTTGAGATGCTTAGGATTCCCGAGCACAAGAAAAGGGCCTTTGAGTATTTGGGATTGAAAGAAGAAAATATTACCCAGGGAAGAAATGTAAATAATGTTGAGACTTCTCCTACCATTTCAGAGTTTGAAAAACCCCAAGTGCAAGAAGAACTACATGAGCCACGTGAAGTATATTCGGGAACATCCTTGGTTGAGTCCCAACTGAATGTAGATCCATTTTTTACTACTCTGATTATTAGGGACATGTTGTTACACAACTGTTTTTTTTATTCTGGAGCATCATGCAATGTTATGCCTCTTGAGGTCATGAATGAATTAGATATCAAAAATGAAAACAACTTATGGAAAGTGCACTTCCATGGATTCCAGAGAGGTTCAGTGGTTGGATGTGTCAAGGGTCTGATAGTGCAACTTGTAGCTTACCTAGGAAAGAACTTAAAACTAGATGTTGTTATTGTTGATTACCCTACCAAATGGGGAATGTTGTTATCAAGAAAGTGGGTTGTTAGTGTGGGTGGGAGTGTGTAGATGGATATGTATTTTTCCACTATACCTATTGAGGGCAGCCTTGTAAATTTGTATGGTGAAAATAATATGTTACATCTCATTGAGGATCCCAATACCAATTCGTATGAAGTGTTATACACTGAGACTGATGTAGATAAATTTATTGGATTTTTTTGATGGTAAAGAGTAAAAAATTGATCAATGCAAGTCTCTTAATCAAGTGCATTCTCCTTGGACTTTGTTTGTTTGATGGGGCTTGCTCTAAATTTAGAAATGGTGCTAGTATTGTTTTGATATCTCCATGCTAGGAAGAGTTTTTTTTTCTCTTTTAAACTCAACTTTGAGTGCACTAACAATATTTTCGAATATGAAGCACTGCTCTTGGGTCTAAGAATTGCTTCGAAACATGGTATTAGAGACATAATTGTTAAAGGAGATTCAAAGCTAATTGTCAAGTAGGTTAGAAAACTATATGCAACCAAAATCAGAGAATGATGTAGTATAAGCATGCAATATGGGATTTCATTGAGATGTTTGACTCCTTTAAACATAAGACATCATGATAGGAAGTATAGTAATCGAGCAGACAAATTGGTCGTATTTTGGTCCAGAAATGAAAATTATAGTATATCCCCCTATAGTGAGTATAATATCAAGGTATTGACTAGGCCATCTATTCTTGACAATGTTAAACACTGACAAGTGTTTGAAGACGACACCCCAGGTGCAAAGGTTTTTATAGAACCAAGGAGAATTTGTTGATCAATGTATAGATTGGAAGCCAATGGTTTCTACAGATGATGGAAAGGAGACTTTATTTGGCAAAAACAACATATCATTTGAAGACTAATATTATTCCCAGAGGTTTGGTAGCACTTGAATCAAACTTTGATAATGTTGATTACATTTTCAATAGACACATGTCATCCTTGAGGGATGTTGAAGAGTATGACCTGGGCACAAAGGATAAACCATGAATATCTGGCTAGGTAGAAATCTGAGCAAGGAAGAAAAGCAATCCTATGTCCAATTGCTGAAGAAATATCAGGACTACTTAGCATGGTCTTATTTTGAACTAAGAGTGTACAGAGAAGATATTTTCCTAGCACGAAATTCCCTTAGAAGCTTCTGCCAAGCTGTTTTAGGTAGAAATAGAGGCCGATCAATCCACTTCCTTTCCCTGAAGATGCAATAAGAAATGAAAAAGTTGAGGGATGGAGGAATCACACAGCCCACAAGGTACTCATCATGGGTTGCAAACTTGGTACCTGTTAGAAAGAAAAATGGAGATATAAGGCTTTGTGTGGACTTTAGAAACTTGAATAGAGAATCAATGAAGGATAACTACCCTCTGCCAAATATGGAAAATATGTTACAACTGGTTACTGGTTCAAAATTATTATCCACCTTGGATGGTTTTTTATGGATATAAACCAGGTAGTTGTGAATGAATTAGAGTGAATCAATACTGCCTTTACCCTCTCCTTGGGGAACATATGTATATGTTAGAATGCCCTTTGGTCTAATGAATGTTGGAGCCACTTTCCAAAGAGAAATGGATGTAGATTTCTCTGGGAATATTAATGATTTCATTCCTTTATATTAAGATGATGTGACTGGTTTCTCCAGAAAAATAAGTGACCACTTGCAACACTTAGAAAAAATGTTGTTAAGATGTAGGGAGTATGGTATTTCACTAAATCCCAAGAGGTGTCATTTTGGAGTTCAGAAAGCAAAGCTTCTTGGGACACATTATGTCAAAGGAAGGGGTCATGATTGATCCTGAGAGGGTAGAAACCATCAGCAAAGTCCCTATTCTAAGAACCAAGAAGGGAATTCAATCATTTTTTGGGCAGATTAATTTTATTAGGATATTTATCTCCAAATTTGTTGAACTAACTATCCCAATCACTAGCATGCTAAAGAAAGACCAAAGTATCAAATGGGAAGAAGTAGTTGTTCAATCTTTTGTTGGGATCAAAGAAGCATCAAAGAATGCCCCTGTTTTAGTAGCTCCAGATTATAAGAATGCTTTCCAAATGTTTACTTTTCCTTCAAAAAGTGTTGTTGCATCTATATTGTTGTAAAAGGATGATGAGGGAGCTAAAAGACCAATTACCTTTTTCAGTAAGGTATTATAAGGAGTTGAGATAAAATATACTATCATGGAGAAGCAGGGCATTTGCTCTGGTAAAAGCAAAAAAGGTCTGCAGGCCATATAGTTTGAGTTCCAAAGTCATTGCTTATGTTCCCCACACCATGGTGAAATATATCATATCAAAAATGTAGGTTTCAAGAAAAATATGTCGATTGGTAAACAAATTGCAAGAGTATGATATGGATATCCAAACTACAAAATTAGGTTTGGTCCTGGCAAAACTTATGGCAGAGAGTAATCTGCAGAAAATTGGGGTAAATGAATTTGAAGAAGTAAGGCTGAATGTTCTTAAAAAAATGATAAACTCTGAATGGTACAAAGAAATCATTTTTTTATCTCAAACATCTACAATGCCCTGAACATTTGAGTAAGAATAAAAAAAGAGCACTTAAGTTAGATTCCTAAAAATATGGCATTAGTGATTTTGGGTTAGCTTGGAATAACCCTGAGGGAGTTCTCTTAAGATGCATTGCTGAAGATGAAGCCCCTAACATAATTTTTTATCTCCATGGAGGATTTTGTGGGGGACATTTTTTTTGGAAGAGTCACAGCTCATAAAATCTCAAGGGATAGTTATTGGTGGCCAACTCTTTTCAAGGATAAAAATCTATTGGTTAGAAAATGTGAGAGTTACCAATGCTTTTCTGGAAGAATGAAAGCTTCATTCTCCCTTCGTTTTCAATGTATATCAATTGAAGCCCCATTTAGGCAATGGGGAATGGAATTCATTGGTGAGATTTCAGATCCTTCAAGTGTTGACCATAATTGGATTTTATTAGCCACTGATTACTTCACCAAGTGAGTGGAGGCAATCCCCACCAAGAAAGTAACTCACCAAATTATCATGGATTTCATTCAGAATCATATCATGTGTAGGTTTGCAGTGCCTAAAAAAATAGTTGTTGATAATTCCATGAGCTTCCAGGCTAAACCTTTGGTGGCCATGTGCCATGAATATGGGATCAATTTGACATATGCTTCTAATTATAATCCCCAAGGAAATGGACAAGCAGATTCCAACAATAAAAATCTATTGAAGATAATTATAAGAACTTTGGAGTGGAACAAAAGGAAGTGGGGTGAGCAGTTGAAGTTTGTTGTTTGGCTCATCAAATAACTGTTAAACGAGCTACAAGAAAAATCCCATTTGATTAGATGAATGGATCTCAAGCTCTGCTGCCCCTGCATATGAAATTATCTTCATTTCAATTTCTTCAACAACTGGAAGTTCAAAAGGTTAGTCCCTATGATGCTTTCATAAATCATATTGTTGAATTAGATGAAGAAATAAGGGCATCCCATCAAAGACATGTAAAATTCAGAGAGAAATTGAAGAAGTTGTTTGATAAGAAAGTGACTCAAAGATCTTTCAGTGTGGGAGATCTTGTGCTATTGTGGGATAGTAGGCACGAGGATAAGGGAAAACATGGAAAGTTTGAAGCATTTTGGATGGGCCCTTATTCAATTGACATTCGAATTGGTGAACATACCTTCTTCTTAAAATACTTAGATGGGGAGTTGCTTGAATTTCCTGTTAATGGTAGACATTTGAAACATTTCCTTGATTGATTTCTCAGAATCAAGGTATACACCACAGTAAATTGTATAGTTTTTTGGTTTCTTTCTTCTTTCGTGATTTTATTTTTTGTTTCATCCTAGTCCTTGGCAGCCATTTTGTTGGTTTCTCGGTTCATCCTTGGCAGAGTTGGTTAATATTATTCTGCTCTGCAAGCTTGTTCTTTGACTCCTTTTCCCAATGGTTTAATTTTGGTAGTTGGTCTACTATTTGTTCTTGTAGAACTCAAAGGGAGTGCCTGTCCTTGATTCAAAGCCAATGTTGGTGCTCAATTTGATCTCACCTCATTTGTCCTTGAAATTCTTCAATTTTTAGGCTCTTTCGTATTTTCTATCTCCACGTGTTGATGCATGAAATATTTATTCTTCATTTGGTTTCCATGATCAGTCCTTTCCTTTGGTAGAGGATAATTTTAAATATAGAATTTGTTTTCCATTCCTTTGTCCATGTGAAAGAATTTGTAACTTGCGCGTAAATTCAGGTTTTTTCCCTTCCTTCCGTTTTTCCATAGTCACGTTTTGTTTTCCCTTTCAATTTTTGTCCCAATATCTGTGGAAACATGGTCCGTTTTTATTAGATCTGTCTTAGTGGATCACATATGGGCCTTATATCATTTCTAAATTATCTTTCCTTAAAGAAATATTAATTTTTAGTTGCAAATGGTGATTTCCCTCCATTTTACGATTTGACGGGTGTGTTTTCCCCGTCAAATTTATATCTCAAAATTTGTGAAAACGTGGCCCTTTCTGATTGGATGAGGCTCAGTGGGGCACTTTGAAACTATAAGGCCCACTTAAACTCAAGTTTGGTCCATGTGTAGGGCTTGCGCTCATCTAAAAATTCATCTCTTGGTTTGACCTTTGGAGTTACGCCAAGGATACACGTGGAGGTTTCCGCTGCCCTGCCCAGACTTAGACATTTTTTCATGCAACCGGTGTAGCTTTGTCAGACCATGGACATGTGGAGGGCTGGCACTCATTTGAGGATCTGCCTCAGGGTCCTACCTTAGCAGTTGCACCAAGGGGACATGTGGTGATCCCATGTTTGTTTAGGGTCTTTTCTTTTGGGCACCATATTAAAGTTGCGCCGGAGACACGTGGAGGCTTCTGCTAGCTCCTATCTATACTTAAAATTTTCAAGAAACTTTCTAAGGCTTGGGACACGTGGATGGACCACACCTATTTATGGACCTACCCCAAAATTTTATTATTGAAAGAGTGCCATGAGGACACGTGGAAGTTTTCGCTCACTCTTCCCTTGATTGGACTTTTCAAACGTCTAAGGAAAACTATCTCAGACCCTAGAAATATGGCGCCTTTCGCTGGTCCCTAAAATTATTTCAACAACTCTGCCAGACTGAGACATGTGGTGAATCCGTGCTTTTTTGGGGTCCCTGCTTTCGGGAACCATATCAAAAGTGCACCATTGAAACACGTGGAAGCTTTTGCTGGCTCCTTTTATACTAAGACTTTTCAAAGGCCAAAAGGCATTTTTCTTGGGCCCAGAGCATGTGGAAGGGCCCCACTTGTTTGGAAAATTTCCCTTGTACTTATCCTTTGTACTTGCGCTAAGGAAACATGTGGACCAATCTAACCTAAGGTTGAGAAGGGGAAAAATTGACGGTTGTGCATTGCTTCTGATTTTTCCACCTTTTATGTTCCAAGACTCCAAAAGGTGCGAATACACATTGTTTTTCTTACAAATCAGACTCACAACATAGGTATTCAGAATAATCTATGCATGGACACTCATTTTTCAGAGGCACGAATGTAGGCATCAATGTAAGGGCATTCATTTCTCAAGGGTTTGCCTCGAGGGTGAAAAGGATTGCCTCTCAGATCCAGCTATACAAAGCCACTGAAAAATTATTAAAACGGGGATTTCTCACATGATAGAATAAGAATGATTAGAAGGAATGTCAAAAATTTGTGGCATGGCATCCCAATCATGTGTTGAGGGTCTGAGAAACGTGAAAAGTTCTTTATTTTTCCACCTGACAGCTACAGGTGTAAATTTGTTAAACGCCACTTTCTGAGACAAAACTAGTAATAATTAAAGGTTCCTCAAATATTCTTCTTTTTTGGGGGGAAAATTTGGGATGAGTGAGTGAGTGAAATGTATAAATACAATGAGAATATTCTTGCAAAAGGTCAGGGGTTAATTTTTATGAGAAACTATGAGAAAACCCATCTTCCTTAGAGACCAATATGAGAAACCTGTTAAGTTCTTGTGTTTTAAATTTCAATCACATCAAGTTGGTTGCAAGTGTACAACCATTGAAAAACTCTAAGGTTGTTCAAAGAGACATTCCCCTGGTGATGAATCTAATCAACTTCGAATTAATTTGTGTCAATCTTAGGAGAATTTGTATCTGCTTCATTTTAGAATGTCTGTAAGTAGTTTTTCTTTATCCTATTGTAATCTTGTGTTAAAGTCCCTCCGAATCACACAATATCTCATCCCTATGATAGTTTAGTGGAATTTTAAATTTAATTTCAAGAAGATCCTTCATCCTGTAATGAGATAAACAATTTAAAATCACTTTACTATCATTTTTTGATAAAGATTGTTTGTAAGCCTTTGAGTGTATCTTAGGCATGATGAACTAGGGGTATTTGATGTTTAATTGAGTCTTTAGCTCGAGACTTCATGTTAAATTCTTGGATATTGTGTGAAACTGTGCAAATATGGGCCTCCATTGATGCGCACCTTCTTGTTGAAGGAATATTTTAGCTATTATGAAGCTTTCTGTCATTTAGTCTTCCAAATGTTGTGAAGACCTCAAAGATCTGGCATAATCAAGGTTATCCTTCATAATCTCCCACCAAACATTTATTCAAAACAATGAATCCTACTTGAACTACCTATTTTTTCCCTGTGTGTCCCCAAATGAATAAATTCTATTGTTAAAATATGCAAGAGCAATCAGGATCCCATCATGTCTCTAGTAACCTTCAACCCTGTTTAGGCAATATCACCATTATTTATATGTGAGAACTCGTGAGAGTTAAATTGTGGTGCATTAATAATATTTTCTCGAGGTCCCCTTTCAAATTTTTGCAATAAGAATATCTTCATTCTCCTTCACCAACAAAGGTTGCAAAATAGTTCCTCTCAGCCTGGTTGAAAGGCATGACCTAAAGTAGTGAGGATAGATCAAATCCTTAATGAAGGTGTTATCCATTTCTCTAATGCCTCAGTGACAAAGACACAAACAAATCCCCTCTCTGACTACAAAACGACTCATAATATGATCTTTCGGTCTCTCAGTGTCTTGCTAAATCTTTGATGTTTCTTGATTTCCAAGGGAGAATCAATTTGGATACCAACAAATCCTTATATGAGTTGCATGATGAATGATAATACAAAAAGCATTTATATCTAGTTGTTCATCCACTTATATATATATATATATATATAGACACACACACACTTTTACTTGGAATACAATATGACCTCATGTACCTTATATCCAACTCGAAAACATTTTGGTTATTCAGATGCATTATGGAAGAGGAAGAGGAAACAATATTTCTAGAGGTGATTCTACACAAATTTATGATAAATAAAGGATACAATGGTATTATTACAAAAAAGTATGGACATTGTGCTAGTCAATGAAGGAAGAAAGAATATGATATTAAACCAAATAATGTAAGTTATAATAATGCAAAAGTAGTTGAAACTGAAAAGAATGAAAATAATGGAGATTTTTTTTTTAATATGCAATGTATCTCATCAAAGAAAAAAAACAAATATTGTATTTAGATAGTACATGTAGCAACCATATATATGGGAATAAAGGAATTTTAAATTTTTTTTATGAAATAGAAAAAAATGAAATAAATATGGGAACAAATGACAAGGTCCAATAGGAAAAGAAAGCATATCCATACTCAACAAACAAGGCGAAAAGACACAAATTTACAATTTAACGATAACCTTCCAAGCATTGGGCAATAAGTTTAAAAATACAAGATGATATTTTAAGATGGAGAATACATAATTTATGATACAATTGGAAACAATAGGTAGCTTGCAAGAATGAAGATTACACAAAATACGATGTTTCCTTTAGGGAAACAAAATGAGATAGTATCAGCATTTAAAGTAATAGTAATTGATCAATCTACTCTATGGTACCTTAGTTCTGTGCATTTGAGTTTTGGTGTGTTGAATATTCTTTATAAGAATAAAATTATAATATTTTTACCCCCAATTAAAAAATAATTAAATTATGTGAGGTCTGCATATTCCAAAGTCAACATAGAAATGTATTTCCCTCAGATAAGTCTTAAAGAGAAAGTACAACACTTGAGTTGATACATTCAGACCTATCTAGTCCCATGAACACTCCCTCCTTGTACAAGAATACATTCATATATGACTTTAGCATAAGGACATGGGTGTATTTTATAAATAAAAAATAAAAGGCATCTGATGTATTCATACAATTCAAGCCCATAGTTGAAAAGCATAGTGGTCAATACATAAGAATTTTACAACAAATAAAGTGGAGAATACATATCAAATAAATTTTTTAATTTTTTCAAAAAGAAATGGATGAAGAAACAATTTATAGTGAGGTATATACAACAAAAAAAATGGTGTAGTCGAGTGAAAAAATTAAACCATACAAGAAATGGAAAGAAGTATGGTTAAAATCGTTTATGATTTTCTCACGAATATTGGGCTGAAGTAGTTAGAGCAAGAGTATATTTGTTGAATATGTACCATATTAAGTTTTTTTGAAACTTTTTTCCTCAAGAGTCATGGATTAGAAGAAAACCAAGTGTTGACCACTTCAGAGTTTTTGGGTGTATGGTATACACACATGTAACCAAGAAAAGAAAATCAAAGTGGGATAACACCATAGAAAAATGCATTTTCATTGGGTATAGTCAACAATTCAAAGTTTATAGATCACCCAATCCAATAAACAAGGATATAATAATTAAATGATATGTTTAATTTACAAAGTATGTGTTCCTTTTTCATGATGATGAAATAGTTGATGGTTCAGTCAATAATACACCAAGTTGGATACCTATCTCACAAAGGGGTAAATCATTTAGTGGAAGAAGCCAATATGTTATACAAGGAGCAGGTCATGAGATAACTTCATCATCTTCTGACTAAAATCAGTATCATGTAAGAACAAGGAGTTTACATGAGATCTATGAGAAATAAAGGTAAGATGAAAATGAAAATGTAGTCAATTTTACTCTATATTCAATATTTTCTCCTATTTATTTTGAGGAAGAACTTAATGACATATAGTGGTGTGAAGAAATGGATGAATAAATGCATACAATAGAGAACAATATATCATGGGAATTAGTTTCCCTTTTAGTAGGAAAATAATTCAATGGAGTAAAGTGGATTTAAAAAATTAAAATAAATCCCAAAGGAAAATTTGAAAGGTAAAAAGTAATGTTACCTATTAAAGGATATAAGGAAAGGCATAGACATGATTATAATGAGAAATTTTATCTGGTAACAAGGCCGTAAATTGTGAAAATAATTATCGTAATAACAGCTCAACATAAGTGGAAGGTACATCTTATAGATGTCATGTTACCTTTCTTGAATACCATGTGAAAATAATTGTATGTGGGATAATGACATGGTTCTAATATTCTAGGGCATGACAACAAGTTATATAATATAATAGAATCATTGTATGATATCAAAAAAGCACCAAACACACGATACAGTCGTATAGACTTTTATTTGATAATAAAAGGCTTTAGCAAAAGTGGCAATGAACCTACACTCTACATAAAAGTAAACAAAGAAGGTGATATTTTAATTATATTCTTATTTGTATATGATTTAATATTTACTATAAATATAATAAATTCCATGTAAGAATTCTAATAAGAAATGAAGAATGAGTTTATGATGATTGATTTAGGTTTGTTAAGGTAATTTCTCAGTATTGAAGGAAAACAAATGGAACATGGAATTTTGTGTCACAAGCTACATATGTAAGGTAGTTTTTGGAGAGAATTAGAATGTTGGACAACAAACCTACTTCAAAAACTACTGAAATGATTCTCAAATTTCACAAGTAAGATTACAACAACAATGTAGATCACACATGGTATAAAATCTTAGTAGGAAGTTTGATGTAATGGAATGCAACTAGACTAGATATAATGTATTTAGTCATCATAATTTATAGTTCATGGAGACATTCACAAATTGACTCTTTGGAAATAAGGTTAAAAAAAATTGAGGTATATTAATGCCACAAGAAATTATGGAATTTTTTATGCTACTACAAATGATTTTGAATTTGTTAGATATACAAATATTAATTAGGTAAGTAGTCTTGATGATACAAAGTGAACATCCAGATATGTGCTTCATATAGGGTCATGAGCCATTTTAGGTGATTCAAAGGAACACTTAATTATTTCACTTTCCACAACTGAAGATAATTATATTACATCAAATTCATCAGCATGTCAGTGTTAGATATGAAAAGAACTCAAAGGGGGGGGGGGGTTGAATCAGTTCTTAGCGTAATTAAGCTAATTTTTAAGATTTCTATTTTACTTAACTTAAAATAGTAATTAAATTATGATAACAAAAGGAAATTCAATCAAGAAACACAGATGAGCATGACACAATGTTTATAGTGGAAAACCCAAGAAGGGAGAAAACCCACTTGGAAACCAACCTCTTTATTTAGAACACCAATTCTAATGAATTGATATACAAATGATTAAGAACCCACTTAATCACTGAAGCACCAACTTCAAATATTCATACAAGAACCTACTTGAGGAATTTCAAGAACCTACTGAGCTTTATTTGTATAAGAAGAACCTAATTATTTTGTCCAAGCACCTACTCAAACAAACTTTGTAATATTCAACTGATCATTTAGCTTCCTTGTTTCTTTATCAACAAATTATGAGAACTTAAATGGCATGAATCATTCATTTGTTCCACACTCCACCTAATTCTTTAGGTTTTCTTCCGACTCTCAGACAATTGCTCATGCAAGTGCTCTTATAGTTGTCTAGTGACCCTCATCATCATCCTTGTTATTGATTTTTCCTCAGTGATTTTCCTTTCTATCTCTTCTCTTCACTCTTCATTATGCTGTTTAATTTTTCTTTTCTCATATCATAGTTTACTTTTATTTCTCTCTCTTTTCATCATATCACACCTTTACTTCCATTTTTCTATCTCTATACTTTGATGGCACTACTTAGTTCTCAGTTTTCTGTTCTCTTTTCATTTATCTTCATCACAACTCAATAAATTTTTTCTCAAGAATTTAAAATTAAAAATAAAGTATTCCACATTTTCAAGTTCTCTCTCAAAATATATGAGTTCAAGATGAGATTTTTGACCTTTCACTTTTCCTTTGAGATCTCAAAGGACTTTTGATAAATGAAAAAGACAAAATATCTACATTCTTATTCATTCCATGAAAGATTCATCAGAAGAATATAAATTCAAATAATCTCTTGAATTCCAAAAACATCCTTTCAACTCAAACATAATAGTTTCTTTACCATTTACATGATTACGAGTGAAGAAAATTGGCAAAAAATGACACAGAGCATAAATACAGTATGAGATAGTTTTGTTCAAGCATTCAATTCAATCCTTTCACTCATGGAGCTCCTTAGTTTGTTTCATGGAAAAAAATATTGTTTCAAGATGCTCAAATGATTTAACCATTCTTCATAGCTTTCACTTGATGTAACTTTCAATAACCCCTATACAACATAAGCCTAGTCAATGACCATTGCATAGAACTATTTTGCATTATATTAAAATAACTCCTCTCAAACATAACAGTCAATCCTTGAAGCTTATTCAACCCTTGATGAACTTGATCGCCCATTTATTTGACCCCTATTTTCTAAGAAGATAATTTAATAAACAAAAAATAGAATCTCAATTCACTCACAATCATAACTGTGCACGAAAGCCAAAAACTTATATCAAATAGTTCTCTCAACATATTGGATGAAATTTTAAATTTATTTTTGTAAATGATTCATAGGACCTTCACAGAGACTTGTATCAATTTTTTTTGGGATTAGGTTAATTGTAATGAATAATTTGATCAAATAATCATTCTAAAAACCCTATATCAAAATTTCTTACACCTGAAATGTCCGCGCCTAATAGAAAATTGATTTCTTTCTTGGTTTTGAATGAAAAAAAAAAAAAAATTCACCTTCTTGGTCTCTGTGAAACCAACTTCCATCATGACAAACCATGTTTCACCCTTGAAGACCTTTCATAAGCTCTCAGTCCGCACAATTTAAAAGGGTATAGTGATACAAAGCCTAGATTATATGGAAGATGCATTTCTTGTTAGAATCAGATTTTTTCTTTGCAAGACAGGAATAATTCTCATGAAAAATACCCTAGATTTCAGGGAAATATGTTCACAGTATATAGGGCTCGAGAGCTTTGATAAAATTTGATTTCTTGCTCCAAGAAAAATGAATGAAATAAAAAAATTTAAACTTATTGGTCTTTGTGAGACCAACTTCCACACATTAAAACTAAAACTCACTTTTGAATGAGCTCCATTTCCTCCCAACAATCTCAGTTTGTAGGTATAGTGGGGTACAAGATGATAATGCAATGGTTTTTTAGAAAAAAACCACCTTTGATAGCTTGAGTCAATGTATACATGTTGAAATGAGATTAGAGATGAGTAGAACATCTTGAGACAAGATCAAAAATATCAAATTTAGACCAAGAACTTACACTTTCTATTTTGTTCATGCTAGCAAATTGAAGCACAATTTACTTCTTGACTATGTAGCAGTGTACTGATATCACCAGTTCAAACATAAGTACATTTAGAGGCTAAACCATACTTCACCATCTTACTTGAAAGAATTAAACAAACCTCTTGAGATCATGAAAAGGAATACAACACCCTATTTAATCTACCAAATCCTTTGAAAGACATCTTCCTGAAGGATTTCAAGTTTTGAGATTGAAGAGCATGACTGTTCAGACTTAGTTATTCACAACACAAGCATACATATGTGGCACAATATGTATTGAAAGAAATAATATAATTATTTTGGATTAAATGAAGTCCATTATGCTTATGAGAAATATGTATAGCTTACACAAATGATTTAGAGTTGAAGAACTCAAATTTTCCCACTTAGCTCAAGAAGCTGCCTTAAAGAGAGACAAACACCAACAAAAGAATGATCATAACTTTCTTAAAACATGTCCAATTGACCTGGAAATTTTTGCCCTATATCAATATTGGAGTCCTCTAAAAAAATTCCCTCTATGATTTATTTGAAGAAGCTCTCATATTTTTTTCTTGAGTGCTAAGAAGCCAGACATCTCAAAATGAGCTTCTCAAGGAACCTGTTTTGTAAAAACTTGAATAACTTACTCAAATGACATCTTGAGGACCTGAAATTTTACATGGAGTTCAAGGACACCTACCTCCACCATCTCCCATGACTTTTTTGATAAATTTATCTTTGAATTGGTCTAGCCCATCCCATTTGCATGCAAGAACAACTAGGTTTCTCAAGGGCAATTTTGGCTAGAAGTAACATTTTGCTTCAAAACATGTTTCTTGACTTTCTGAGCCTTGAAATGAGTTCATCCACTTGAGATACACAGGTTCCAAGTGTTTTACTACTTAACTTTGCACCACAGAGAATCAACCAACATGACTCACATGCACCTAAACAACATCAATTTGACACAATATGGACTAACATGAACTCAACACCCTATAAATCCCTAGACACACCATTTCCATGACAAAGATGCAATGGAACATTACATAGGTACATAAATGACAACATGACATAAGGTGGGTAACAAACTCCCCCTTTGACATTAATGTCAACTCTCACACAAACCAAGACAAATTTATGACAATGTGATAAACCACATGAATGACCAACAACATATTCATGTTCTCCCAGACACATATTCTCCCCCTTTGACATCCATGAAAAATATGGGGAAAACAAAGAAATGAAAAGAAACAACATGAGAAAAAACATATGTCATAGATTGCCAGCCTAGGCTTTAGGCATATTTAAGACCAAAGAACCACCATACATGACTCAAGATCATTTTAACAAGACTGATATGAACCCATATTTGAACTGACCATGGAATCACAGGTAAAAAACTTATGTGGAATAATATCATGAACAACACCATGAGCTAGTGGACTAGCTCCCCCTCACTTGAAGCTCTTTTTGGCACATTACATGATCTGATTTTGTAAGACAAATGATCTCTTGAGTTGTCAAAGACCTCTCAACTGATTGTAGGATCAAAAATGACTCCCAATTCATCCTTGAGATGCTCAAATGTTGCCTTTGGTAGAATTTTTTTCATAATATCTTCAACTTTTTCTTTTGTGCTCACATATACAAGGTTAAATTTTTATCATTCACTTGTTCCCTTAATAAATTAAATCTAATTGGAATATGTTTAGTTTTTGAGTGGAACACTAGATTTTTTGAGACACTAATGACACTAGTGCTATCACAAAGTAAGTGAGTTGGATCATCGAATCTTACCTTGTAGTATTCCAAAGTTTACCTCATCCAAAGTACCTAAGTGCAACACATGGCATCAACTATGTACTCAACTTCACAAGTTGATAATGTCACTGAAGATTGTTTTTTGCTCAACCATGATACTAGAAATTTTTCAAAAAAGAAGGATCCACCACTTATACTCTTCCTGTCATCAATGTTTCCAGTCCAATTAACATCAATGTATGCTCTTATGTTGAAGTATTTGCTTGCAGGATACCAAAGCCCATACTCTAAAGTTCCCATGAGATATCTGAGTATTCTTTTAACTGCCTTGAGATGTGTTTCTCTTGGATTCTCTTGAAATCTTCTTACTAAAACCACAACTTGCATAATGTTGGGCCTTGATGCAGTGGAATAGAGAAGGTTGCCTATCATAGACCTATATAGTGTTTTGTCCACTTTTGGTGAGTTATATTCTTTGCTCAACTTGCATTCCACCTCCATTGGTGTGCTTATAGGTCTGCAATCTTCCATTTTGAACCTTTTAGCATTTCCTTTATGTATTTATCTTGAGATATGTAGATGCCTTGATCTGATTGGTTTATTTGAAGGTCTATAAAGTATGAAAGATCACCAAACATAGACATTTTGAACTCTTTACTCATAACTTCGGCAAACTCATGAGTCATCTTTTCATGATCCCCTACAAATATGATGTCATCAATGTAAAATCTGACAATTATCAGCTTGTCTTCTTCTTCTTTGATGTAGAGATTGCTATCAACCACTCCCTTTATGAAACCTTGCTTGATGAGATAAGCATACAACATGATATATCAAAATCCAGGAGCTTTTTTGAGTCCATAGAAATACTTTTTCAACTTACATAGATAGTCCTTGTCTCCAGTTAAAGAGAATACTTCAGGTTGTTTAATATATACCTCCTCATTTAAGTTTCCATTTAGAAAAGTAGATTTGACATCCATTTGAAATTTTTTGATTTTCTTGTGAGCTGCATATGCCAAGAACAATATGATTTCTTCCATCCTTGCCACTAGTGCAAATGTTTCACCAAAATCAACCATCCTTGCCACTGGTGCAAATGTTTCATCAAAATCAATTCCTTCCATTTATGCATAGCCCTTACATACAAGTCTTGTTTTATTTCTTGTCACTTCACCTTTTTTATTCATTTTATTTTTGAATACCCATTTTGTTCATATGACATTCTTATCTTTTGGCCTAGGCACAAGCTTCCATGTTTCATTCTTCTCAATTTGGTCAAGTTCTTCATTCATGACATCTACCCAATGTTTTTCATTGCATGCTTCTTTCACATTCTTGGGTTTTATCATAGATAAGAGGGTCGTGTCTTCATTATTTTGTTAGCTCTTAGATTTATTCTTGTGAGCACACCACCTTCTTTACTTCCTATAATATGAATTACTGGATGACCTCTCCTAACTTTCCTTGAAAGTGTCTTGTGTCATTCCTTTCTTCTGCTTCTTTTGCTTCTTCATATGAGTTTTCTATTTCATAATCATCATCTTGATTTTCAATGGTATGCACATCATCTTCATGACTGTCCTTAGGCTGATTTCTGATTTTTGAAGGCTGAAATTCATATATTTTTACATTGGTACTTTCAAATACCTTTTGAAGTCTCTTGTTGTAGTATATATACGCTGCACTAATTGATGAATACCCAAGAAATATGCCCTCATCACACATGTAATCAACATTTCCAAAATTGTCTTCATTTCTCTTGATATAACACTTGCTCCTAAAGAATATTATGTGCTTCACATTGGTTGGCTTCCCTTTCCAGAGTTCATAGGGTGTTTTGATGTTATTTACTCTTAATTGAGCTTTGTTTAGAATATAAACAGTTGTGCACACTGCTTCACTCCAATAACTCTTAGGAAGTCTTGATTCATTCAACATAGTCCTGTTTATTTCTTGCATGGTCATGTTCTTTCTTTCAACCACCCCATTTTGCTGAGGTGTCCTAGTAGTTGAGAATTTTCTTTCTATTCCATGTTCTTTACAATAGTCATCAAATTCATTAGACTAAGATTCTCCACCCCTGTTTAATCTTAAGAATTTGATTTTGGTGTTCTTCTCATTCTCTGCAAGTGCTTTGAAGACTTTGAATCTGTCTAAGGCTTTTGATTTGTGTCTTAAGAAAGCTACCCATATCATCCTAGTAAAATCGTCTATTAGAAGCATGAAGTACTCATATTCTTGCATACTTGCAGTTCTTATAGGCCTACACAAATATGTATGAATCAGTTCTAAAGGTTGAGTAGTTGAATAATCTTTTGACTTCAATGACCTTCTTGTTTGTTTGCCATGTAAACAAGCATTGCACATAGAATCTGTTGGTTTTTGACAATCTTACGCATGTTTCTAACTCCATCTTTAGCACTCAAATTCATAAGATTTTCAAAAATGATGTGTCCTAATCTCATGTGCCATAACCAACTATCATCAAGTTTTCTTGTAAAACATTTTTCTTTGTTCACCTCTTTGAGCACATACATATTGTTTTTTTTATCCTTTTTACTTTTCCAACTCTCTTCCCTATTTTTCCATCAATAATTTTACACCCTTTATAATTGAAAATCAGATTGCAGCCTTGTTTGCACATTTGGCTAACACTTAACAAGTTGTGTTTGAGCCCTTCAACATATAGAACATTTTCTGTGACTATTTTTCCATTATAAAGGCTAAGAGTTCCCTTGCCCACAATATTTTTTGAATTATTTTCACCAAATCTAACAACCCTTGATGAATTATTTGATAAAGAAATAAAATTAATTTTATCACATGTCATATGACTAGAGCCATCACTGTCCAAGTACCAAACCATTCCTTCATCTTGAACATGGAAAGCAGTTTGAGCTATCATACCAACCTCTTCTTTCTTGTTTGATCTATATTTTACAACATATATCCACTTGCTTTGTTTGGGTGTTTGTGAGTTACACATGCTAGCTATATGACCCTCCTTTTGGAATTTATAACACATAATATTATGACTTACTCTTATATGTTGTAAGTTGTTATTTCTCCTATTGCTTCTAGCATTTCTTCTACATTTTGTAGCTTTGTGACCAAACTGGTTACATGAAAAACAATAACCACAGAAGGAATGAGAGTACCTCATAGCATAGGTGATTCTAGGAGAGCTTGTCCTTCTTTTTGTAGATATGGTGGCCTTCTTGTTCATGGTGTGCAAGATGCTTGGTGTAGTCTTATCTTTTATCTTCTTGGCTGGTTTATATTCCTTATCCTCTTCCTTAAAACCAATTCCTAATTTGTTATTTACATCTCTTTGAGTGCTTAGAATGTTGGCTAGGATATTTGAGCTCCTTTATAGCTTCTCATAGATCTTGAGTTTGTTATTTGTTTGTTCTAATTCAACCCTGTGGAGTTCTAATTCAAATTTCAAGATTATACATTCTTCTTCCTTTTCCTTGTGGGATTGAGATATCTTTTGCAGTTGAGATTCAAGCTCCTTGAGTTCATTCATTTCCTCTTCTTCCTTTTGACTTTGCTTCTTTTCACAAATGTGAATTTTTTCTTCATAATCCTTTAGGGTGCATCTTAGCTTTTGGTTCCTTCTTCTACAGATTTGGAGTTCTTCAAGAGCACTTACAAGTTCACCCTCTAGATTTACTTTTGTCTCTTCTTCATTAGAATCTTCATAGTTAGACCATATTATTTCCTTTAGTGTTGCATTCAGTGGAAATTTCCAAGGCCATGAATAACGTTTCACACTGAGCTCCATCACTCTCACTCTCTGACATGCTTGAATCACTTGATTATGAGTCAGTTGATTTTTCTTTTGAATAGAAATTTCTCTTGTTCTTGAAAAAATTCTTCTTGCTGCCCTTCTTTTTATAGTTCATCTTTATCTTTCCATGTTTATGACCTTATTCCCCATATTAAAACTTAATATATTTATTTTTGTTTGGAAATTTAGCAGCAAAGTGTCCTACTTGACCACAATTAAAGCACTTGAAAGGGATTTTACCTTTATACTTGCCTGAGCCTCTACCTAGTCTTCTTACAAACATTGCTTCAATCTTCTTAGCATCTTCTTCATTCTCCAAATATAATTCCTCTTTTTATTTCTTGACTTGACTGTCTTTCTTGTTTTTGAAGGCAAATTCTTTCTTGGCTTATTTAGCTTCAATTTTCCTCATTTCACATGTTGATAAAATGCTCTGTAGCTCATCCAGTGTCAAGGTTTTCATGTCTTTTACTTCCTCAATGGCCGAAACCTTTGCATCGTATTTTGAGGTCAGAATCTTAGGAATTTTTGAACTATAACGGTTTCTTATTGCTTCTTACCTAAGCCTCTAATCATATTGATTACTTCATCAACTCTCTACATGTATGTTACAATACTCTCATCCTCTTTCATCTTCAAACTCTCAAATTGAGCTCTGTAGGTCTGAAAGTTATCTAGATTGACCTCGTCATCACCCGTGTAGATAATTTGAATTATTTTCCAAATATACTTAGTTTTAGTACATTGTATTACCTTCACAAAATCAATTTCATTCAACCCACATAAAATATCATTCATGGCTTTTGAATTGTTTTCATATTCTTTCTTATCTATTGTAGAGGTAATAGAAGTAGTTGGAGGATTATACCCACCTTCCACAGTATCCCATATTTCAAAACCAAGGGACATGAGATAATTTTTCATACTTATCCTCCAAAGTGCATAATTTATTCCTATAAAGAGAGATGACCTTGACATTGACAGTCCACCTGGTGCCTAATTACTTTTCATGCTTATGAAAAGAGGATCATCTATAAGTTGTAAAACTATCACTTAAGGCCCTTCTCTGATACCAATTGTTAGATATCACAAGCAATGAGAGGTAGGTCAATAAGTTCTTAACACAATTAAGGTATTTTTAAATAAATTCAATCAAGAAACACAGATGAGCATGACACAATGTTTCTAGTGGGAAACCCAAAAAGGGAGAAAACCCACTTTGAAATCAACCTCTTTATTTAGAAAACCAATTCTAATGTGCTTATTTACAACTAGTTAAACATCCACTTAATCAATGAAGCACCAACTTCAAAAATTCATACAAGAAACTACTTGATTAATGCCAAGCACCTAATGAGATGGATTTATACAAGAAAAACCTACTTCTTCAGTTCAAGCACATACTCAATTTTTTTTTGCAAAATTCAACATATCATCTAGCTTTCTTGTTTCTCTATTAACAAATTATGGTCACTTTACTGGAACAAATCAATCATTTGTTCCACTCTACACCTCATTCTAAGTTTTTTCTTCTGTCTCTCAGATAACTACTCATGCATGTGCTCTTATAGTTTTCTATTAACTCTCATCATCATCTTTGTTATTGATTGTACCTTATTTATTTTCCTTTCTATCTTTGTTCTTCACTCTTCATTGTGCCTTTTCATTTTTATTTACTCATATCACAATTTATCTCTACTTTATCTCTTTTTTCATCATATCACACCTTTACTTCTAGTTTTCTATCTCTATACTTTGATGACAGTTCTTAGTTCTCAGTTTTATGTTCTCATTTCATTTCTTTTTATCACAACTCAATAAGTGTTTTCTCAAGAATTTGAAATTAAAAAAATGTATTCCGCCTTTTCAACTTATCTCTCAAAATATTTAAGTTCAAGATGAGACTCTTGACCTTTCAATTTTCCTTTGAGAGATCGAAGGACTTTTGATAAAGGACACAAACACACAATCTCTTGCTTCCTCTTCATGCCATGAAAGTTTCATCAAAATAATATGACTTCAAATAATCTCTCAACTTCCAAATAAATCCTTTCAACTCAAACATAATATTTTTTTACCATTTGCATGCAAAAAAAGTGAAGGAACTTGGTAAAAAATGACACATAGCATAAATTCAGTCTCAAACAATCTTGTTTGAGCATTCAATTCAATTCTTTCACCCATGGAGACTCCTTAATTTGTTTCATGCACTAAAATATCTTTGCAATATGCTCAAAAGCATTAATGATTCTTCATAACTTTCACTTGACATAATTGTCAATAACCCCTGCACAACATAAGTATGATCAATGGCCACTTTATGGATTTTTTTTGCATTCTATTAAAATTACCCATTTCAAACATAACAGTCAATACTTGAAGCTTATACAACACTTTATGAAGTTGATCATCCATTTATTTGATCCCTATTTTTTAAGAAGATCATTTAATAACAAAACAAAATCTCAATTCACTAGCAAGAATAATTTTGCACGAAAGACAAAGACTTTTGTCAGAGAGTCATCTCAACATAATGGATGAAATACCAAATTTGATTTTACAAATTATTCATTGGAAATTCACAGATAATTTTATCACATTTTTTAGGATTTGGTTTGTTGAAATGAAGAATTTGATTAAATAACCATTCTAAAAACCCTAGATTAGGGTTTCTTACACCTAAGATGGTTGAACCTAATAGAAAAGTGATTTCTTTATTTTTTTTTAATGAAATAATTTTTTTTACCTCCTTGGTATTTTTTAAGATCAAGTTCCATCATGAAAAACCATGTTTCACCCTTGAAGACCTTTCATAAGTTCACAATCTGGAGATTTGTATAGGGTACAATGACATAAAACTAATCTTGTATGGAAGATGCATATGTTATTTTAATCATAGTTGTTTTAATGCAAGACATGAAACATTCACATGAAAAATTCATGAGTTTCAAGGTCATCTTCAGGTACATAGGGCACTAACCATGATCAAGTTTTATCAGTAAGGAAGAAAAATAGGTACATGGACTAATATTAAGAGGCTGAGAGTAATGGAAATCTATTTATTCTCAAACACCCTTATACCAACTTGTTGTGAAAAACATAACACCAAGATATGTTTATGTGAATCATTTTGTTAACTTCAACTAACAGACTCATGATATGATTCATATGACACACTTTCATTTACTCCAGAAACACAAACACTCTAGGTTAACAACAATTATGCTCTAGGATTAGTATGGTAGGCCTAATTTTTTTTCCTTAATCAAATACTAAGTGCATTTGCAAGGATTTGGCTTCCTACAACAATCTTTCAAGACCTTAGATGGACTCAGAGTGAGAGCAAAGTGACTAGTACCTCATACTTTAATCATGACTAGATTCTACCTTCATAGCTTCTAGAAGTAGGAGGCATGAATTGACATGCAATAGAGAAAATCGTCAACCTTCCTTGCTAATTGAAATTATGAAAAATTTGAGCATCTCAATAAATCCCTTTTACACTTGATTTTTCAGTTATGAAACTCCTGGCTCATACTTTTACCTACAAGTTTCACATAAATCATTATTTTTCTCTTTCATACAGTGCCTCTTGTAGCTACACATGTAGATGATCATGATCCCTTGATATTATACTACATACCGATACCATTTCTTAAGAATTTCAATAATAAAAAAAATTAATACAAGATATTTCTCTTCTATCACTCAAATGGAGGTTTTTGTGGAGTTTGAAATAGGTTGATAACGATGGAGAAAACTCCTTCAATACTTAATCACTTGAAAAAATAATTTTTGAATCATATTTCTAGGTAAATGTAATCCAAAAAAATATTCTTCGATTTATCTGAAGAATACCTCATATTTTTTCTTGAGTGCTAAGAATCCAGGCAACTCAAAATGAACTTCTCAAGGAACCATTTTTGTAAAAACTTGAATAACTTGCTCAAATGACCTCCTGAGGACCTAAAATTTTGCAAGAATATCTAGGACACATGTATTCACCATATCCCAAGGTTGGTTTATCAAAATTATCTCTGGATTGGTCTGTCCCATCTAATTTTTATGTAAGAACAACTAGGTTTCTCAAAGGTAGCTTTGGCTAGAAGTGACATTTTTCTTCAAAACATGTTTCTTGACTTTCTGAGCCCTGAAATGAGTTCATCCATATGAGATAAACATATTACAAGTGTTTTACTATTTCACTTTCTCAACACTCTGTGACTCTATGGACACACCATTTCCATGACAAAGATTCACTAGGACATTGCATAGGGATATTAATGACAACATGACACAATGTGGGAAATAGTCGGGCTATATGGAACATAAGAATCCTCTAAAATTTTCATTAAGGATGACAAGAAGCATATAATATGTTTTATTATATCTTATCTTTAATTGTAGTGTTAAAAATTCCTATTTTTCATGTAAGAAGGAAACATATTGTAATCATATATCATATCATATGAGAATTAATTGAAAAATGAGATATCGAACAAAAAATTTGTAAGGTTGAGAAATAACTTACTAACATATTTACAAATCCTTTGTCAAAGGATAGCTTTGAATATTTGAGAGGAAGTTTTGATGTCATTGACATAGTACAATCAACTCTAAAGATCTACATCTAGCTTCAGACATCCTTTTAGCCAACTCATAGGATCCTTCATCTATCTTGAGATCCCACCACTCGTTCCTAAGATACTACATCTAGATCCTGATATCCTACAATTAGTTCTTGAGATATACAATATATTTTTGAAGTGGATGTAAATTTTTTTGTGAAATCATTTGATGCATAAGGTGGTTTTTTATACAATTTTATAAAGCCTCAACATTAAGGAGAAGTGTTAAATTATAATATTATCTCATATCATCTTAATTCATGATTTGACATTTTTTTGAAATATTCCTTCTTCTCCACTAACCTTCTATCTTGCATTCAATTATTTTGTTTGGGAACTCATTTTATTCTCTCTTAGGATTGAATGTCATTTAATATTGTAAAAAATATTCATTGAGTAGAAAAGAAAACGAAAAGAAAAATAAAATAGTTGAGTTTAATATTGGTTTTCTCAGAATAACAGTCCAGATTTATATTGTAAAAACATATAGAAATATAAAGTAGCAATAGATAGAAAACAAAGAAGTTGCATAAAGAAAACTAGAGCAACAACTGCATACATAAAATATAGTAGTAGAATATAGAGGATATAAAAAATATACTTGCAACATCATACAAAAGAAAGCTTAATCTCTGTACAATTTTTATTGGGCTTAATATAATCTAATTTTTTGTTTTCTCTATTATACTCTACCATCTCCCTTTTTCTCATGTGTTTTTCTTTTATTACATCTATTTTACAACATAGAATGCTGAAGACATAAATAGGGAATGGTTCTTGCTTAGCAAAATCTCATTAGGTATTTTCAACAAACGCATCTTTGTGGCATAAAAGTTTCTATGAAGTCACTTGATGCATAAGGTGGTTTTCATACAAGTTTATAGAGGCTCAATATTATAGGGTAGGGTGAAATTATAATATTCTTTGGTGTCATCTTAATTGATGATTTGATTTTTTTTTGAAATCTTCCCTCTTCTCCACCGACTCTCCATCTTGCACTTAATGATTTTTCATGTTTGGGAACTCATTTTTGAACTCTCTCATAGGAGGGAATGTCATTTGATATTGTAAAAAAATATTTTTAATTGAGTAAAAAAACAAAAAGTGAAAAACATTGCCATAAAATTTTAAATTTCTATTGCAACAACATATAGAAACGTAAAGCAACATAAGGAAAAAACAGAGAAATATCATTCAGAAAAATAGAGCAACAACATACCTAAAATATACGAGTAGAATAAAGAGGATATCAAGAATATACTTGTAGTAACATATAGAAGAAATCTTAATCCTTGTACAATTTTTAATTGGCATAATATAGTTTTATTTTGTGTTTTCTCTATTGGTACTTTGCCTCTCTTGTTTTGTATTATTTGTTTATTTACATATATTTTCCAACAAAAAAATCTAAAGGTACAAAGAGAGGACTTTTATTGCTTAACAAAAAAATCATGCGCTGTTATCAACAAACCCATGCCTCTTTGGCATATCCTGCAGTAATATTAAATCCCATGAGAGCACATACATTTCAGCCATTTTGAGCAACAGTTCACATGCTTGTGCATTTTCCATACATATCTGCCAATGCACTTCTAACTAAAACATTAAACAAATGTTTTTTCTCTGTTAATAAAACACCCTTATTTATTACTACACTATGTGACATGAATTTTTAGGGGCATCTTGACAAGTAGTTAGCATGCCTTTTGATACTTCCTCCCTTAAACTCCCCTAGATGATGAACTATTATTTTCCCTTCAACCATTTTTTCTTAAATATTTTGTTGAAGTAACAACTAAAACCCACTCTATCGCTTAATGCCCAATGGTATGAAATTTGTTCCCAAACCATAAAAATATCTTTTAAATGAAGGAAGTAGGATGAAATCAGGTAAGGTAAAACAAAGAATAGATACAAAAAAATAATATGCAAAACAAATTGTTTCTATTAATATTTTTCAGTTCTTCGTTGCTCAAATTTTTAATTTTCTCCTCTTTCAAAATGCATACAAATGCCTCAAATATATACAGGAATTTTAAAAGATATATATTCTTGAGAAAGATAGAAAGAGCACTAAACATTAAGTGTGAAGGAAAATATGATAACATAAATGATTCAATGCCTTGATTAAAACAAAACTGAGAAAGATCTTAAATACAAGAAGGGATGGTTTCAAGAAAGGGAATATTTGACCGAGAAGATTCCAGTTGGTAGGAATAAATGTCAGCATAACCAACCCTTAACAATGTATTAATTTTAATTTGCTAACATTACCCCCTTAATAAATTGATTATAAATATTATATTTCTAGATCGTGGACCCCTCTTATTCCAAACATAGTTAAAAATCTATTACACTCTATGTGTAGCCTGCTCACCTTTGAGGTGGCATGCCATCTCTGGGGCTTCATAGTCTTTGTGATACCTCTATTTTTTTCTACAGGATTACCAAAAACCTAGAAGTGACATGAGTACATCTACTTGAGAACACCTCAGTGGTTTTCAGTTTCCTTGGATTACTACGAACCCCTATGGTTTTCTGACTGCAAGTTCAACATGAACGTGGAGGTGACCAGAGGTTTCAATTGTACACTCTGGTCGTTTCTTGGATTTCCACAAACCCTTTACACAAGAACCAAGAGATAAATTAGTGCTTCTACTCCTCACAATGTTCTTCATTTAGGAGGTACCAAACTGGAAAATGCTCTACATTTTATTGAAAAACACTCCATACAACACCATGCATAACAAAACAATACTAACAAAAACTTCACCAAAGAAATGATGTGACCCCATTATAGGTACCCATTAGTAGATATAGCTTAGAGGCTCATCACATCAAATGGCACATAACAATATTGTAGAAATAACTCAGATGGTATTTGTCAAAGAGAATACGGTGATGATTCATACCTCTAGCGTTACCCCTCTTATGTTAAAAGTGGTCAAGTACCTATTAAATCCCCCCATGTTTCTCTATGACAACATAAGATTAGCGATATTTGACAAAGTGGGAAGGATACTAGTTTTCTCCTCCATGTTTTGTAACAATATTCTTTGGGTTTTCTCAATTCTTCCTCTGCTACACTGGAACAATGTCACACTCTGCGTAGGTCTCCAATTTATCATGTTCTAATGTTTCAAGATAAAATTCCAAAGGAAATAAAATTGCCACGTTTCAGGAAGGTTTTTGGTTGTCAATTCACCATGAATCCTCCACACATTGCAAGTTTGTGTAGCCTCCACGCTAACAAAGGATGCTTTCAAAATGCAAGTCTGCAAAACCTCCACTCAAGATGTGGTAGTAACAAAGATAAAAATCCTAAAACTGCCACACATAAGATCTTAGAAACCTCCAACTTACCACCAAAATCCAATATGACTCCAAAAAAATCACTCCATCTAAGAAATAACTACTGCTACATGCCAAAATATGGATGGTTAATACATTGCAAAAGGTAGACTTCCAATGCTCCACGCCAGATGTTTCCATCTTGCAAATTTCAACTGCAAATCTTTCTTTCACATCTAGGTCTTCAGGTTTCCAAGTAGGCCAAGGAAGATTTCGGAGTTGATACCAATGAAGGAAAATATGATAACAAAATTGATTCATTTCCTTGATTAAAAAAAATAGAGGAAGCTAATAAATATAAGTAGGGATAGTTTAAAGACAGGGAACCGTCGACAAAGAAGATTCTAGTTGGTATGAATAACTGTTGGCATAACCATCCCTTAACAATGAATTAATTTAAATTTGTGAATAAAATGTGCATGGGTAGGAGAGAAGATTCTACAATCAATTGGAAATATTCTCCAAGTCCTTTATGCTAAAAAATTCTATCTGAGATAGTTAGGTATTTGAGATTACACAAATCCTGACACTCACACTTAATATTAACTATCGTGAAACTACACCTAGGCATTCTCTAAGATACACAAAATTATCCTTTGGTAAAGGCTTCATGAAAATGTCAGAAAATTGGTCTTCAGACCTACAAAAGTATAGATATATCTCTCCATTGTTGAAACACTCCCTTATGAAGTGATATATGGTGTTGATGTGCTTTTTCCACTTGTGCAACAAATTATTCTTTAACATTTCAATTGTTGAATTGTTATCACATAAGATCTGTGTTGCATCTTCTTGATAGTGTTAAAAATCTTCTACAACTCTCCTCATCCATACTACTTGACAAGAAGCTATTACGGCTGCTACATATTCTACTTCTGCAGACAAGGCAGTGACAATGGGTGGCTTCTTGGATGCCCATGAAACTGCACCTAAACCTAAATGAAATACATAGGCATATGTTCTTTTATTTTCAACAATGTTACCTACAAAGTCACTATCCATGTATCAGATTAATCTAAAATCATCAGATGGTGCATACCAAATTTCATAATCCATAATACCAACAACATATCTTAGTATCCTCTTTGTTGTAATCCAATTTGATTCTTTGAGAGTCTCAATGAACATTGAGATGAGACTAACTTCATACATGATATCTAGCCTTATTTCCATCAAATACATTAGACTTCCAACAAGTCATTTCTACAATGTTGGATTGACATTAAATCCCTTATCCTTTTTTCTTAATTTGAGACCCATAACAACTGGTGTTGTCGTTGGATTTATTTTTAGCATATTCAATCTCTTCAAAAAATAATTTGCATACTTGGACTGACATATGAATATGGATCCTTTATATTGATTGACATCTATTCCTATAAAGTATTTCATGAACCCTAGATATGTCCTTTTGAATTCCTTCTTCATGGTTGACTTAAATAAGTTAATAGACAAATTTCCAGTGAATATGAGGTCATCAACATACAAACAAACTATTAGGATCTGACCTCTATTATTCATCTTGATGTATAGGGTTGGCTCATTGCTGATTTTTTTGAATCCATCTTGAAGAAAATATGAATCTATTCTGTTGTACCAAGCTATTAGAGATTTTTTTATGCCAAACGTTTCCTTTTTCAATTTATAGACATTATGCTCTTGTCCATATATTTCATATCTAGGTGGCTGTTGAGCATAAACTTATTATTCTAGAAAATGATTCAATAATTCTGAATTGACATCCATTCGGTATACATTCCAATACTTCTGACCTGTTATGGATAAGACAATTTTGACTATGTCAATTCTAACCACTGGTTCAAAGGTTTCATTGTAATCAATTTCGGGTTGTTGTGAGAAGCCCTTTTCCACTATCATTTCCTTGTGCTATTCCAACTTTCCATCTACATTGAATTTGTTCTTATAGACCCACTTAACACCAATAACATCCTTACCTTTTGGCAGATTGACTAAATCCCAAGTTTGATTCTTCTCAATAGAATCCATTTCTTCATTCATGGCATCTATCCATTCTTCATTTTCTACAACATGTTCCAAATAAACATTATCATCTTGTGAAAACTTTGAAAAATATGATAGAACAAGGAGAAGTAAAAAAATGTTCAAATTATTATTCAATGAGTAGGAGAAGAATATATACATATAATTGATGGTTACAACCAACTACACACCTACTTACGTGGAGGAAAAACTGCACACATAAGTACAGAAAAAATGGATCATATAACTGACACAACAGACCCAAAGGATTTAAACAATGGATTAATTTTACAATACTCCCCCCTTTAATACATTTTTTTTAACATAATATTTCTAGATTGTGGAACCCCCTTATTCCAAACACAGTAAACATGTTATTACACTCTCTATGTATCCTTCTCACTTTTAAGGTCGCATGTCATCTTATTATCTTCATGTTCTTGGTGACACCTTGGTTTCTCTCTACAGGATTCCCACAAACCTGGAAGTGACTTGAGTACATCTCCATGATAACACCTCTATGGTTTATGGTTTCCATGGATTACCACGAACCCCAATGATTTTCCGAGTGTAGGTTCACCATGAACCTAGAGGTGACTTGATGTCTAAACTGTACACTTTGGTGGTTTATCAGATTTCCATAAACCCTTTACATAAGAACCAAGTGCCACTTTATTGTTTTTTCTCCTCAAAATTTCATTCATTCATGAGGTACCAAACTGGAAAATTCCCTACATTTTATTAAAAAACACACCCCAAACAACAAAACCACATCACACACAACACAAATCAATAGTAGTGGTGCGACCCTGCCATAGGTGACTAACAACAAGATGAAAATTATCCTCCATCCTTCGTGTATCTTCCAACCTCCACGAACATGCTACTTAATTAACAGATATAGCTTTGAGGCTCATTATGATTCAAACAATCTACATCTCTTGATCTGTTGTATGTTCACTAGTGAATGTCTTCACAAGGGAAGGTTACATATGCTCCATGGAAAGTCATGCAGAGCTTGATAGTGCTAATTTTTATATAGGTCTATATTCATAATTTTTCCACTATATAAAAAACCACATACAAATTTTCCTGGGCTTATATGTTTCTAATACAGAGCGTAACTGTCCAAATCCCATTCTTGTAGACACCATTAATATCTTTCATATTTTCATCTCTTAGAAACCATATTGGTCAATTTTTTGGTTGGATCTTCTTTCATAGAGGAGTTTCCTTGGATTTCTTTTCATAAAAAGTACAACATGCCTACACAAGAAGGGATAATTTTGTGCTTCTAACACAATGCAAGAACAAGTTATCTCACATAATCTGCTGGAAAAACTGTTAATCTTGAGTTCTACATATGAATCCTCCTATACAAACCTTTCAACTATTGCAGGCTTGTTAGACCACACTAATATATATGAGGAAAACCTCATCTATGTTATAGTATTGTTGATTTCTAATCTGGCGATTTTACCCAATAAGGGATCCTTGTTACTCAAGTTGCTTCTTGAACCAAGCTAGGATTGGTTACTTTTAGGTGTGAGAATTTGAGGAAAGAGAATGTGTTCCTTGTCACTTCACAATTCTGCTACACACAAATCACATTAGGAGTTCGACGTCCAAGTAAGAATCAAAATCCTACATAAAATATGAAAGAACCAATGATATGGGTCTAGGAGAGATCCACATCAATTTAATTTTCTTCCTACACCTGCCTGAGCAATGTCACCCACTCTGATACCACTGACAGAATAGGGAGAATTACATTAATGTTGGAATTATTATGTAATGAGGAAGAGAAGAATATATAGAGATAATTAATGGTTATTTTCAACTACACACCTACTTATGTGGAGGAAAAAATACACACATACCCACATGGAGGAAAAAATGATCATATAATTGACACAAAAAACCTAAAGAATTTAAACAATGGATTAATTTGATAACAAAAGAAAAGTATATCTCTTCATCTTTCTTAGCTAGATCATATATCTCCCTTAGAATTCTTTTTTCCTTAGAAGCATTTCTGAAATGAGATATGAGTTCTGCCAATTTTGGGTTAGATGAATCACTATTATGTGGCCTTGTAGTTCCTCCATGCCCTGAGGTTTTACCAGGTTGAGAGTTTTTTCTAGGTCTCCATACTTCCCATGGAGTAGGTTTCTTGTAATTATATCTTGAGTGAGTTATTAGAGCCCGTTGTAAGCTATTAGTGCATTATGTGGAGTTACTGTTGCTCTCTTTGACCATCAGGATTGTAGAATGGAGTTTGAGCTGGAGTGAGCCCTTGTGGAGATGGTTGATTTTCCTCTACACAATTTTCTTCAAATTCATACTCTTCATGATATACCTCTACAAAGATACCTAGTTCTTTATCAATACTTCCATCACAAGATTCATTTTATTTAATATCAATATCTGGGCTGATACTAACCTTCTTTGTGATGGGATTATATAGCTTATAGGCCTTTGACTGCTCACTATAACCAATAAAAATCTATTTTTCACATGTAACATCTAGTTTATTTCCCAATTCATTAGGCAATAGTGTATATATAACAAATACAAACACTCTTAAGTGTGTAATATTGTGCCTTTTTTTCTTCATGCTTCCAGAGGAACCTTGTCCTTTCAAATTTTCATTGGGCATGTGCTCAATAGGTACGCTACACATGTAATCGCTTCTACTCAATACTCATTTTGTAAGTGTTTTTCCTTTAGTAGACTCCTGAACATGTCCATGAGAGTCCTATTTTTTCTTTTTTTTTACACATTCTGCTAAGGTCCATACCTAGTTGTGAGTTTCTTGTGTATTCCATTTACCTTGAGAAAATTCAGAAATTCATTTAAGATACACTTTCCACGTCTGTATGATCTCAGCACCTTGATAAAATGACCACTCTAATTTTCTATAGGGACCTTAAGTTCCTTAAAAGTTTAAAAAATATACGATTTGTGCTTTAGGAAGTATACCCATGTCTTCCTTTCGAAGTTATCAATGAAGGTCAGAAAATCGATTCTTTCACCTATTTAGAGTGTCTACATAGGTACACATAAGTTTTTTTGGACGATTTCAAGAGGATCTCGAGCTCTATATGCCTTTCCAATCAGAAATATTTACTTGTGATACTTTATGAGAATACAAATTTGGCATGAAATTTTAGTCTAATCGATCAATGGTATTCCATTCACCATGTTATTATTGTAGAGAAGATTTATGCCATTAAAATTTAAGTTTCCAAGCCTTAAATGCCAAAGCCAAGCCTGATTTTCCTTATTGAATTGGAGTACATATGAAGATGTCATGATTGTTGTAGACACCTAAAATCTGCTTACGCAATTTTGTTGCTAAAAGAAAACTAATTACCCTCATTCTTACCATTTCCATTATAATTAGTGATTTTCACTAATTAACTAATGTTTCCCTTTATTTTGGTTAGTTAACGATGCTTTTTTATTAACTAACCTCCATCAAATTACGAATGCCAATTGACGATATATCGTTAGTTATAATCCTCTTCCGAGAAAACACTTAGCAATTATTAGCTAACTAATCCTATTTACGATTGTATTTGATCAATAAACCCTATTATTGGTTAATACCCCTCTTCCAACCATTCAAAATCACATGTTTTCCCTCCAACACATCTCAAAAGGATTCAAAATATTATCATATCCTCTTAATTGACCCTAATTGGTTAATTAAGGCTCCTCACATGTTAATCACTTGTTAATTTCACTAATCATGATTAAAAAACCTTAATCTAATTTATCCTTTTTAGTCTCACCTGCACTAAGATGCAAGCTTTCCCCAAATAGAAAGCTACAATAAGTACCAAGCTCCTATCGTCAAACTTCACACCATACTTTGAATAATATTAATCATATAAAACATATGATCAAGAACCTTACTTCCATTGATGGATTATCTTGCTCAATCTTTGCATCCAATCTTCATGTTTGGTTAGTAGAGGAATATCTAATATGGCCTTGTAGCCATTGTTAGAGAGATCATTTCACCATTTTGAACTAGCCACAACCTATTTTGATTTTCTAGTGGTCTTCATAGGTCCATTTGAATTAACAATTCACATTAAGTAGGCATGCTTTACCTTAAATTGATTGATATCATATTAGTTTTTTTAAGCATTCCAATAAGCTAAGATCTTGATGTTACTATTGTAAATGTGTAGCTCTGTTAAAAGACTATGTGGTGTTAGTCTAGTTATTTCACCTTACAAGAGTTCTGGTAGTGTATATTTGGCACACCTAGGGGGAACTTACTCCTATTGTCCTTTGTATTAGATTTCAAGTTTTCTTGAATAGTTTCAAGCATTTTTGATTAATTTCAAGTTTTTGGTTTAGTAACCCTCTCTTTCTTTATTTTAGGTAAAATTTAGGTTTCTTAGCTAGATTAGTTGTAATTAATTCATTTTTATATTATTTTTAGGATCAAAGTAGGTGAGGTGCTATCAAATCTGATTTAAGTTGACAAAGTTTGGAGATTTTTTAGAATTTTGTCAAAAATTCTTGTGTTTTGATGAGCTACAGGAAATCCTCACACTACTATTAAATTTTTCATCCTAATGCTTTAAGATTCATTCTACTACTTACATGCTCATGCATATGTTATCTGGTTCATGCATACGCTTCTCTAGTCGTACATACACAACACTCTATTTTCAGCTTGTAACTAGACTCTCTAACTTTCTCTATAACATGTCCGCACTACCTCTCAATGCATCGTGCTACTGCCTCTCGGGTCGCACTACTATGACATTGACTATGTTTTTTGACACATAGTCACGCATATGAGATAACCTTCATGCATATGCTCTCAATCTCATGCATATTCTCTCTTCTTCACGCTAGTGTGTTCTGTGTTGGTTTTTGGCACTCATTTCACAGTTTGAGATTCTAATTTTTTGTTTTTTTTTGTTGCAGGTTATTATAGATCTTGTCTACAGGTTTTTAACATTTCTAATTATATTTCTAACAAATTTTCTTAATTTTTGATGAATTCTTTTATTTTCATGCTTTGTATGAGTTTGGGATAAAGCTTGTGTATGCTTTTCTCTTACACCATTGTGTGATCTTGAGAATCCAAAACAACTTTAAACCTACTTTTACTGACATTAGAGTAAGTGGTAAATTTCATTATTCATTTTTATGCTTAAGGGAGTGAAATTTTTATGTGTCATTTTTATGATCCTTTGATTTAATAGCTCTTCATTTGATAAATAATTAAGCTAAAACTTGTGTATGCTCTTCCTTTACACCATTGTGTGATCTTGAGAATAAAAAAAAACTTTAGTTTTGCACTAAAAATCATTTAGATTAATTGGGAATGAACCTTGATTTACTAATCATTATGGTGGTTATTTGATTTACAAGTTTTCCATTATTATCTAGTTGGGTTAAAAACAACATATAATCCTCTTTTTATGATGTTGTAGATCTTTTTGGATAACTACTAACTATTTGTGTGTAGGACCTAATGATTTCCAAAGAAATTAAAAAAAATCTAAGTACACATGTGTTGCAGGTTGCCAATGGTGTTCTAAACCAAATTTCTTAATCCAAAAGATATAAATACATGCCACATTATTCAACACACTGTACTTGTAGGTTTCAGTTAAGAGCTACATCTTTTCCACTTTAAACTAGGAGAATTTCCTTGGCATAAGCCTTAATACCCATGAGGATGCTCTTAGGAACCCCAAAGTAGTCCACTCAATAGGTAACCTTGTGGATGAAATGGGAAAGTTCTCCACTACCTAGTTGATTAGTATTCCTTTAAGAGATTAGGATTAATATTATCTTCACATGACCCCAGTGAGATAAAACTGAACGTAATTTATTTATCATTATATTTAAGGGGGTAAAGTAAATCTAGAATACTCTAAGATTTAGTCAGTGTGACTTTCTTGGAAAACCATGCTCACAGAGATAGTTTGTGACACCTAGAGAGTGAACCAATAGGAAGCTTGTGGGTTGAAGCCAATTTGACTTATCTATTGTGTTCTAAAGATATCACAATGTGAAAACTTTGTTGGAGTCAAAACCTTGTTATTCAAACAAGGGGAGAGTCCCTTAACTTTGAAACTGCATGTTATTTCATCACAAAATTTATGAAGTGTTACTTTGTCCTAGTGTTTCAATTTTCCTAAAACAAGGTGAAACTCCGCTAAAGTTACAACAAGTAATTTTCATCACCACTTGTTCTACTCTTTTGTTTTCTTGTTTCCCATTTGGGATAAAAGAAATAATACATACATAGTGCTATTGATTGATTTTTTCCACCACTTTTGAGCCCATTTTCATTAGTCCTTGCTTGAGATTGGATGGTAAACATTGAAAGTGTTTTGGTACGTCTTTATATCCTTCTAGTCATCATCTCGATACCTTTAATTGAGATTTCAAATTGTATCTAGGTTGTCTCATCGTTGAATTCCTTTGATTTTTTACGTTGCTCGCATTATAGTCATACAATTGTGATACTTACATCTTGTTTCCATTATGAAAAATTATTTAAGTCTCTAAATTGTATTGTTACACTGGTCACACACATAAAAACTTCTTGATATACTTAGGCTTAGTTTTTTATCCTAACATTACCTTGCATTTTTTAGAGTGTTGATGTTACGTTGTTCGCATCATGATAACATCATTTTGATACTAAAATATTGATTCTATTGCAAATCTATATTAACGTGTCCAAATAGTGTTATTACGCTACTCACATTTGTAACTTCTATTTTCAAATACTTTGAATTTTTTTGTGTCCAAACCTATTTTTAGTATACCTTGTTATAGGAAATTGCTGTGAACACTTTGTTAGTATTTAGGTCTTGTTTATTTTAAACTTGACCTAAGTGGTTATATTGTGTTGTCGCTATTTTCTCTAAACCTATCTTGGAAAAACATAGGGAGTAAACTATTTTTGTGACTGGATTTTAGTCTTGTACTTAATTGTCTCTTCCTAGATACTTCTTGTTAGATAAAACCTTGTTAGATTATAATTATTTATTCTTTGGAATCCTAGGTTTGTATTGATCCTTTGAATTAGTTACCATTTGTTATTTTAAATTATTTGTGATGACTAGACATTGTTACATTGCATAAATTTACCTAGGGTTCTATTTAGTCAACCTTAGTGACATATTTCATGTTATGCCTCATACTACAAGAATGGGGAACCAAAAATTAGGAGCATCTCCCTTCAGAAATGAAAACCCACTTTTTGATGACAATGTCAACATTGATCATAGTGGTGGTGAGGAGAATTCTCCTCGTGTGGAATTCAAATTTAATCCCTTCCAGATCGATAATTTATTGTTCCAAAATAAACATGAGTTTCTTACGCATGTCGTAGTGTTAGCAGCTAAGTTACCCTCTATAGTTGAACCTTCCCTCACTTCTGGTATGGTTCATGGAGAAGAATAAGTAGAGCATCCTTGTCATAATATAAACAAAATCTTAAACCCAATTCATGCCTCTAATTCTAGATGATGTAATGATGAGGAGATTCCTTTCCAAAATTATGGATACTATCATATACCTACTGTCAGAGTTCATCGTGAGGACCATGAAGAGCATGCTCATTATAAACAACCTCCTCCTCATGAAATTCATAAAGAGTTACCCACTCAAGAGGTAATTTTAGAGCAACAACTGCAAGCTCTCACTCACCAATTGGCAAGTTTGGCTTCGCATGTAAACAAGGAACAAACAAAGCCTCCTAAACAAGATAAACCAAAAGATTCATACTAAGAATTTCATACCAAAAATCCTCGTTAGGAGGCATGTAAAGAGTCTTATGAGAAATTTAATAAAAATCATAAAGGTGGGGATAAAACTAGATCTAACCATTTATACAGGCCAACGCCACCCACACAAGACCAACTCTTCAACCAAGAGTGGTCAACCATGAAAAATGTCCTTATAGCTTTAAAAGAAGGAAATATAGGCAATAACAAAAAGTAGTAATTCAAGGAGTTATGCCCATATCCATTAGATAGGGCTATGTTATAGGTACCTTTTCCACATCATTTTGATTTTCCAAAAATTGACAAATACAAGGGAAAATTTAACCCCAAAGACCATTTTAAGGGTTGTTATATGGCATGTCAAGAGGTTGCATTTACTGATAATTATCTCATTCATCTCTTTAAATGAAGTTTAGGAGGTCAAGCATTAGATTTTTTGTTACACATACTTAAGGGATCTATCTCTACATGTCCAAAACTATCCAAACATGGTGTACGTCATTTCTCATTTAATATAAAAAGCAATGTCACCATGTAAGATTTATGTAATGCAAAACAACGGAATAATGAGAACTTTGCTAATTTCTTACAATGATGGAGAGGGTTAGCTAGCCACTTCCCTTTCTCTATACCGGAGAAAAAAATGATCAATACATTTGTACCCAACTTATACCTTGAAATTACATTCCACTTACAAATGCATTGTGGAAAAACATTTGAAGAGGTGATAGAAAATGGTAGTCAAATAGAAAATGCATTGTTAGCAAAAAGGACTTTAAAACCCTTCTCACATGATCATAATGATTTAAAACCTAGTGACAAATAAAATGCTTTTTCCAATTAGAACAAAAAATTCATAGGTTCTATAATAATAAACTCTAAATGAGTGCAAACAGTTCAAAACCATGCTCCCTTGAAACTTGTAAAGGGAACTACGGCTCCGTAATAAAAATGGCATGCCTTCACCCCTCTATCTGACTCTATGTCATCAATACTAAAAAAACTAGAGGTGGTTAACATGGTTAGGTATCTTGAAACTACACCTTATGGGGATGATGCACCTAATCCATTGTGGTTTAGGGAAAATGAATTTTGTGAATTTCATCATGTCAAGGGTCATAAAACCTATAAGTGTTTGAAATTGAAGCACTATATTCAGGACCTAATCGATAATGGCGATGTGGAGATGGATTCCTCTATCCCTAAAAAATATCCCTCAATAAATATGGGAATTTATAAAGAGCCTTCCCCTAAGCATAACAAAGGAAAGGAAAACTCAGATCAAGGGAAATCTTCCCAAGCCAAAAATTATAATTACATTTCAAAGGTGGATAACCATTTCGATACCCTAATAGGTTGTGTTAATCCACTTGTTGAGCATATCAACATGATCAACGTTAAATTCCTGACAATGTATGCTTGAAAAGAATATTTGACACATAACCTTTACTCAAAAACAAGATAATGCTTCTGTATTTTATTAATACCAAAATCAAGCATTACAAACAAATGAGAGAGCTGAACTATTTTTAGATATTGGATAACTTCTATCTAATCCACAATATATGGAACCAGATCACCTAATCTGAGAAAATATGCAGGAATAGAATATTGCCCCTAATGGCCCCTATTTCCTCTCATGGAAATCATCCAGGAACAAAATATACAATATAGAACATGATCCCACAAATCAAGGGATAAGACAACTAAAATACAACTCACTAATAATTGACTTTATCTAAGCTAACTTAAGTAATTAAAAAATTATTTTATTACAATATCACTTTAACTCATATAATGAATTAAGTGTTAGTTTATTTCCAAAATTTCCCCCTTTAATTCAGCATACTCTGAATTGAACAGGAGAAAAAAACTCTTAATGCCTCAAATTTTGGACGTGTAAGAGACTTTGTTAAGATATCTAGATGTTGTTGTTTTGAACATGTTCACAAATGAAATGTACTTGCACCTTGATTTTTTTGGTTCATTCATGAAAAAATGGATTACGAACAAGGTTTATTACTCCTTCATTTTCTACACGTAGGATTGTTGGATCTTTCTGCGATATTCCCAATTCTTGAAGTATACGTCGAAGCCATATCGCTTCACCAACATCTCTACCTACTGCATGATATTTTGATTCTGTGGAGAATCTTGAAACACAATTCTACTTCTTACTCCCCCATGATATTGGCCTAGATCCTAAAAAGAATACAAATCCTAAAGTGTATTTCCTGTCATCTATGTTTCCTGCATGACCTAAATATGAATATCCTATCAAGAAGAAGTTATTGTTCTTCTTGTATTCTAGGCCATAGTTCTTAGTTCATATGATGTACCTCAATATCTGATTTAATTATTTTCCATGAGAAACCCTTTCTTCTTGCATGAACCATGAAATATAGATTGCTACATAGCTGATATCTGGCCTAGTATAAGTCAAGTAGATGAGAATCCTGATCAACTGCCAATAGAGAGTTGCATTTACTTGTGGTGATGGATCTATTAGAGACATTTAAAGTATTGTATCCATAGGTGTGGAAATTGGTTTAGAATCCATCATATTGAACTTCTTGAGTTTTGTCTTGGTGTATTTCAATTGTAAAACAAAGATATGATTTTCTATTTTCTAAACTTCAAGTCCAAGACAATAATGCAAAAGCCAGAGATCAATCACGTCGAATGATTGTGTTAGATATTTCTTTGTTTATTCAATCATCCTCACTAATTGTCCAGTGATGACTAGATCATTGAAATATACTACAATGATCACTATCTCCTCCCCTTTATTTTTGAAGTAGAGATTACGATCGTATGGATTCTTGTTGAATCCATGTTGAATGATATGCTCATCGATTTTGACCTACCATGCCCTAAGACACTTTTTTAAACCATATAGTGATTTTATGAGTTTACATACCATTTCCTCTTTACCTAGTGTGACAAAACCTTCTGGTAGAGTCATGTAAACTTCTTCCTATAAATCACCATTAAGAAAGGCACTTTTCCCATCCATTTGGTGTATTTTCCAACCAAAATTTGTAGCTAGAGAAAAGATTAACTTGAATTTGTTTATCTTAGCTATGTGAGCAAAATTCTTCACATAATCAATGCCTTCTATTTGAACATATCCCTTAGCAACTAGTCTAGCCTTGTGTTTATCAAAATTTCCATCTTCTTTGTACTTTGTTTTGAAGATCCATCTACATCCAATCAGATTTTTCCCTCGTACAAGAACTCTAAGTTGCCATGTATTATTTTTCATAAGTGACTTACATTTTGCATCCATAACATCTTTCCAAGGTTTAGACTGTAGGGCTTCTGAAATTGTGAATGACTCAATAGTTTCAAAAAATTTACCCATTAAGGCCAAGTTGACCTCATTTTGATCTATACTGTGAGTCCTTATTCCAGTGGTAGATGTGTCAGGGGAACTATCCAATTTTTCATCTCTCATCATACTTGTATAACATTTAGGCATACTTTTAGTGGTTCCTGTGGGAGTTTTAATTTCACCATCTTCCCCATCATCACTGACGTCATCAAAGTGATAACCATATTTTGTTTTCACTGTAGGGATTATTTTTTCATCATGTGAGTCTATGGAAGGAGAATCTACTTCTTTCTTATCAAATAAATCAACATATCTACTAGTGTATACCCTCTTTGTTCTTGGATCCATAAGTATGTAGCTAAGTGCTTCATCATTGTATCCAAAAAAGATAAGTTTTTCTGATTTCATATCAAGATTAGTTCTTTGTTTCTTAGGAATGTGCATACTCACTTTACATCCAAAAAATCTAAGGTGTGAAATAGATGGCTTATTCCCTAACAATGCTTCTTGATCTTCATGTTCGGCTACATTTCCTTGTTGAGTTGGTTTCTTCTTCCACTTTTGATTATTTTTTCCATGCTTACTCTTGTAGACACCTAAAATATGCTTACATTTAACATTTCCTCCAATTCAACCAATTAACGACACTCTGTTAATTTCCCCTTCTCTGCTCCATTCATGCATGCCCATTCATGACACTCCTTCATTTGTATTCCTCCTATAATCATCTAAATAGGCTAATATCTCTCTTATTAGGTTGAAATTCCTCCTTTCAACCATTCAAAACCTCTCTAGTTCTCTATGAACCACTTATGTAAGCTTCCTAGGCTATCTATCTGTCATAAATAGTTAATCAAACTCCTCCTAACTCTCAATGAGTGTCTAATCACTCTCTAATCACTCGTTAATGACACTTAGCTAGCCAAAACCTATCTTAATTAGCCTAAAGCATGTTTATCAACTCCTAATCATAAATTTTTTTTTCACTCTCCTTTAGTACCACATGCACAAGAATTCAAAATCTTCCCAAACCAAAAACTATAAGTATAAGGCTAAGACTACCCATTCAACCTTACACCTTCACACTTAGGATATCTTATTAACACTAAGAAAACCTAGCTTTGGGATTCCATTTGTATTATCTATAAGCTACTTAGACATTTGATATCAATCTTACCCCCTCCATTGATCTTGAGTTAATAGCCTCCATTTGCATCCATAATCCAAGTTTAAGTAATATGGAGAGAACCATCGGCCTTAAAGCCCTTAATGGTGAGACTCCATTCTTGAAAGCTTGATAACCATATAAAAATATTCACCCCTTTGATTGCTAAGTTGATATTTTTAGGTTTAATGTTTAATTAGTGATCTAAAGAGTAGAGAGTAGCATATATCATGCTAGTTTAGAGTTAATCTAAGTTCATACAATGATAAAAGTGCTCTTTTTTAGCTCTTATCGTGTTGGTTTAGTGTAGATTAGGTTCATGCTTTGGGGTTATATGTTTTATCTTTATTTCTATAGCATATCTAATTTATTCGTGAACACAACTCTGTTGTTGGCCTGATTTTTCTTATTAGTAATCAATATTTTTGCTACTTGACGATCCTTGTTGGAATGTATTGTAGCAACAATTATTTAACTCATGTCCTTTTCAACCACAAATAAGACATTGTTGTTAGTCCTTTTGGCCTTATTGAGTATTACCTTGATTTTAAGGATGTTTACTAGACTTAGCCTATATTTTCACTTTTTTATTAGAAGCAAGTACCTGCTCTTTAGTTTTAGTAGTTGAGTGAATAGATTCCTCTTGTTGTAGCATATTCACTAACTCTTCAATTGTTTTTGTTTGACCAATTATATTTAACATGGTCACAAAAATCCTATAAGAAGGACAAAGAGCTCTCAATACTATAGGAATGAGTGATGTGTCAGTTACTTATTCTTTCAAATCTTGAATTGATGCACAAAAAGTTGTTACTCTTCTAAAAAAATTCAAATTTCTTAGTTGGTTGCGCTTTCAAGTTCAATAGTTGACTTTGGAGATGAAGTATAGTGTTTTTATTTTTGGACACAAATATTGTTTTCAACTTGTTCCAAGATTCTTTTGTTGTTATGGCCTCACAAATATGAGGTTTTACCTCCTTTGAAACACTAAACAAGATTATTAACTTTTTTTTTATTTGCACGATGAAATGTAGCATGTTGTGTAAAATCTATTGTAGATCTTGTTAATGTAACTGAAACAATAGACCATTTATTTTCAAAATAAAGTTGTGTACAAATTTTTGTTTTCCATGCTAGATAATTATCAGAACGTAAAATTTGAGAATCATGAAAAAGTAATTTTGGTGTCATAATTGCATCCATTGTGAAGACTGATAAACAATAGAAGAAAACATTATATACTTTCCCCCCCTTAAAACATGCACACCCCCGAAAACAATAATATTTTATTTAGTTTGGGCTCCTTTTCAGTCGTGTTTAATGAATGTTTGGCTCTATTGGGCATGTTACAAATTTAGTTCTGTGGCTGATTTGCGAAAATAATTTTTTTGGACTCTTTATCTTTTTTCAAGTACAAAAAACCTCTAATTTTTGTAATTTTCACAAGACAAATCTTATTAAAAGTTCGATCAAAATGTGGAGATTGGAAAACCATACACTTAAAAAAAAAACCTCAATATGAGGTACATGTTGAAAGTTATGACTTGTTTAAATTCTGATTTCAATATCCTTCAGGGCCCCTTCCAAAAATTAAAAAATTCTTCTATTTTGTTTTCAGAAAATCCAAAAATGGAAAAAAAAATTAAAATCCAATTTTTTAGAAAAACCCAGCCCGATTAGGGATTACCTAGCTCACACGTTCCTTGGTTTCTCCTTGGCTTCAAGATATCTGCCTCCTCTTCACCTTAAAATCTTTGTTCTACAAGGTCAGAAAGGAATGGATCTCGAATATACCAATGATGCTTTTGGTTGCATGATGAAGATGCTCAGGCAGATCAGTATTCAAATCATTTTTTTATTTTGCAAGTGTGAATCAGTCAGGTAAAATGTAAGTCTAGAAGGTGAATCCAAAGACATATGCAAATCTCATAGCTACATGTAGGTTGCAGTTTGGTGGTGGATGTTCAAACTTTGTTTTTTAATTAAAAGTAAACCTACACACTAGATCTAAATAGTGGTGCCTCTAAAATTGGGTTTCCACTAAATTAAATCACACTAAAGGGGATCTCTTGATTAGAGAAAAAGAAAAAACCCCTGAAACAATTGTATATAGTTTTGTTTAAATACTTCATATGTAATGAACAAAATTAAAAAAAAAATTGATACAATCACTTTGTTACCAATATTGGATCGGTAGCCAAGTATGCTAGCATATGATTGAAGTTCCAAAAAAACTCACTTCCTATGAAATTTTTTGCATTGTTGTTACAAGTGTGTGGAGTAGGGGAGGGGGCTATGAAGAGGTTGGGGGAAACTCTTGATCCTCATGGCTCAAGAGTTTTAGTCATCCACAGTAAAACTACCTACACTCCATAGCACTCACAGGTTCAGGCTCTTCCAGCTTTGATACAAAATCTTGAAGATAAATACCTACACATAATATTTGATAAAGAATCTTTACATAGAAACAAGATGGTGCTTGTGTATTTTTTTAATATCAAAATGAATAATTACAAACAAATGAGAGAGATGAAATATTTATAGCTATTGGACAACTTCTATCTCATCCACAATATATGGAACCAAATCACCTAATCTGAGAAAATATGTAGGAATAACATATTTCCCCTAACTTCCCCTATTGTGCCTCATGGAAATCATCTAGGAACAAAATATACAAGATAGAATGTGATCCCACAAACCAAGTGATAAGACAAATAAAATACAACTCACTAATAATTGACTTTATCTAAGCTAACTTAAGTAATTTAAAATTTACTTTATTACAATATCACTTTAACTCGTATGATGAATTAAGTGTTAGTTTATTTCCAACATAAATCAAGATAGTACATCATGGAAACACAACGTGCTCACCTTGTGATTTTAGAACCTCCTCCCTCTACTCCTCAAGACAATCATTATGATGTGTTACAACAATTATATAAAACTACAGCTAATATTTTCATCTTAGACATTCTTAAAATCTCCATCTTTCATAAAGACATCCTTTTTAAGACATTACAGGGATTGGGAGTGGGTGTTGATATTGATCCAACAAACTTCAAGGAAATGGTAGCACATATTGCTCCTACAAAGCATATAACCTTTAGTCCAACATAAATCCCAAAAGAAAATTCTTCTCATAACTTACCCTTATATATTGAATTCATAATCAAATGTAAGAAGGTAAAAAGAGTGATTTTGAATGATGGATCGGGTTTAAACTTTTGTACTCTAAAGCTAGTTCGATAATTAGGGTGTAATGAAGATGATTTTGAAACAAAGGTCATCACCATCAAGGCATATGACAATGAAGAGAGATAGTCCGCCGGTATGATAAATTTATCACTTGAAGTAGGTCATATCAATCATGATACAAAGTTCCATGTTTTAGACTTGGAGCTCCCTTACAACATATTTCTCGACCGCCCATGGATTCATGCCATGTAGGTCATACCTTCAATGTATCATCAGTTCGTAAAGTTACATCATGAAGGGTAGAACCTCACTATTGAGGGAGATCCCAGAAATTTTGCTCATTTCATAGCATTGTCGGGCTATTTTTCTACCATTTAAAAATGCCCATCTATATAGATAGTTGTTCCAGTTCAATAAAAAATGCTTGCTTCATGAGTAGATCCAAATACATTATCTCCTAATGATAATGGTGTATCTACATCGAAATCTCCCTTTACTACATGGGGCATAAAGGTAATTGTGAATGGTTGTAGAGAATATGATCTCCAACAAGAACTCTTAGTTTCTAACCTCCCCCTATCACCCAAAGTGCATGGTAGGCTTTGTTACAAGTATTACACTACAGAGAAAACTATTATTTTGACACTTTCACTCCTAGTGGATTATTAGTAGATGAAAATCTGCTCAACACTATCCTATCTCATCCTTCATATGATAAAATGGCTCCATGTTACCAATCAACCAAGTATGTTATCCCAATAAAATGATGTATGCTATGGGATACAAAGGACATGGTTGTAGCATCAATGAACAAGGTACACTAGAATCTCTTCCCATACCTCATCGTAAGGTGTGTAAGTATGGTATTGTCATCTGACGATATGGGTCTCATCTCTCAGAGGTAAAGGATTCCTCTTCTAAATGTGATGATAGTTCTTCTGAGTGTAAAAGAGAAATATATTCCCAGTGTAGTCTTTACAAAAACCTTTCCTCCATGAACCTATTTTTGACATGGTTATCTTAACTATAACCCCTACCACATCCCTTACCATTCCAACACTAGACCTTATTTACCCATCACTCATGAATTGGGACCAAAAACATGTACCAATTGACGTATTTCAGAATGATGAAGCTATCATCGAGTTCCTAGGTATTCGTGACATATTTCTAGTAGATGATCACAAAAATGTATTCTCCATCAAGCTTAATGCATGCACATATTGCAGGTAGGATGCTAAGTTATGCGGTCATCTAAGAAAAAACATAACCAAGGGAAAAATTTCCATAGAAAATCCTTGAAAAAGGATAAGTCCAAGTCATGTAATGAAAATGTCTTTGAGAAACTTGAAGAAAAAAAATAGAACAATCAACAGATAAAATATTTGACCATCCTAAAGGTGAGAATCTCATTAAGACGTTGTTATAAGAATAATATCTCAATCTCCCCCCTAATCCTACATGCATGGAGGACGAGTCCAAGTTTCTCATGGAGGAGACCACAGATGTCAATATTGGTAAGGAGGAATTGTACATAATAGTCAAGTTTGGAGATTCACTCTTGCTTCAAAAACAAAAAACTTTTGTTTTTCTTTTGAGAGAATTTATAGATATCTTTGATGGGTCCTACATGGACATGTCAGAGTTAGATCAAGAATTATTTGTACACAACCTAGTTATGCACAAAGAGGTAAATCCCATGAAATAAAAGATTTGAAATATGTATCCTCATGTCATTTTGTTGATCAAAGTAGAGCTAGAAATATTATTGGCAATAGGCTTCATCAGGACTATTGATGATTCAGAGTGGATTTCAAATGTAGTCCCAGTACAGAAGAAACTTGTTGGTATTTAATTTTATACCGATTTAAAACACATCAATAAAACTTGTCCTAAGGATTATTTTATTGTTCCCAACATCGACATGATTTTTTATTAAACAACTGGTTACAAGATGCTATCACTCATGGATGACTTTTCAAGATATAACCAAATAAAAATTGCTGAGGACCAACATAAGACAAATTTTACAACCCCATGGGGGAAATTTTGTTACCAAGTCATGCCCTTCAGCCTCAATAATGCAGGTGGAACCTATCAACAAGAAATGAATGTAATCTTTCACAACATGATAAATGATATAATGGAAGATTATGTGGATGAAATATTGGAAAAATCTAGGACTCGAGAAGATCACCCAAGGTTCTTATGGTGCATGTTTCAACACCTTAAGGACTACAAACTCTAACTCAACCTGAAGAAGTGTGTCTTCAGCATGCTATCTCAAAAACTATTATGGTTCATTGTTTCAGGAAGAGGAATAAAAGTAGATCCGGTGAAGGTTGCTACTATAACATAAATAGAACTATGAAGCTTGCAAGGTAAGATACAAGAAATTAGAAGATTCATCTCTCAGCTTGTAGAAAATTGTCACATATTTACACATATTCTTAATAAATATGTTAGTCTTGATTGGGGTCTAGAATGACATCAAGTATTTGATTTTCTCAAGCAATATTTAGCCAAACCCGCTATTCTAATTTTGTCCACATCAGGTGAACCATTGATACTCTAAATTTCTTCCACACACTTTGCGATTGGGGCACTGTTAGACCAATATGATAAGGAGTAGAAATAAAAGGCTTTGTATTACCTAAGTCATACATGGATCACTTATGAGATCAACTACCCACAGATAGAAAAGGCTTTCTTGGCCGTAGTTTTTACCTTTTAGAAACTGCGTCATTATCTGCTAAATAATAAGGTCAAGATAATATCAAAATTTGTTCCATTAAAGTAATTTTGTAAAATCTCACACTCACAAAAAAGATGGATAATTGGATCTTCTTACTTAGCAATTTTGACATCGAGTATGTTCACTTGAAATCAATGAAAGGGAAGGTTTTGGTGGATCAACTAATTGAATCCCCTCTTCCAAGTACTAAACCTTTGAGTCTAAAACTTCCATACATATCTACATTGTACCTAGAGGAATATATTGTATGGTAACTAAAAAATTGGTGTCTCCTTTACCTTTTATGGTTCAAGTGTCATAGTTATGTTGATCACTCCTTCAAGATACTTTATCCCTCAGGCATTCCAACTAGGGTTCTCATGTAAAAACAATATAGCAAAATATAAATCCCTTATTGCTGGGATGAAAATGGATATCAAGTGGGACATCAAACAAGTGAATGTGATTGGTTATTCTATGTTGATTATCAAATAGGTATCAAATGAGTATAAATTTAAGGATGAAAAACTTCTTCCTTACAAAAAAATGGTCGATTCTTTGAAAGAGTTCTTTCAACAGATTACATTTGAACAAATCCCGGGAGGAAAAAATAGAGAAGCAGATGATACACCCACAATGTGGTCTATGTTGTGCATCCCACATGGGAAGAATGATATGTCATTCTTAGTTGCACATCTGCGATAACCAACATCTGACATGTTGGAATCTTGTTTGGTATGTGAAATTGTTGGTCCCTTTTCTCATTAGTATAGTGACATCTTTAAATACCTTCATGATGGAACATTTCCCATAAACATTTCCTGTGCTAATAAAATAAACCTTATCAGGTGTATATCCTACTATACCTTACTTTGTGGCACACTCTACCATTGAGGCTATGATGGGAATCTGTTATGGTGTCTCAATTAAGATGAATCCATCATAGTGGTAAAGGAGGTGCACGAAGGCATCTACGGGGCTCATACGAACGGAATCGTATTACCTAAGAATATAATAAGAGTAGGATAATATTTTCCTACCATGGAGAATGATTGTTGTAAATATGTAAATAAATGTTTACAATGTTAGAAATACCACAATTTGATACATGTGTTGACATAATCAAATTACAACCTATCATGAAACCTTTTCCTTTTTCAAAGTGGGGACTCGATCTTATTGGTAAGATTCACCCTACATTGTCTGATGGACACGTTTTCATTATCACTTCAACTAAGTACTTCACAAAGTGGGTATAGGTTGTTCCTTTTACCTATGTCAAAGGTGCATAGATATATAAGTTTATAATGAACCATATAATCTGTCGATATGGCATCGCCTTTGCCATTGTAGATGACAATGGCAAGTCCTTCAAAAATCAAAACTTGAAGGCATTGTGTCAATGATTTCAAATATATCTTAAGTATTCAACTCCCTATTACCCTCAAGGTGATGGAAAATTCAAGGCGTCGAATAAAATTCTTGTCTGTATTATAGAGAAGATGGTGAACACAATAGGTCGTAACTAGGATTTACATATTCACCCCACCCTTTCGGCATACAAAACGTCTATCCAAAATCTTACATGTGCTACTCCATATTCCCAATTATTCATCACATAATCCATATTACCTCTAGAGATTGAGTTCCCCTCTTCACGTATAGAGATAATAGATTACCTGAATGAAGAGGAGGACTACATAGTAGCTCTTCTAGTAGAGTTTGAGCTATTAGATGAGAAACAAATTCATGCTCTTGATCACCTAAAAGTGTATCACAATTGATTTTGGAAAAGTTACAAAAAATGAGTGAGACCTTGAAAATTTGTGGTAGGATACTTATGTTACCAAAATATTGTGTAACATTATTGAATAAATCATAATATTATTAATAATGAGTTTATAGAACTCATATTAATAATATAGTTGTAATAGTTTAATTATTTGAGTGAGTTGTAAGAATAATTCACGTAGCTATTTTGTAGTGTGAGTGATCCCAGGGATGTTTGAGAGATATTAGGAGATATGACTGAGAGATTCATGGAGAGAGATATGAGGGATTGAATATGAGTGTTGACTCTACCATTGTAGGAGATCAAACACTATATATGTAACCTCTATCAATATCAATGATATCCTGAATTAATTTAAGTTTCTATATTATTACTATTCGGTGTTTTACTGTGCAATTTTTATCAGTGGTATCAGAGCGGGTTAGAAAATATTTTTATTTATTTGAGTGCTCCTTTGCAATTCATCCATGAGTGGCTCAACATTTTATTTTTGATGTACTATTGCATATATGTCTACGTGGATCGATTCACATTATAAGTATTCCCTTGAATGTATAAAATAAGGTAGATGGTATTCATATTTATCTATATTTGTTTGGTTTAACCTCAAAGTAGTTCTCAATTTCCATATCAACTGAGTTTGATGATATTGGTTTTGCATTAGTTATGAGAATCAACCTATGAATTATATATTTCATTGGATCGGACTATCCCGTCAGTGTCAAATCTTGTGAATTGTAGAAATTTTTGCAGTGCATTTCATTCAAGTATTTAGTCAATTCAAAGGATTTATGTAAAAAATTACTATTAGGAAATCTTGTTAAGGTGTCTGGATATAAAAAGTTGTCATAGTGAAGCTAGATCAGACATGTCCCCAACACAGCCACACGTGGAAGGAGACAGTCAATGTTAAAGACTCTATAGTTTTGATGTACAGATATGTCTACGCGTATTGTTTGTGGAAAAGGATAATTGTATTTGTTCTTCTTGTATATATTGTGTGCCCCTACCCCTGCCCATGTAATTCATTCTTCTCTCCATTGTTCAGTCATGTGTGAACTTTCATACACCATATCTCTTCGGTATATCAACAGTCTGAGGATTTGGTTTTGAATAGAACAACTATAATGGTTTTTTCCTAAATGTGAGATCTACAAACACAAATGCCTCTCACATGTGCATCATCCAAAATTGAATTATCATATTTTATACAAACTCAGATACTTCTTGTACGTGCTCACATCTTCTCGATTTGATGGATACACTTTTGACACCAATAACCCATTATACTTGTCATTTTTCATTCCATTCAAAGTGTCATTTAATGGTATTACTTGGGTATTTTAAAAGATATTGGTGTCTCCCTATTAGTAGTTTATTTTTTTATTATCTTTACTTAGAAATTTTTTTAAGCTTCAAGTTCATTCGGTAATTTAGGTATTTCAATAGTAATAAACACTTGTCTTGTTCAATTTTTTGTAGTTTATATAGTCTTCTTTTTTAATAACTCATTGGTTATGTATTTGTAATTGTTTGTTACAACAAATAGACCCATATTCAAGTTACCGAATAATACATAGATTTTTAGTAGTATTTCATTTCGAATCCCGTTGTCGTATTATTCAAGTTGTAAAAAATTGTCTATGTCATTGTGTCAAAATAGTGTCTATAGTTAAAAGGATAAAAAAATTGAGTCATTGGTCATGTCATCGAAGTTTTATTAGTCCAATCAAAAGTGTTATAAAATAAGTTTTAAATGTTAAAAAGTCAAAGAGTCAAGCATTGTAAAAATAAAATAAAATTGCCTCACAGAAGTCAAAGAATGTAAATATGTTTGGCTTCGAGGGCTCTGCCCCTCGACCGCACCCTGTATCGCAATAGTGAGTGTGCCTAGGGCACTACCTTGGGACCCTACAAGGGGCACTACCCCTTGACCCTTTTAGGGGGGTGCCGTCCCCAGAACCCTTCTTTGGAGTTTCAAAACCAAAGATAAGATTTGTGGGGAAGATGTATCGACAAAAGGTGGTGCAAATTTGAGCTCCATGGTCCAATCTGCTGAGTAAGTAGCGACACTTTGGAGGATGGAGGCAACAAATGCTAGAGGTCAATCAATGACCTCTTGTCCGTCACCAATGACAGGGCCACATGAAGTTGTGGTGGAAGTGTGTTTTTTTAATTTCAGATCTGTAGTTTATTTCAATTATGTGCAGTATGATTTCAGAGTTCCTATTTGAATAAGTGAAATGTTCACATTGAGAGGGGGAACGTGAACATGGTCTGAATGTTCAATTTTCCATCTATTCATTTTGTATTTAGTAATTAGTGGTTCCTACATATTCCCTAAAGGAAAGACATAGTGGACAGAAGAAAGCACAAAGGAAAAGCAACAACGTGATATTTGGGTTATTGGTTGTCCTATAAAACCATTATTTGTTTTAGGTTGTTGGTTGTCCTGTAAAACCATCCAGATCATGAGCACGCATGGGTGGCAAGCTACAAATGGAAGTGTGATTATTTTTTCTACCTTGTCGACATTAGGGGAGTGTATATTAGTAATTAATAATATTAACAATAGGGGAGTGAATGTTACCAAAATATTGTGTAACATTATTAAATAAATTATCATATTATTAATAATAAGTTTATAGAACTCATATGAATAATATAGTTGTAATAGTTTAATTATTTGAGTGAGTTGTGAGAACAATTCACGTAGCTATTTTGTAGTGTGAGTGATCCTAGGGATGTTTGATATATATTAGGAGATAAGACTGAGAGATTCATGGATAGAGATATGAGGGATTGAAGATGAGTGTTGACTCCACCATTGTAGGAGATCAAACACTATATATGTAACCTCTATCAATATAAATGATATCCTGAATAAATTTAGTTTCTATATTATTATTATTCGATGTTTTATTGTGTAATTTTTTTCAACTTGGTGATAAAATAAAATCAGTTCAATAGCACCAAGGATTGGGAAAAGAAAGGTAAGTTTGAGCCTAACTTGTTAGGGCCATATTTTGTGGTCACTAAGTTTGGTTCAAGTTCCTACAAGATTTATTACATGGATGGTCAAGAAATTCGAGGACCCATGAAATTAAAGCATCTTAAGCATTTCTATTTTTAAGTGGGTGGTCCCTCAAAAATAAAGAAAAACAACAAGAAAATTATTAAAACAAAAAAAAAGAGAAATAAATATGTCCAAAAATGAAAACCATGCAAGGGTGGCACTTTGGACAAGTCCTTTGGTAAAACCTATTTTTCGAAGCCATGGGAGAGTCCATTTTTCACAAGCATTTAAGGTTTTGGATTATGATAAAGTTATCCTGCGTTAGTCTTTACCTATATCAGAGCTAATTTGTATCGTATCCCTCTTGGCCTCGATCTCGCTGATCCTACCTTCTATATGCAAAGATTTTTCCTTTGTATATTCCCATCTCATGTTAGGGACAACTTTGCATTTTCACTTCTTGCATATAACACATGATATTCTACCTTTGTACATCCCATCTATCACTAGGGGCATCCACGTTTCTTTGTTTCCTTGTAAATAGCTTCGAAAAATGTGTATAAAATCATAAAAACATTCGTATAACTTTTTGAAAATCCAAAAAAAATTCAAATACACTTGCTGATAAAATCAAAACATAGAAATACATTTTGTAGGAAACTCCAAAACAATAGAACATTGTCTTGAGATAATACCAAAAACAGCAAAAAAAGGTTTGAAAATTGTCCCAAAAAACAAAGTAGTAGTTTGTTTACTTTAGTTGTTGGTTTGTACATAGTTTTGGTTGCACTACTTTTTTGCCTTATGTGCTATAAATTGGATTCATTTTCTTGCTTAAATTGAGTGTTACTTTAATTTTTTGTGCATTACATGGAGTTCATTTTATCTTTCATACTCGTGTATAAATTTTGTTTTCTTAATTAGATTTGATTAACTTATGCTTGTTCTTTTCTTGTACATTTTTTTCATCTCATCATCATTTCATCTCATTCACATATATGCATGATATTTCAAAAAATGCTAAGATTTACATCATCATTAAAATGAAAATTAAAACATGTATGGTAAACCAACATCATATAATATCACCAAGAGGGGCAAGAGTGATCACCTTCTATCCCCCTCAAACATAGACCATAATAAAAACACGGATTAAACATGCTATCTCATAAAAAAAATGTGAAAAGTAAAAACAATCCATCATCATCATAAATCCATATAAATATAAATGTATGTGTCTAAAAAAATTTGTCTTGATATACATTAGATATAATGAGCCATCATGGGCGTCTAAACCAAAAAATGTGCCTTCATCATGAGGCATAGTAAAAATGTATACATGTACATTATGTCAAACAGTGTGCCTTCATATCGAGGCATACATAACAAAAGATACATGTGTACATATAACATCAATAACATGAGTCAACTCTGACTCTATCCTATGTGCAGATTGTTAGGTCTGCTGCTAGGTGGATGTATTTGTTCTAATGGTCCCACAGGGGCCCCTCCACTCTGCTGCACTAGTATAACCAATTGAGATTGTCTTTGTGACCTAGATCTTGACCGAATATCAAAAAAATGACTATAATCAAGGACTCTTTAACAAAATGGCACAACTGCATGTTATAACATCCTATAGTAGGGGGCTTCCCTAGTTTTTGAGGCACACTGAAAAACCATTTATGGTACTATTATCTCTCGAAAGTGCGCCCTGTAGAGAGATGGATGCAGATCTTCTAAGCTTGCAAAAATGGATCTCTCTCTTTCGTATATACAATGGAAACACCTTAGGTCTGTGGGTATACCTATTTTGAGGTGAGTATCTTGTATCAAGGTCGGTTCCTTATTAATGTATCCTAAACTAATTTCCTAGGGTTTACGGGTAAAATAAGTCTGTAAAAAGATTTAAATTGAGGTGATACACAAAATTTGTATGAGGTCTTTGATTGAGTATATGCAAAATTGATATGGAAAGGATTTTTATACACAAGACAACAATTTTTTGAAGATAATTAAGGGTAAAAAATTTTTGATGTATTGAGGGATAAAATCACAACAATACTGTTAAGTTACACATACACATTTATATCATACAAAAATTACTGAATTTGCAACATGGTAAGATGATTAATCAGGGAATTCAAACTCACAAGATTAATGGAAACATACACAAGACTACAAATAATTGGAAAGGTAGAAAATTCTTCACATTCAAAGGGAAAAATTGGCAAAAAAATTCTTCGGCACTCCTGTATCTAAAAGTCCTCTAACTTCCTTTGTGCTTTGCCAAGGCACACAATATATAGCAAAATATTTCCCACCCTTTCTAATATAGGCTAAAATTATACTCGAGCATGCATCATATTTTTATCCTTAATATATTAACAAATAAAGGAATAAAAACAAAACATGCAAATACAAAGTGGCATTAACAACCATTGGCTACAATTCAGTCAACTGCAGTCAACTGTTCTATTTTTAAGAAAATCAAGAATGATAATTTGCTAGAAATAAGTTTTTCTTGATGAGGAAGTTTTCTTCTTTGTGCTTGTAAATTCATATTCTAGTATGTTGTTATGCGAAGGCATGGAACCTTATCCAGTTGCAGTGATAATATTAGCACTTTCTTACCAGTGTTGAATATGGTGAACTCAACACTCAAATTAAGGTGCAAAATTATTGCAAAATTATTCATTTTTGGTATTTACATAGTTAAGCTCCATTCAGGCTAGCAAAGATCTACAAAAATTTTCCTGTGACTGCTATTAATAACATCAAGCTTTTTGTGTGAGTTTTTTTAAAATTCTGCCATTGATGCACACTTTGAACTCGACTAAAGGTTCTATGAAGAACTCTGTCTTTTATTACCCTGAAAGATCCTCCACATAGGACAAAATTGATCCAAAAATGGGGCTAGAAGATCCTTTTTTTTGTGTTTTTGATAGAAATTACATTTTTGAACATTCAGCCCACCCATTGTCTTTTAATCTTGGCCTTACACATGTTTGGATATGGTTAAAGTGGGATTGTGGCTTACTTTTGATACTTTGCTACTTTTTCCGAAAAAGGCTTAAAATTTTAAAATTACTCGGTAGCCTGCTTCCTTGATTTTAACTTTTGATGCGTGGGCAGAGTGCTAGGTGACTAAATTTTTTTTTTTCACTTTTTTAAAAAAAGGCTCAAATTTTCAAATTCAAAAAAGTTCCAGTAGCCCACCTTTCTGCCTTGGGAATTTTATGTTCTAGTGGGGTCACGGGAAATTTTATCACTTTTCTCCCTTTGTCCAAAAGGGATCAAAATCTCATATTGACCCAACGCTCCACTTTTGAATTATTGAATACGTGGCCTTGTTCAGTATTTAGTGGGGTCACAAGGCAATTAAAAAATTTACTCCTTTTTAAAAAAAAAATTAAAGGCAAAAAACATTCTGATGTGGGCTCAGCATTTGAATTTTTACTTTTACATGAACGGGGTTGCAAGCCATTTTATGACTTTACGCCATTTTCCAAAAATGATTCAAAACACAAAAAGGGCCTGCCCCTCTGCATCATATTAGATTTCATCGGGCCTGCAGGTTAATTTGACAATTTTACAAAATTATGAAAAGATCGTAAGCTCACCAAAAATACCTACCATTTTAATGTCTCAAGATGGGGTTTAAATCAATTTTCGTGATCAATTCTAAGCATTTATCTCTATACTTTAGATTCGTGGCTATTGATTTGATGAATAAAACACTCAAAACCCTAAGTCTTTCATATTTTCATTCTCAATCTCTATCCAAGCGAAAGGAACTCCGTAAAAAAAATTTCCCTAGACAATTGCCATTAGAGATGATGTTTCAAGCTCAATTTATCTACATCTATTGTTCTATTGAGCTCAGATTTTCTTCAAAATATTTGTGTCGTGTGGAGCTTTGTGAAGATTTTATGGCCACCATTATTGAGGTTTGTGAGCTCAGACCTTTCTGTCTCGTCATCATTATTTTGAACAAGATGGTAGCGGCTTTGTGCGTTTTTTTTGTAATCTCCTGAGTGTATATTGTTCATTTTGATAAGTATTGAGCTCTCCCTTTTAATTTTTCTCTTCTATTTGAAAAATTGATACTCGTTATTCCTTTACATTTTTAATGTCATTTCTAGAACAACATTGATCTTTGAGTTTAAACTCATTATGGGTTCCCCTTTTGGCCTTGAATTCGATGAGGGTTTTCTCTACTTCATTTTTAATTGGTGAGTTCTTGATCCTCACTTTGAATTTAGTACCCATTAATGGGTCTTTCTCAATCAAATCCAGGATCTACATTTTGTTACTTAGAATTGTAACTTTATTCATTCCTTTGAGCTGTATTGTAATAAATCTATATATGAACCTTTAACTTTCCTACCTGAATGAATTATTTTTTCCAAAATCTATATATACCCATGTATTTTCCAATTTGTGGCTTGATGTATATCACTCAGATGTGGGTATCCCTCCTTTGATATGGGAATTCAGACTTCTTTATTTCTTCTTGATTCTGTAATTTGTTTAATTTAATACATTTCCTTTTGTTACAACTTTGATATGTATGCTGGAAATTTTTAAAAAGTCCATTTCACATGGTGGATCCCTATCAAAATTTCCTCAGAATTCCTTCTTCTTTAGTTGTAATCGGGAACATATACTTATGAATTATCTACTTCATGTAGCATAGGATGGAATTCATTTGAGAACTACAACCTTTATCTAACAGTGAAGACTCTAAAACATGATTTATTTTCTTCTTTAGTGCAACTTGTACCTGCACACTTAAGGAAATAGTCAGAAAATATTTAGGCTTTTTGGCCTCTGTTATGTCCATAGTTTTATTTTCTCTTTCCTCCTTCATCCTGAGTAAGTAGATCATGTATACAATATGATCTTCAAGTAATCTATATATCTTGTTGTTAAGAGATCCATATGCACAAAAAAGGACAATGTAGGAATATGGATTAACCCTAAGCTCTTAACTAATAATCTTCCTCTTTTATTCTTTTCAGGTATAGTACTTCCAGTGATGAATATAAAGAGGGAATAAGCTAAAGATGAAGATACATCACCTAAAGGAGAAGACCCGACGAAATTATGGGTTCACTCATAAACCTATATTTTCTCTTTCATGCATGTGTACCTCTTATTTCAGTAGTTTTACTTTACTTTTCAGTTACATCCAACAACTTGTGTGGGAACATTTGAAATTCCTTATGAATAAAGCATTGAATTGTGAAATTGAGTTGTGTATTTCTTTGTGCATTTCTACTTTTTAATATGGATTGTATGATGAACTAAACAATTCAGTATTATAATTGAATATCTTAATCATGAAGGAAATAACATTAAAGAATACCTGTAACATCGAGTAATGAACTCTAGTTTCTTTGCAATCTGCATATATGTTTGATATTCCAGAACTTAGCATTTCATCTATTCTGAAATTGGATTTCTTCATCAAGATAACACAACTATCCTTCAGGGATTTGTGTTATTTTGCTGAAGATACTCATGAAATTGTAGACTATGTGATTTGTTATTTTTGTGACGGCACACATAGCTTCAAATTCCATGCAATCATTAATTAATTCAACAGTAAAAATATTCTTTGAAAGAAAAATCTCCTAGCTTAGGTATACTTCACCATTGATATCCATCGTAACGAAGTTTCGAGTTGCACATTTTTGCACAAGTGTAAAAATTGTCAACATTTCTTGTGATCCTAAGGGGAAATCTTCCTGCTAGCTTTTAAACCGGTACCTTGCTCTTGTCCATTGGGCATGAAGTCTAAATCATGTAACCAAAATATGCCTTCCAGAAGGTCCAACCCTTCCAAAATGAACTAAAACTCAAAAAGGATTTTGTAAACCAGATCTTGTGCACAAATACACTCATTGAATTGAGAAAAATGAAATGTGTAGGGACTGCACTTATTGAAGGGAAATCCTACTCTAAATAGACACTGTAGGATTTTTAATAACAGTGTTTAAGAAACATACCATTCATAAGAATGGGATGTTCCTCTCCATTCAGCTTTGAGAGTTTAAAAACATATTGTTCTTTGCAAGATGAAATCATGTAAGGACCACTCCATATTGTATCGAACTTCGTGTGTCTTCTTCACTTTACATGATCAGCATCCAACTTTAACACAATATATCCTTCATTGAAGATTGTGAATTTGGATTTCTTATTAAAATCCTTCTTCATTTGTTTCTGATTCTTATCCATGTTTGAATGAGCTTGATCTCTTAGCTCTTTTAATTCCATTAGTTCTACATAATGATCCTGCAATGGTTCATTTTCAAGCAGCTCCATTTGATGTAGAAAATATAATGCGGGTAACTCAATTAAAATACGCATTCTTTCCTCTCTTCCATAAACAAGATTGTATGGTTAATTGCCAATTGATCTTCTAGGAGTCACTCTATCAGCCCAAACAGGTTAATTTAACATTAGATACCAACCCCTCTAGTTATCTTTGAGCGTTCTCTTGATGATCCTTAAGAGATTCTTATTAGTAATTTTAGTTAAACCATTACCTTGTGGATAATAATGAGATGAAGAACTTAAGTAAATTCCATGGTTGAAAGCCCAATTTGTCACCTTTGCACAAAGAAATGCTACACCATTATCTTATATAATAGTTGTTAGAACACAAAATTTGCAAACTATACCTTTATATAAGGATAGTATCAAAGTTTCATTAGCAACTTTCAAGGCTATTTATTCATTCCATTGTGTAAAATAATTTGTAGTAGTCAAAATCCACTTGTGTCCTTGTGATGAAGGTGGGTTTATCATGCCAATAAAATCAAAAATCAACTGCATAAAATGTTGATCAAATGAAATAGGCTATAAGGGCAACAAAGCTAAATGTTCTTTTTAGAAAAAGAAAGAACATTTCTTACACTTTCTGATCCATTCAAAACAGTCCTTGAATATTCTAGTTCAATTGTAATGAGCCTTCATAATTTTTAAGGATGTGGTACGTGCTGATAAATGACCTCCTGCAGGTCCTTCATGGAATTCTGATTATAATTGCTGAATTTTTTCATAGTCAACACATCGCAACAAGATTCCATTTATATCCCTTTTGAATAATATGCCATCAATGAAAACATAGGGTACAACTTGTAATCTCAAATACCTTATTTTATTCTTGTCCATACCTTCGAGATAAATACCATGTTGTCAAATAACTAACTAAATCATTCATCCATCTTGATTCTTGGAACTTCTTGAGAAAGTTTAGGTTGCTTGTTTTCTAGCTGAACCATGACATTTGATTGTTGATGCTTAACTTCAGCATGTTGTTTTAGATCTTCTGATTCTGGTTCATGATTTTTTTCCATATCAGCAATTAGGTGCTCACATAATCATTTTCCTCGAACTTTTGTCACAACCCAAATATCAACATCATATTCCATAACTTTCATTGTCCATCCTACTCTTTTCTCATTCAATTATTTAAAAAGAAAAATTTCACACAATGAGAAACAAGAACATGAATTTTATCGTTTGAAAGTACATGTACTTAAAATTCTTTAGCCCTCTGACTACTGAAAGTACTTGTTTTTCAAGAAATGTGTACCTTATTTCGTAATCATGCAAGCTTTTTCCAAAGAAAGCAATTAGTTGTTCAACATTTTCATCATTAACCTGAGTTAATATGGCTGAGATTGTTTCAACTCATGTAAGTGCATACATTGTAAAATCTTTATCAAAATTTGGATTTGCAAGAGTAGGAGCTTGAGAGATGGTCATTTTGATTGCTTCAAATCCTTCTCTCCCTTCAGTGGTCTAAAAGATAAATTTTTCTCTTTCTTTAGCATAGCTTGTCAATGGTTTCACCAATGCTATAAAATCTGGAACAAATCTTCTAACAAAGTTTATTTTCCCAAGAAAAACTCTGTAATGCTTTCTTATGATGAGGAAATGATAGGTGTAATATGGCTTTGATTCTGAAAGGATCAATTGCTAAACCTTGCTTAGAAACAATATGACCAAGTAATTTTCCTTGATGTACTAAAAAGATATACTTTTTGGGATTCAAAGATATTCCAAATTGCCTGCATAACTGAAAATTTTGCCTTAGATGTGTTAGATACTCATCTGAAATTTTTGAAAATACAGTAACATCATCTAAATAAACAAGGATGCATTTATTTAACAAGTTGCAAAAATCCATGTCCTTTGCACATTGAAAAATTACACCAGCATTTGAAAGGCCAAAAGTCATTCTTTTGTAAGCATAAGTACCCCACATGGTGGTAATAGTTATTTTGTATCTATCTTCTTCTCGAACTAAAATATGGTTTTATCCACTATAGTCGAGTAGAAGAGATATTCTATTTGAACTTGAAAATAGTTCTCAAAATCCAATCCATATTTAGAAGTGCGATAGTGATATTTTAATGAAGCTTTATTAAGATCTCTAAAATCCACACATAATCTAATTTCTCCATTTTTCTTCCTAATAGGAACAAGATTGGCTACCCAACTTGAATTCTTAACTGGAAAAATTATACCTGACACAATTAACTTAGATAATTCTTTCCTCATTAGAGACTCTATCTTGGGATTTACAGGCCTTTGTTTTTGCCTAACTGACTTAGAATCTGGCTTCTAATTCAATAATATGTTTTACTAAACTAGGATGAAACCCTTTCAGGTCTTGATATCTCCAAGCAAAAACATCTTTAAATTATTTGCAAAGATTAACAAATGAATGCTTTTCAGCCAAGGAGCATACCTTTCCAAGAATTTTTCTTTTCCCTTCATCAATTCAGATCTCTTCATAGTTATTAGCATGTGTTGACATATTTGTTTTGTCTTTTCTTAACTGATCATCAATGATGAAGATGTCTTCTAATGTGACCAGACCTTGAGGAAGTTTGTATGTCTTTAACTGAACAATCTAGTCACCATATAAGTACTATAATTTATCTTGATTTACTGTAAATAATTTGGCTTCTTGCTACAAAAACCTATAGATTTGATCATCACTTTCAAAAACCTACCAATTCAAGTCATTATTAGGAATTGAAGGCCTGACAATTAGCTTTATATGAGGATAAATTTTTATATTTTCAATTTGTTCTACCATTTCAAAACTAGCACCAACTGCTGCAAGTCTATCTGCATGCTTATTTTCTGTTCTAGGAATGGATTGAATGTTAATAGCTTTGAAATCTTCCATTAACTCTGAAACTCTATGTCTATAAGAATTCATTAATGGATTCTTTCAAACATTAAAAATTCTTACTTGATTGATAACCAACTCAGAATCACCAAAAATTTGTAGCATGCTAATACCTCTCTTTATGGCCCAAAGTAAGCCACGAATTAATGCTTTGTATTCAAATACGTTGCAAGTGCATGAAAATTGGAGACTCAAACATGAGAAATAGCTTTCGTTTTCTGGGGAAGTGAGCATCAAACCTAATCCTCATCCTTTCTTGTTTTTAGTTCCATCGAAATGAAGCTTCCAAATCCCTTCTGTTGCATTTTCTATTTTGGACAGAAAGGGAATTGGTGTATTTTCTTCATGCAAGAAATACACACCAAACAGGTGTTCATCTTCCTTGAAAGGATCATGAGCATTTTATTCATGTGTCTTTTCATCCATAAACAAGTTCGAAACACCATCTAGTGCTGTAACATGCTCTGTATTATCAAAATCAGAATGGTCTAAGGCTGTATTAGAAGCGTGAGGATCAATGTGAAATATGGATAATGGTTCTGAATTGATAGTAACCTTGGTCCCATAACAAGTAGTAAAAAATAAGAAAGACCAATCTGAAGAGAGATAGCCTCCTATTTTTGTTGTAAAGTGTCTTAATAAACATATAGCGAAGTAAGTAGGTAAGTCTACAACAATAACATCTTGTAGAATGGAAACATTTGGGAAAGCATACAATGTTACCTCTAGATTTCTAATGATACCAACCATATTAGTTACAGTTCCATCCAACTGTAGGACACTCTTTTCTGTAGGTTCATACTGCAGGTCCAATTTTTTTGCAATTACTTTTGGCTTAACGGTGATATGTGCACCGCTGTCCACCATACAATTATGAACAATATGTTCTCCAATAATCAGTGATAGATAAAATGGTGGTGGCTTCTTGATGTCATGAGCATTTAAGAATTTCTGAACAATCCATTTAACTTCTTTGATGCGGTCTTGTTCCATTATTCCAAGGACCGTGTCTACTTTTTGGAATTCCTTTTCTATTATTTTAGAAGAAATATTTAGCTTAGCTAGTTCATGGGAGAGTAAATCATGTTGTCCTGGAATAATTAGAGTATCCCACATTGAGATGTTAACATTATGCTTTTTTATTACATCAACAATGTTAAAAGAAGCAACAATTTTAGAGACAGATTCTATTATTTTAGCATAGGCTTTTGCTGAAAACTGATTCTGCTTCAGCTGCTTTTGATATCTGCAGGTATAAATAACCTTCTTGGATCAGGCTATAGCTATTTTTACTGTCTCTTTACCAGCTGTAACACCTGTTGTTTTTTAAGGAACAGATGCATTGTTAGCTGGTTTTGGGCTTATACTTGTTGTTTTTATCAATGATATTAGGTAGAGTAGGCCTATTCTACTGCTTTTTAACCCTCTTTGCAGCCTTTTCCTGAGCCCTAGTAGTAACTGCAATGAAATGATCCTCACTGAAATTGACTAAGTTCTGTTTAGGTTCTTTCTGAACATGAATTTCTTACTGCCCAGCCTTCATTTGAGGCATGAATAATGTTTCAGATTGAGGTTGTGCAACACGAGTTATGTTCAAAAAAGAATTTGGGTAATTTGCAATTGAATGAGGTTGATTACAAGGTTGACACCACTCTTCAGTAGCCATATTAATTGGGACTAAAGCATTAGATGAACTAGGAGCCTTTGGGTCAAATTGCCTTTGCTGATAAGGTTACCTATAATTTTGATTTGTTGGTAAGGCTGCCTATTTTGCTGATTTTGCTAATTTTATTGATAAGGAGCCTGATAAGGTCTGCTAGGTAATGCAAGCCTATTCTCAATTAAAGTCAAGCTTATTCTCCATAGTCTGCAAATATTTAAATATGTCATCTAATGGGGCTGTAATAACAGGCTCTATAATTGTGATAGGTTGAAGGAATAGGTGCTAAATCTGCCAAAAAAGGAATTAAAGGTCTTGGTGCTAATTTTCCAACTTGAATAAGATTATTTTGAGCTTAGATGGCGATATCATAGGATTCTAGGAGCATCTCTCCTCCCATAGACTAAATCATAGTTGAAATATCACTGTTTAATGCCCTAAGATAATAAAGAAAAGCATGATCAGCTTGAGGCTTGACACTTGCTGGAATTCTTTCCCAAGTTCTGGAAAAACAGATGTTGAAACTAGACATAAATTCATTGGGAGCTCTTTTAATGGTAGATAGTTTTTATATGAGAGATAAATGATCTGAATTATCTTGAAATTGTTTCAGTAATTTATCACCTAGGTCATCCCAAGTTCTTATGCATCCAATCTCTAGATTTAAATACCATTGCAAGGCTTGTCCTTTAAGAGATGCAACTAAAAGTCTCAAAGCTACATCCTCATGAGTGATATTATGAACTGCACATAAGGCTACAACATCCTTAATGTGATCTATAGGTGTAACCTGATTTTCACCAGTGAATGATGGAAAGAATTTTCATGGCTAGCATTAAGGATATCATGATAAACTGGATTACTAATGGGCTGCCATTAGTAAAGGTCACAAAATTCCTAGGTGCTTAAATATCCATTTGAAAAAATGGGATCTAATATAGAAATTAATACATGGTGAAGGAATATTAGGAGGAGGGTTATCAAAACTAGATCTATTATAAGGTAAATTATTACCAACTCTTCTCCTTCTTAGCAGAATTCAAAGGTAAAGAAACAAACTCAGGAGGAATTCCTCTTACCAATGATCTTGTAGTCACTTTAGGCATGGAACATGCTGCAATACTGGTCTGGAATCAGCTTTACAGAGTCACCAAATAGATCTTTAAATCTTTAGAATAAATTGTTGTAGCTTGTTGTTCCAAAAGTAACTTTTATCTGCTATCCTTGTAACTTGCATGTAAATTCATTGTCTCATCAGGCGTGCCAAAAACTATCTCGCAGATATGTGGTGTAGATATTTGTAACTTGCATGATGAAATCTGATTCTGTTGTCCCACCCGGTGTGCCAAAAACTGTTATCTCTCGAAAGTGTCACCCTATAGAGAGATGGTTGCAGGTGTTCTAAGCTTGCAAAAATGGATCTCTCTCTTTCGTAGATACAATGGAAACACCTCAGGTCTGTGGGTATACCTATTTTGAGGTGAGTCTCCGGTATCAAGGTTGGTTCCTTATTGATGTATCCTAAACTGATTTTCTGGGGTTTAAGGGTAAAAGAAGACTGTAAAACAGATTTAAACTGAGGTGATACACCAAATTTGTATGAGGTAATTGACTGAGTATATGCACAATTGATATAGAAAGGATTTTTTATGCACAAGCCAACAATTTTTTGAAGATAATTAAGGGTAAACACTTTGATGTATTGAGGGATAAAATCACAACAATATTGCTAAGTTACACATACACATTAATATCATGCAAAAATTATTGAATTTGTAATAGGGTAAGATAATTAATTAGGGAATTCAAACTCACAATATTAATGGAAACATACACAAGACTGCAAATAATTGGAAAGGCAGAAAATACTTCACATTCAAAGGGAAAAAATGGCAAAAAATTGCTTCAGACACTCTTGTATCTAAAATTCCTCCTCTAACTCCCTTGTGCTTTGCCAAGGCACACAATATATAGCAAAATATTTCCCACCCTTCCTAAAATAGGCTAAAATTGTACTCGTCCATGCATCCTATTTTTATCCTTCATCTATTAGTAAATAAAGGAATAAAAATAGAACATGCAAATACAAAGAGGCATTAATAGCCATCGGTTACACTTTAGTCAACTGCAGTCGACTGTTCTATTTTTAAGAAAAGCATGTCTATTTTTAAGAAAAGCATGAGTGGATGATTTGCTAAAAATAAGCTTTGCTTGATGAGAAAGCTTTCTTTCCTGTGCATGCAGATTTGTTCTTCTTGTTGATTTGTCCTTTTCTAAATTTTGCGAAGGTGTACAACTTTACTCTTTGTGGGTGAGAAAAATTAAATAATTTTTGACCATGGTTGAATCTTAGTGAACTTAGGACTCGAATTAAGATGCAAAATATTGCATACTTAATCATTTTTTTGGTAATTAAATTATTAAGCTCCATTCGAGCTAGCAAAGCTCTACAAAATTTTTCCCATGGCCACCATTAATAACTTAAATATTTTTGTGTGAGTTTTTTTTTTAAATTTCCACCATTGATGTAGACTTTGAGCTTGACTGAAGGTTCTCTGAAGAACTTTGTCTTTTATTACCTCAAAAAGATCGTTAATGTAGGACAAAATTGATCCAAAAACGGGCTTGGAAAATCCTTCTTTTCATGTTTCTGATAGAAATTACATTTTGGAATATTCAACCCACCCATTTTCGTTTAATTTGGGCCTTAAATGTGTTTGAATCTGGTCAAAGTGGGATTATGTCTTTCTTTTGATACTTTGATGCCTTTTTATGAAAAAGGCTTAAAATTTTAAAATGCGTCGGTGGCCCACTTTCCCTATTTTAATTTTTGATGCTTCAGCAGAGCCGTGGGTGACTTAAACACTTTTTTTCCCTTAAAAAAGAGATCTCAACATCTCAAATTGAACTGACACTCCACTTTTGACTTATTGAATACGTGGCTTTGTTTGGTCTTCAACGGGGCCGCGGGGCACGTTTAAACTTTACTCCCTTTTCAAAAAAGTTTCAAATTCTCAAACTATCCTGGTGATCCACCTTTGACTTAATTTAATATAATTGACTTTTGATGCTTCAGCGGGGCCATGGGCCATTTTTAAACGTTACTCCCTTTTCAAAAGTTTAAAGGCAAAAACATTCTGATGGTCTACTTCTTTGCTTTGTAATTTTTAATGCAGGCTCAACTTTTGACTTTTTCCTTTTGACATGAGCGAGGCCGTGAGTCATTTTACGACTTTACAAATTTTACCAAAATGTCTCAAAACACAGAAAGGGCCCGCCCCTCTCTGCATCCAATCAAATTTTTTTGGGAACATGGACCATTTTGACATTTTTTTTAAATAATAAAAAGTGCTAAGTCAGCCAAAAGATCCACCATTTTCATGAGTCAAGCTGAGTTTTGCATTGATTTGGTGATTTTATTTCCTCCATTCGATGCTTTGTACGATGTAACCTCATTCGTTGATCTTCTACGTTTCGTACTTGTATTGAATGTGGTCAGTGAAAACTTTAACCATGGTGGTTTTCTTCGAATTTGTGTGATCAATTCTGAGCATTGATCTCTGTACTTTCAACTATGGATCGTTTGATCACTAACTTCGAGTAAGTTAGGTTAAACCATGGTTGAGATGGGTGAGTTAAAAAAAACTGAACCCCATTCATTTTTTATTTTGCCTCTTGTTCGTGGGTGAAGCTCTAGCAAAATTTTCTTTGATGCCATTACTAAAGTCCTAAAGCTCGGCTCTTGAGGCTGGTTTGGCTGTATATTTACCAAGTTCCGCGAGTTGGCCGCCATACTTTCTGTGTTGTCCTGTTAAATCACTATTGTTAATGAACCTTATTTTTAGGTGGGAATTTTTTGATGGCTCCTTTAATTCGATGACTCTGCTATTACCATTGAAACTTCATTTCTTAACTCGTGGAGGTAACTCTAGATTCATCCTTCTCTGAATGGTTTAGTAATATGAATATTCAAATTTTCTTGATGTTGATAAGCTTATATTGTCATAGTTTTCATGGTTATTACTATTAAATTTCTTCAACCCGATTATGGAGGGTTTTCTAGATAACTTCCATTCTGGGTATTCCATATTATAGCTCTATTTGTCTCAGCCAGGCTATGGAAAATTTCTATATTTGGCCATTGATGAAAACATGAAGCTCTGTTCTTTACCAGTTGTTTATCTTCTATGTGATCTCAACCCAGATTTGGGTATCCCTCCTTTAATATGGAATTTAGACTTATTAATTTCTTCTTGATTCTACAATCTGTTTAATACCGCATTTCCTTTTCTTACAACTTTGATATATATGTTGGAATGTGTTAAAAGGTCCATTTCACATGGCGAAGCCCTATCAAAATTTCCTCAGAAACCCTTCTTCTTTAGTTTCAATCGAGAACATATAGTTATGAATTATATTCTTCATGTACCATAGGATGGAAATCATTTGAGAACTGAAACCTTTATCTAACAGTGAACACTGTAAAACATGATTTATTTTCTTCTTTACTGCAACCTGCACCTACACACATAAGGAAATAGAAACCTCCTTCATCCTTAGTGAGTAGGTCATGTATGCAGTATCATCTTCAAGTAATCTATATATCCTGTTATTAAGAGATCCATATACACGGAAAAGGACAATGTAGGAATATGGATAAACCTTGAGCTCTTAACTGATAATCTTCCTCTTTTCTTATTTTCAGGTATAATACTTCCAATGATGAAGATGAAGAGGGAATAAGCTATAGATGAAGATACATCAACCAAAGGATAAGACCCAAGGCAATTATGGGTTCACTCATACACCTCTATTTTCTCTTTCATGCATGTGTACCTCTTATTTCAATAGTTCTACTTTACTTTCCAGTTATATCACACATATTGTGCAGGAACATTTGAAATTGCTTATGAATAAAGCATTGAATTATGAAATTAGGTTGTGTATTTCATTTTTCATTTCTACTTTCTAGCATGGATTGTATGATGAACTAAAAAAATCATTAATATAATTGAATGTCTTAATCATGAAAGAAAGAACATTAAAGAATACATGAAACATCCAGTAATGAACTCTGGTATCGTTACAATCTACAATTATGCTTGTTGTTCCAGAACTTTTTGTTTCATCCATTTTGTAATTGGTTTTCTTCATCAAGACAACACAACTGTCCTTCAGGGATTTGTGTTCTTTTGCTAAAGATAGTCATGAAATTATAGACTATGTGATATGTTATATTTTGTGACAGCACACATAGCTGCAAATTCCATGCAATCATTAATTAATTAAACAGTAAAAATATTATTTGAAATAAAATCCCCTAGCTTAGGTATACTTCACCAATGCTATCCATTGTAACAAAGTTTCAAGTTGCCCATTTTTTGACAAGTGTAATAATTGTCAACAAGTACTCTTGGTATTGTCCCTGACTATAAGATAGCATCACACACTGATCTGACACTAGCCAACTCTCCCTGTAGCTGATCTCACTCTACATTAAACTAATCTCTCTCAGTAGTGATATGTGTCCTCTCTACAACTAGTTGATCTCTTAGCCTATAGTTGTGTCCTCTTTACAAATAATTGATCTCTCTTAGCAATAACCTGAAGCTGTTGTGCTACCACCTACTGTAACTACCACTGTAAGGCAATTAACTCCCTTTCATCCTACATATCCTGTCTCTATCCCCCACCTACGGGAATCTATGGTGAGGTCTCACATCCATCTACCCCATTACGGGGTGGACTAGCTATGTGAGGTGGTAATAGTGGTGGTTATGTAACTACCTTCTGCTATACCGGTTGTGGACCCTATGGTGCCTATGCCTATCCATGTCCCTCTAGCTATGTAACCTCTCCCCATCCTTATGAGATTGTAAGGCATGTCCCCATAGTGTAGCCTCAGCCTCTGGATGTCTTAATATCACTTTATCTCAAAGATGATGACCTCGTAACCCATGTTATGTTGTATTTATCCCTGCATATATCACATCTTATGGAATGGTAATGCACAAGGGAAACACTGTCGTATACCATGTTGCATAATTAGTTGTCTCCTAGATATCTACTACCTGTGGCAAGGGAACCAATGGCTGCAGCACAATCTGAAGAAATATATCTAGGGATTGTTGGGGCCTAATCTGTTTTCCCATATGAAATGTCTCACACATCCTGTTCTTGAGTCACATCTCACCACTGGGAATTCCCTAAACGTGGCCAAACTGTCTCTGAATCCAGTGTACTCTTTACCACTCTTTGATGTAGCCCTAGATCCCAATGATAAATTGGTCTATCTGAGCAACACATAATTGTAGGCAATCATCTTGCCACCTATATAATCTATAAGGTATTCATGTGATCATGTGTAATTGTAAATCATCCAAAGCACTCCTATAGTAGAAGGTATCTCCCATGTGTGATCGTACATCATCACCCACTAGTTGTCATCCTTAAATAGAGGGCTCACCTGTATGCCTTTGTCATATTACTTCATGTGGGAAACCTATATCTATATGGTCACATGCCCATATCTATAATAGAGTCCCTTATGGGAGGTTCTTCTAACCTCGGTATACTATTAATTGTAAATCCCAATATAAGTTGGCCAATATACATTGTTCCCAACAAAGATGTTCGCCATCCAAAAGCTTGTATATAACCATAGTCAAGCCCAGCACAAAGTGTGCACCCGTCTTCTCAGGTAGTAGGATTCCACCGATAATAGCCATCTAATATACCTGTATCCCCATGTACTACCGATCATCGAACATGGAATAAAGATCTATTGAAATAGTTTATCACATAATATCTCACTGTAGAAACATGTCATAGAGGAAGGATCAGATCCAGCCTTGATATCTATTGTACTCTATCAAATCACCTCTGATAGGTACTTAAATAATTCACCAAACATCCTCTAGTATAACAATTATCTCACCCGTGGGTAATCTGAAATAATGAGTCTCACTCATTCATCTCTCTGCTAAGCCAGTAAGTAGGGAGTAATCTAGTCAGATCTTGGACATGTGTGTGACATAGTCCAAGCATGTAGCCTACAAGAAGTCAATCAATCCATGATACTCTCATTGGCTAAGTGTCTCCTTGAAGGGTATGAGTCGCTCAAACTGCTCCCATGTATCCAACTTGTGCAATCTCGCTTGCAAGATTACACAAACACTTCATTAGAATCATTTATTATAAAAACATCTTCCTAAGGTGTTATTCTTGCTCCTATATTCTTCTATTTTCTTCCTAAATTTTTCAAAAAGGTTAAAAATTCAAGGATTTCTTCTTTAATTGGCCGAAGGTCAAAACTTTGCACCTATGTGCATCGTTTTAAGCCTACACGCCCCTATTAGCTTTTACGCATCCTATTTTACACCTACGTGCCTACAATGGTGCACTTGTTCCCTATTCTACACCTACACACCCCCATTAACACTTACACACCCAATTTTTTTCACTTACGTGACCCTATCACTCTTGCATGTCCATATTTTCATATACTTTCCTATTTTCACGCATGCGCAAACTCTGGCAGCTAAACCCTAGTTTTGTGCATGCGCGCCTACTTTTGCATATACTTATACATGTTCACACATGAGTGCACCCCTTCCATAGCCATTTTTCTTTGCTGCGCCCATGTGTCTAATTTTTCACATGCACAAACCCTCACACCAGTGTACCCCTGGTCTCACACATACATGTTTTTGTGATTTTTTACTAGCTATAAAGTGTAATAAATGCACTTAAATGAGAAAATTTTAAATGTACATAATGGTGTGGGGTCATGGGAGATCCTTCCAAACTCTCAAAATTTGTCTACGTGTTGTACACCTCTCTAAATTTATGTCATAACTCTTTATGTCAGAGCTCTCTCTCTAAAAATTTCAGTAAAGGAGTGCAAATGAATTGGACGCAATGGTTTTTCCCCCCCAAGTTAGGTATTTGTATCTCTTCTTCCCCCCTCCATGATGTTTTCACTCACCGTGATGGCCATAGATGGTGACGTGATAAAGACAGTTCTTTTGGAGTCTTTTAGCACTTACCGTGATGGTTATTTATAATAAATAATCATTTTTGACACGTTTTTGCTATGCTGGGGCATATGTTTTCTTCTCGGTGACCCTTTTCTACTACGTGGGGTATATTTTTTCCTTCGAGGTGATTTATGACGATGTCGTATGACTTAGTTATTTTTTTGGTACTCCCATGCAACAATGAGTTTCCAGATACTGTGGCATAGTGAACAATTTTTTTTTAATGGGACTACTTACATCCTCTATTATTCCCCTTGCATGTATCCTTCCTTAGGGAACCATTTTTAACCCTTGTCACTAAAACATGAACATTTAGGAACCAAATCTTGATAACACAAACATTGGTACAACTACATTTTGAATGTTGTTTGTTTGGAGTATGTGTGATTATACTTGTTTCTATGTTAGGTTAGCTTATTTACTTTATCATATTGCATTGCATTATATATTGCATTCTGTATGTTGCATGGAGTTACACATTTTTATAAATGAATAAATATTATTATTATTATAGCTTTTCATGTTATTTTACACTTTTTTGTATGTGTTTATTGTGAAAATTACTCAGATCTAATACACAAAATACATGAAATAGCTACACAGACAATAATTAAAATCAACAACACTATATTATTCTCACACTCATTTTTTTATTGATTCACAATTTCATTACACTTCATTATATAGGAGATGTATAATAACAATCCTCACAACAACATTTGTCTGCATATACAACCATACACCCGTATGGTTTAAACCTCTCACCAATATAATAATAAAACAAGACTAATTGTTTTATTATTCTAACTTACCACATACTAACCACATTTTACATTTACTATTTACATTTACATAGTAAATGTACTTTCACTAATTTACCCTAATAGTAATTACACATGTAATTATTATTCACCCCATACATACAAATAAAACACTAAGATATATTTCCCAACATTCCCCCCCCTTAGTGTGAACATGGGGGAAAACTTGTCTTTGTACTTGCACTTACTTTCATGATCTGATGATTTTAAAGGATGATCATAAACCTAATAGATGGTTTTTCATAGGGTTGACCATAAATCGAAAAATGATGTTTTTTCAACTGGTTTACCACAAACTAAAAGGGTGATAGGTTTTGCATAGGGTTTACCAACAACCGAAAATGGTGGTTTTACAAGTGGTTGTACCACAAACCAAAAATGAAGGTTTTAAAGTGGTTTACCTACAACCACATCATGATGTCTCAAATACAATCAGCATCTCTCATCACATTTCATTGCATGGAAAAACATAGGAAATATAGTTGCTCACATATAGAAAATACCAGAAATGTATAAAACTAGAAATGGAACATTGAGATCATGTTCCCCCCCTCAATGTGAAATTTCCTTTATTCTACAAACCATAATAAGAACACTGCAACCAAACACTCTGCCAAACACACAAACAAATAATAGGAATACACTATATAAAAAAATAATCACCATAGTTGATATAGCCCCCGTCGTTGGTGACTGACGAGAGGTCGTTGAATGACATCCAACCTCTTATGCCTCCTTCCTCCAAGATATTCACTTAGTATAGAAAGTCTTCAAAATTATTGTCAATTTCATCGGTTATTTATTCATCTTCTTTATTTGAGCCTTCTTTAGTGACTATATTTTCTTCATTTTTAAGATTTCCATTGAGTAAGTCTTTAGCTCGATCTCTACAAAAAGACTTAGTATGACCCTTTTTCTTGCAATAGAAACATTCAATTTCATTCTTTTTTTTCGAGAATTTTTTGTATTTATTTTTAACATACAAAGCAGTTTCCTCTTCTATATCTTCTTTAGTTCTTTTCTCTTTAGCTAGGAGAGATGAAATCATTCCCTCTAATTATTGAGAAGACATTTTCCCTATAGTAAAGACAACATTATTGTACTTGGATGGAAAATTGTTTAATAATAGGGCTTTTTCATCTTCATTGTTAATAAGAGCTTTAAACTTCTCCTAGTTGTCTAAGAAGAGATCTCAATTCATTTATATGACTTGACATTATAACTTCTTCATTCATTTTCAATTTGAATAATTGCAACTTTAAAGATAATTTTACATTATTCGCTTTACCCCCAAAAGTTTTGTTTAGTAAATCTCATTTTTCTTCAGAATATTTTTATAAATCTAAATGATGTAATTTAGAATCTGAAAGACCAAGTCCAATTATTGCTTTGGATTTGTCATCTCTAGTTTCCCATTCTACAATTTTTCTTACATATGTAGGGTGCTTTTTTTTTTTTCCATCTACTATCCTCCGTAGGTTTTTATTCATTAACTGCATCTGGATTTTTACTCTCCATGTATGGAATTTCAACCCTAAATTTATCTAATTGTGTATCCATTTTACTGAATCTAAATATCCAAACAAAAATTGAATGTAGATTTGAATTACCTTTGATTCTTTGATTTCTTGAAAAAAACAACAGTGATCAATGTGTTGTATAGTAAATTGCACGTTTCTCCTAAACGACGAACTGGGTTAAGCTGAAATTTCTTTTGTAGCTTCTTGTATAACATTTCCTTTCATGTGGAAAATTGTGGAGAAACCTAGATCGTGAAAAAGCATTACAAGATCTTCTTTGTGACAGATTTATCTTGCTCTAGTACCAAATGTGAAAATTACTTTGATCTAATACACAGAATACATGAAATAGCTACACTGACAATAATTAAAATCAGCAACACTATATTATTATCACACTCATTTTTTATTGATTAACTATTTCATTACACTCCATTATATAGAAGATGTATAATAACAATCCTCACAACAACCTTTGTCTGCATATACAACTATACACCCGTATGGTTTCAACCTCTCACCAATATAATAATAAAACAATACTAATTGTTTTATTATTCTAACTTACTAACTTACCCCATACTAACCACATTTTATAATTACTACTTACATATACATAGTAAATGTAATTTCACTAATTTACCATATTATTCACCCATACATACAAATGGAGCACTAAGATATATTTCATAACATTTATTTTAATAAGGGCCAATGGTGTATATCACGAGCAACATGATGAAACAAATTTTGTTATTGAACGATTGGATGCAAAATCTATTCATATATTCTTCACTATCATATCTTATCATTATTCCTTTTTCTTCCAAAACACTTGGCGCGATAAAAATCATTTTTTATCCCCACCCTATTTGTTCTATATGTTTCCTTCAAATTTTCAAACAAAAATTGACTTCTTCTATCACCCCATCAAAAATCGAGGGGGCATCCTTCATTCATCTAATTTTTCTTCAAAATTTACTTGTTTAGGCTTGTCTAATATGTTTGAAGTGAAATCACTTACTTTACCTCAAACAGGGGCACATATAGACACCAAAAATATGCTTACCCAATTTTATTGCTAAAAATGCACTAATTACTCTCATTCTTACCATTTTTGTTATAATTAGTAATTTCTGCTAATCAACCAACGTTTCCCTTTATTTAGGTTAATTAGAAAAGCTATGTTGATTAACTAACCTCTATCACATTTCAGATGCCAATCGACAATACATCATTAGTTATAATCCTCTTCCGAGAAAACAATTAGCGATTATTAGCTAATTAAGCCTAGTTACTCTTGTATTTGATCAATAAAACCTATTATTGGTTAATACCCCGCTCTTCCAACCATTAAAAATCACCACTTTTTCCTCCAAGACATCTTAAAAGGCTTCAAAATCTTATCCTAGCCTCTTAATTGACCCTAATTGGTTAATTAAGGTTCCTCACATGCTAATCACTTGTTAATTTCACTAATCATGATTTAAAAATGTAATCTAATTAATCATTTTTAGTCCCACATGCAACCAAGATTCAAGATTTCCCCAAATAGAAAGCTACAAAAAGGACCAAGCTCCTACCTTCAAACTTTACACCATACTTTGAATAGTATTAATCATATAAGACATGTGATCAAGAGCCTTACTTCCATTAATGGATTATCTTGCTCAATATTTTTCATCCAAACTTAATGCTTGGTTAGCAAAGGAATATTTAATATGGCCTTGTATCCATTGTTAGAGAGATCCTTTCACCATTTTGAAGTATCAAGAACCATGTTTGATTTGCTAGTGGTCTTCATAGGTCCATTTTAATTAGCAAATCACACTAAGTAGGCTTGTTTTACCTTAGATTGATTGATATCATGTTATTTTTCTTAAGCATTCCAATAAGCTAATATATTCATATTACTATTGTAAATTTATAGATTTATTACTAGACCATGTGGTGTTAGTCGAGTTATTTAGCCTTGCTAGAGTTTTTAGTAGTGCACACTTGGAAATCGTCTTTCAGTGAGGTCTTTACACTCCATAGGTGATTTATATTTTTCCCACGATAGGATTAAAAATTCTAGTTGAAAATGTTTTTTTCACCTATATATGTTTTAGAGCTAGTCCCTGCTAGGCTCAAAAAACCTTCTTGAAAATATTTATTTTCATGTTCCTTGAAAATTCCTAGTGCCCACTAGGCTTGAAAGAGTTTCTTGAGGAAATCTTAATACATATTTTATTGGAATAACCTTATTTCCCACTAGGGTTGAGGAACCTCCTTGAGGAAATTTATGTTCTTTCTTTCTTAGAAGGACCTTAGCATGTGTTAGGGTTGATAAAACTTCTTGAGGAAATTTTTAATCTTCTTTGTTTGGAATAACCTTAGCACCCCACTAGGTTTGAGGAACCTTATTGAGAAATTTTTTTACAACTCCACATTTTTTTTGAGAGCTAGCGACCTCTAAGCTCTAAGATAATCCTTCAGTGAGATCTCCATGATTGATACAAGAATAAGATCTAGTTCCCGCTAAGCTCAACTCACTTAGTAATTTTAATGGGAACATTCTATTTCTTTCCATTTACACCTTAGCTATCAACTTGTTCCTTGGATTTTGATCCTAAGTAATACATTCTCCATTCTCAAAATATAGTTTGTGTACTTTCTGTATCAACTGGCCTATACTTATGAAGCTGTGTTTCAACCCAACGACATAATAAAAATCAAGAATGATATTTTTTTCTCCTTGCTTTGTCTTAATATTAAGGGTCCCTTTTCCAATTACTAAAACTTTGTTTTCATTACCTAGTTTTACCTTTTACCAGAAAAGTTCGTCCATGCTTGAAAACAATTATTTTGAGCGTTTCGTGTGGTTACTACAACTTGAATCCAAGAACCATACATCTTTTGTGATTTCTTAAGTAATATGACAAGTTATAAACATAGAATCATGATTTGAACTTCAAGAATTACATTCTTTTGAAAAAATTGCACTTTGTTTGCTTAAATCATACTATTTTTTTCCACATTAAGTTGCATAATGCCCATACTTTTTGCAATAATGAAAATTTTCTATTAAATTTGTTATACCTTTCCTTCTACGACTAGTTGTGATCATGATTGCAAAAGGAGATTCTACCTCTATCTTTACTAAAGAATCCTCTTGAGCTGGATTTAGAGTTATCTTGATCATTTGAATTTGGAGATCTACCTCCTCTTTCATGAAATCTTCCTCTTCCTCTTTTGTTTGCAAATATTCCTCTACCTACACTAAATGAAACTTGTCTCTTAAAGTCATGTTCTTAAGAGGAGCTTTGAGATCTATTAAGTCTTTGTTCATGGGAGCCCATCTACAGAGAGTTGAGTCAAATCCTTTGACTCTTCAATTGCAAAAAAAATGGTGTCAAACTTGGATGGTAAACTCCTAAGGATTTTATCTATAATCCTCTGGTCTTCTAAGGTCTCTCCATGGGACCTAATCTAATTTATTACACCCATCACATGGGTTAAAAACAAATCAACGCTATCAGAATTTCTCATTTGAATATTCTCAAAATATCTCCTCAACATTTGTAATTTGGCAAGTTTTACTTTATTGGTGCCTTAATAGGTAGTTTCTAGGATATCCCATGCTTTCTTAGACCTACTGGTTATGACTACTCTAGAGAATATAGACATGTCTAGACCTTGCTATATAAAAACTAGATATTTTGCGTCCCTTTTCCTTTTTTCCTTAAGCAAATCCTTATATGCTTGTGACAAAGAATTATATGTTGCTTGATCTTGTGGTTCTGGGAAGCCATTTTCGACAAGTTTCCCAGGTATCTAGACTGTAGAAAAGGATTTTCCTTCTAATAGCTCAATGATCATACTTTTTTCCATTAAAAATAGGGATTTAGGGCTAGAGTAGACAACTACTTGTGCCAACCATGGCTAAAATATTAAAACACCAATTTAAACAAGAAAAATAACACAAATTTAAAAGGGAAAAATTGTAACCTATAAGAAAAAATGAACAACGCCTGTGATGGGTCTTAAATCGCACTCCTAAACTGAGGATTTTAACTCTGATACCAGATGAAAGAAGTAGAAAGTAAGCAGGTAAGGTAAAAAAATATAAGAGATGCAAAAAATTAATATGCAAAACAAATTGCTTCTATTAAAATTTTGCTAGAGCTTCGCTTCTTAGATTTTGGATTTTCTCCTCTTATAAAAATGCATACAAATGCCTCAAATGTATAGAGGACTTTCAAAAGAGATAAATTCTTGAGAAAGCTACAAAGAGTAGTAAACATTAAATGTGCATGGGTAGGAGATAATATTTTTATAATCAATTGGAAATATTCTCCAAGTCATTTATGCTGAAAAAATATATTTTTTTATGAAAAGGGTCTTATATTATATTAATTAAATACGATACAAGATAACTTTCAGCCAAAAAGAGGGTGGTATGAGAGCACGCGCCAAAATCACGAACAAAGAAAGAAGGACAAAAAACTAGGCCAAGCCTAGCATATTACAAAAATTAGGCATCTCCTAAAAATAGACAAAACTGCCAAATCACGCAATAGTAGTAAACATGCCCGAAGTGGGGGGATCATGATCATCCGACCAACTTGAGCCAAGTAATTCTTTTCCAACATCGAGGATTTCCCATGCAGCAAGAACTTCTTTCTCGTGGTCCACCTCCTTGTGAGTCAAAATGAAGAAGATGACGTGAAGGATTTTATCAGAACATGGTGGTGGGTGGGGTAGATTCTAACCATCTGCAGTATGAGGTGCGGGTAGCAAGACAAGAGCCCCATCCATGGTGGAAAGGTGGTGATCCCTAGCCCTACTAGAAATTAGGTGAATGAGTCCTGCGATGACAAAGTGGCAAGCCGTGGCCACAATGACAATCTGGTGAGTAGCTTCATCTATATAGAGGGTCAAAGGAGTGGTGAGCACAACTGAATGTAGGCCATTATGAGGGGCTGCGTCGCCCACCACGGACCGAAGGTGAGGAGTGCCTAGTAGGAAACAAAGGCACATGAAAAACATTGCATGGCACTTCCCCCTAGTGTCACAGCAGGGTTTGGAGGTGGTCCACTTCCAACACCACCTTATTGGCTTAGACTTGAATCTAGAGAAGCACATTGGAGATTACCATGTAGAATTATTATAAAATGAGAAAAATTGATCAAATGCAAAATAATCAATGAAAAAATCATTTATTTCTTTCCAAATTGAAAACAGAATCTCCCCTCTGAAAACATACCAAATCTATGTGAACATAGGTAGAAGCTAGGGATTATTTCTCAAAAGGATATGCTTCGAAGTAAAGAAATGTGGGCCTTGAAGGAAAGAAAAATGAATGAATTCAATTCAAGGCCATTTAAGCTCTAGGACAAAACAAAAAGATATGAAAGATAGTTTCCATGTGACTGCAAAGTGGGCATTTGGAAGTTGAGATCCCAATTTGAACAAGACGAGCCCCGATAGGAATCCCTTGGTGTAAAAATACACCAGAGGAAGTGGGCAATTTTGGGCCCCACACAAAGAGACCACATAGTGGAAAATCACCTACTCCAGGTAAATGGATTTGAGTGAAGCCCTCGTCGCAGGTTTAGTTTATCCACCATGATCAAATGAGGTGAAAGCCAATGGTATTCTTTATGGGATTTGTTATTGTGAAATGGGGTTTCCATATTTAATTTTCAGTCTATTCACCACGGGGTGAGAGGAATGCACAACAATGTTGAGTAGCATGTGGTCAGGAATCGATCCAATCACTATAGTATAAATACTCTGGTCCTAGATAGAGAGCCAAAAGCAGGTTTTAAATGCCGACCAAGAGAACCAATATTTTGAAATTTTGTAGAATAAGTCCTCGATGGTGTGAATTCCATGTTTGAAGAATTTGAGCATGGAGATTCCTGAGACTTCTATTAAGTACTTATCTTGTGCTTGAAAAATTGGCGACGACCAAAGAGATTGATGATTAACAGAGAGCTCATTCCGATAGCCATCCCATTTCCATAAAAATGGAAAGATGTTGAACTAAACTAGATGGAAATTGATAAAATTGATGGTGTGCAACACAAATAGGATGGTACTTTGACTAATGTAGTCGCCGGTTGTGCTTGGGAATAACCTCTAAAGATGAAATTTTCACTAAGAGAAAAAAAATTAATGAAATGAAGTGAACAAAAATACACACACCTATGAAATATGTGCCAGTTGTCCCACCGGGTCATGCCAAAAAACTATTATTTCCAAATCACTGCACCCCTTGAATGGCCTGAAAGTGAACACGTAATTCAGTGTGATTGGGAAATATGGGATCACCTCTCAAGTTGTGGGACTTGGGCTCGAGGTGAACCTCTGGAGAAGGTCAGCTTCCTCTTCCTAAACTAAGCACTACACTACTCCTAATGTAATAAAATTGGCTAACTAGATCTATGTTAACATTTCAAGGGATTAGGAAGAGAGATTTGCAAGGAAATAAAACCTATACTAGAAGAGGTGATGCACCAAGAAAGGGTGTTGCTAGAAAAAAATCTGGCTTGCCAATAAAGAGAGATGATCATGGGGAAGAATGAACATGCATTACAAACCCAATTTACATACAGTACTTCACTCCTTGATAAGCACAATTAACTCCTAAACTTGCAAAAGAAACCCTGGTTGCACATTTCACCTACAAACATGAGAGAGGAAAATAGAAGCAACAAAATCATGAAAGGACATATAATTGATCACAAAACATAATTTCCATTACTTCAAGCACTTGCACAGTGCATCATTACATTAGGGAAAAGGCATAGGCTGCCATTACAATTTGAGAAGAAAGGCTTGAGAGCCTACAAATTCACAACATCTCATCTTGTGAAGAGAGGGGAAGCTTGAAAAGTTTCTAACCCCTCTTGGAATAAGCACCCCTTTCACAATTATAGAAAACTTTCTGAGTGGTTGAGAGAAAGAAGGAGAAACCTTATAAACTAGGCCAGAATGTAGGAAACAATTCATCACTATTGTTGGCCATGTTTTTCCTCATTTATTTGTAACTCCCCCTTTCTAGGAAATATTTATGTAACCTGAGGAAAATACTGTAATTTTTGGAATGTAAAACCTTCAAAAATTCACCTTCTTGATGGCTCCATGGCGCATCTTTCTTTCTCCCCAGTTCCAACGACTATAATTTTGTTAAAAAATAGGCAACCGGGGAGGAATTTATGGCTTCCTAAGTGAAAGTCGCTCGTTTTGAGTGTCTCGACAGGGTATTCAGTGCTCCAAAAGATCCTTGCATAAATTCAAATGTTGAATTTTACCTCCATTTAATTAAAATATAATATTTTAATACATTCTTATGAAAGAACCCCTGTGTACATTTTATCTAAGACTCACTAGTGGAATCCACAAGTTCTACAATTATATTGGGGGGTCATTTCAGTTGCCTCTAATAAATGGCCCTCTAGCCAGCTCTCCGAGCTCATTGCTGAGATACCCCTTTTACCTTCGCACTGATCTCCTATGTTGATTCAACCATACGAGACGTTTATTTTGCATTGCAATTTATTCGAGTTTTTAAATCATCCCATTTACAAGTTTTGGTTTACCACTTCCCAAGATCATGTTGTAACTTTCATTGACCAAGATCTTAAGTTCAACTGCCCTTACATTTACATTTACAAATTCCTTCATAGCCGTTGAGCTCCAAATCGCTCTCTTTAAATTGTGCACTCCCCAAGTGGAGCATTGATCTATAAAAAAATTATTCCTCCACACCTTTGGTTTTGCCTGCCTTATGTCACAACTCGAAGTGAGCTTTAGTTTTACAACATCTAACGACCACCCACTGTTTCATTTTCCGAGCTTGAAGTGTATGGCCATTGTCTGTGAATGTACCGACTGAAATTATCTTAACGACTCCATGCCTTGTGGCACACTTGTCTTTACATTGGTAGAGTGATATACCACACACATACCCCTAAATAACTTAGCCAAAGACTACAGCATTAGCTTCCTCAGCTTCAACTTGAGACGTGATCAATGACAAGCCTTACACCACGCCCGGTTAAACCTGTGACTCACCTTACAAATTGGGGATGACTCGGTCAACTTGAGATTTCACACGCATAACGACCCCAACCATTTCACAGCTTTTGACTCCCGAAAACCCGAAACTCTGAATTTCAGAGTTTTAGAGTTTTGAGCTTATGGAAGTATCTCAACTCGCCCTAGACATTTTTTGATCCCAAAATTCATTTTGAAATGCCTGAAACAAATAACTCCAAAATATGGAATCCCAATCCTGAAAACCTCAACATTTTTTTTCCACTCATTCAAATGTGTTGCTAACCAAACGATGGTCTTCCAACACTACAACTATTTGTGCCTTGGCTATCCTTGTCGAGTTCGTGATACTTAATTCGAGCTCTCGGCTACCCACTAGGAAATGCTACATTGGTTACTTGAGTGAAATTTCCTATGTCTATGGCAATGGGTACCGAGTCTCTCTAGCAATGCCAATATTTCGATGCTATGCCACATTTATCCCATAGTTAGATAGGCATGATTTGAATATCCTGAGCCTGAGACTTCATTCCTTGTAATACATCCGATGACAAGCTCAAGTTGCAATAGGACTCGCAAGCTCATCTGATCCACTGTGATTCAAAAAGACTGAACTCTACAAGCTATGACTCACCAATCAACTGATAAATTCCATACCATTCTTTGCAACATCACCTTCATTTTATCTAGTTATGCAGGATTTACGGTACCTATGTGCACATAGTCTATGTCGTTAGCAATAAGATCCTTTGTTTAATCAAGCCTGATGTTATTTCACGGCTGTTCCAACGATATGTATTACTTTGGCTCTACCTGGCCAAAACCATCATTACGAGCTCAATTCATACAAGAAATTGAACTATCTGTTATCCCACTTGACTCGACAACAACCTTATGTTTGTACAAGTGCCATTTACTAGAGCTCAATGGTGTGATTGGATAACATGGGTACTACGCTCCAAGTTGTGAGACTTCCATCACTTCCTTTGGACTTACTAGAGTTTTGAAGCTGGTGCTTGACTGAGATAATACCACCTTGCCACAATTTTCATCACACGGGATCGACAAGATTTTCCCCTTCGAACTCACTACTTCACTCAATCTAAATTCACCAAGGGACTAGTAAGCTCAGAGAATTCTAGACCTAATTATTTTTCCGCCCAGCACTTGTCACATGAAAGCTTGTTGTGATACACTTGTAAAGGAGGGTGTGAGATGCTAGTCGAGCCAAATGTGTGAAATATAGTTTCAACGAGTGCACACTTTAAGTTGTAAACATAGTTCTCCAGGATCCTGTGCAAAGATGCATTCACCTAACCCTATTCCAAGCATTGACAATGATGATGAATCCCTGACTCAACATCTTGTCGATAGACTACAATCCATTCTTATAGCTATAGACCCTAGGGGCAACATTGAATGCAAGGAAACTCATTGCATTGTCACATACATCCACAAACTGGTATTTCCAATGCTTCATGATATGCACAGCTCAATCTCAATACACAGCTCAATGACCTATGTAATCTACCATGGCTCGGTATCCTTCTTGAGCCTGCAACACAATGGCTTCACAAAGAAATTTTGGTAGAGCTTTGCTACCCAAAAACTCTCTTCTTTACAATGAGCCCAACACTCCAATTTATAGAAAAAATGAGAAGGGGAAGAGAAGGGAAAATGGAAATCCCGAAATCTGACCTTCAACCACCTGTAAGAGGCATTAAATTGAGTGAAATGGTTATACATTACTTGAAAAAGGCTCTCCATACTGTCCCATGTGCTGCAGCAGAGAAAGAATGATGACCATGCCTCTTAATTGCACTTCCAGCTACCAAATAAAACACTGTTCTGAACCCAGCCACGTCTTGTTAAAAATCTCGATCAATCTCTCATAAAATCTGGAATTTATTGATTACTGTGCATCGGGCTCGGAGCCACGATTCCAACGGTACCAACTTTGTGTGATTTCGTTGAGAAATGCAAAAGTTATGGCCTTCTGAGTGTGGACAGCTATTTTGGGTCTGGCAGGCGTTTTCTGTCATTTGACGGGAATGAGCATTGACTGACTGGAGCCGAGTATGTTTATTTTATTTAAATATATATACCCTCACTAAAATTAAGAAATCTAATTTTTGTGGCGTAGAGGACGTCGTGCTCGTTCCAGAAAGTCCAATTTTGTGAAAATCAGAGCTCAGAGTCAAAAGTTATGGTCGTTTGAAGTTTCACGGGCCAAACGTTGACTTTTCTTCTCTGCCTTTGGCCGCTTCGGCTTTCCGCATCCCAAGTGTCCCTCTGTCCCACTTGGCACAGTGCTGAAATTTCCCATTTCGGCCGAACTTGCCGGTTCGCGTACTCTTGTCCTGCATGTCTCGGACTGTTTGGAACAAATTTTCCCGATTCGCCCGGTTCGGCTGGTTCGCACCCTTTTGTCCCAACTGTCCCGGAATGAAAGTTCTCATTTCAGCCTATCCAGCCGGTTCGCATACTTTGCGTACCTTCGGCCCAACTGTTTCGGGCTGCCTTAAGTCTTTTCAGCCAACTTGCATCCTCCGCGTACTAACTGTCCAGATGTCCCAGACTGCCTGTTTCAACATTTAGTCAAAATTTTCCATTTTTCGGCCAGTTCGGATTTCCGCGTCCCACGCATCCCTTTGTTCCAAATGTCCCAAATGCTGCGCAGACCGCCTGGCGGCATTTCGGCCGATTCGCGCCCTTTTGTCTCAACTGTTGCGAGGACTAGGACTTAGCCATTTTTCATGATTTTTTCTGGCCCGAGCCTGTGTTTTGCAATTTTTTTTACCTTTCCTCAAAACTTGCTCTCTTCTACTTGGACAGGGGAGTTACAAAAATATGAGGGGACCCTAGAAGCATGAAATTTTTGCCCTGACTCAATCTATTTTCCTGGGACTTGAGAATTTGATGCATGCTATCAAATTTACCTTGAGGGGTGAATTTTGGATGACAATTACCTCATTACATCATGAACTCTGGATGACTTGATCCATTAAGCTATTACAATGAGTTGAATTTCAAACTTGAACCTGCTTGTTTAATACTCTCTTAGGATGACTTAGCTCCTACGTTCGAGCATTATTTTTTACAACTTTTCTTGACCATCAAGCGATCTACCAATCCATGACATCCTACACTAGTTCTTCTTTGCTGGCCCATCTTACATCTACTAGGCAAGATTATGACTGAGTTTCTCCAAGACAGTGAATAGCTTGAGCTCGGCCCAATTCAAGCCCCACACTATGCATCTCGGTTCATCAAGCCCACTTGTGTTTAATTGATCTATCATCAATTTATGCCATGGAGCCATGATAGCTTTCCATTACACTTAAAAGCTATGATATCTCTCAGCCTTCTATAATGAAATGGGCTGAGCCATGTTGTTGATCCATTTTTTATCTTTGTTCCACTTATTTCCCGAAGAGCTCGTATTGAGCTTCCTACTTGTGTTCTAGTGAACATAGCTCGAGTTGTTTGCCTCCATTTCTCTCAATGAATGCTGAGATCATTTTTTATCATTCTGAGGAGTCGATAGTGACCAACTATGGAATTAAACCCATGTCCCTTCACCCAACGTGCCTCATATTAGTGATATCTCTCGACCCTCATCCATATGAGCCAATCAAAGAGCTCGACCTACATTCACAAACCCATGGTGCTTGTTCTTGTTGTCATGACTGACTTATAGTGTGAGCACATCCTCCATCGAGCCATTTGGGTTCCAAAAAAGTTTTGTCAGGCCAAGGTCGATCGACATCAGATTAAAACTCATTGGGCTTTACATGTTGAGCTTCAATCCCTTAAACCTAAATTATTCCATTTTCTTCCATGATCAACATTCAACTCCAAATTGATCCTTTTTAATGGCTCACATGATGCAATAATAACATTTACCTTTCCTTCCAAAACATACCAATCCGATGCATAACTAGTTTATCTAATCTCGAGTCCTCAATAAAAATTTGACGCTCCGCTTAATTACTTCTAAACCAAAACGAGTTGTCTCATTATTAGAACCATGCCTGATGGGCTTATTGATCCATGATTGAAAGCTTCATAGTGTAAAACTCAATCTTTCCTAATTAAGCTTGGATTCCTCCTCCGTACCCTTTAGTGTTCAGTGTTCATTCTCCTGACACACTATAATGCTGAAGTGATCTAATTATTTGTTAAATTGACTGAAAAGCCTCAACCCATTACCCCCAAACTATGCACCATGTTCGACCATAAGCATTACCGATTGACCTACTATAATAAACTACTATTATATTTTTGTCAGTTTGATGCCACTCGCCATAGCTCAATTAATCCTACAACTGGACTACCGAGCTTACTATATGTCGGGCCTCATCATTTATTCTACGAGCTCCAAGCTAGAGCCTTACGCATTCGATCTCTCTTTTCCCCATACACCGGTGACCCCTTTGCTTAAGAACATTTAAATTCTTAGCTTGATGAGTTGATTCCTTCAATATATTGACTGACCTATTATGTCAATGCAGTCAGTTGATTCCTGAGCCACCTAACATCAACTCGCCAATTCATATACAGGTACCCTACATGACTCACCTTAATATATGTCAAGTAGCTTGTCGAATGTCAACTAGCTCGTCAAATGTCAACTAGCTCGTCAAATGTCAAACCAAAACTGAAAACCATACATGCCTCAAATGTAACAAGAAGGTCTTGTTGAAGACATCCTTGAAAAAGATGGTTATTCATGACCTGATTTCCCTCTTGTTTCCCATTTACCAAAAATTGATCTTCTTTATGGATGCATGGTGTCGAAGTGATGTTCCCTTATTTTTCTTTTCCTTCCTTGACAATGAGGAATTCTTCCACATAAAACTCTTTTGGATTGCTTATCACCTCAAATGAAGTTACTAGAAATTTAGTGCAAGTGTTTGGAGCATACTGATCATATAGGAATTCCACTTTCATCTGAAAACAAATTTAAACTACATCTCTAACCTCCTCATCCCACATGAAACGTGCAAGATAAAATTCTTGCACCTACCGTTGTTGAGGGTAGTTAAGGGAAGCATGAATTCCTTGGTTTTCTTCCACCATTAGTTGTTCATCAAAAAATTTGACTCCATAATTGAGAGCAAGAAACACTCAATAATGTCATCTTTGCCCAAAGCCTCTGAATTGGACTTAGTTTCTCCCACATGATCATCTCTTTCTTAATCAATGAATGTTGTAGGAGATCCAATTCTTCTAATTCAAATTTAAGAGGATAACTTGAAACTACAGGCGGTCCTTGAGTATGTCCTTGCATAACACTAGGTAACTTAATTTTAAGGCTAGTTAATGGAATATCATAAATGGGTATTTCCATAGGCTCTTTTTCATCCAAATACTCCTCCAAATCTGATAGAAAATTTTCTTATTTGTTCTCTGACTGTACAAAGAGTTCAACCTCCCTTATTATGTTTCCTGAATTAGTAGTTGGCTCCCCATGACCCTCCTAATCTTCAAACATAAAATTTTCAAGATCAAATTCATCTAAGAAAATAGAGTTTTGGAAGAACGATGAAGAAGGGGAAGAAATTTAAAACCTTCTTGCATGGTATAATCTGCACTTGAAACTTCCGAGTTTGTCATGGAAGGAATACTCGCTACGATCTAGTTGTGGCATTTGATGAGGATATTGGAAAGTTTCTACAATGTTCCATAAATGTAGAAAGCTCCTGACATGCCTGACAAATAGGATCATTGCACTCATAAAAATCACCTTATACACTTGTGAGTCCTTCTTCAGCTTGCACATTGTCCTTCTTTAACTGAATTCACAACTTCATGGACGAATCAACAGTTTCCAAAAACATAGTGTCAACAGTGTATGTTATACTCCGAACAGGTAGACTGATGCTCACCATCATTTCACACTTGTATCTTGTGTAATTTCAATCTCCATCGTCTACTCTTGAATCTCAACTTTTGACAGAGGCTGAGTTAGCAGAGGAACTTGTATTTACATTCAATCGTGCATACCCACTTCTTCAGATTCTTTGTAAAGTTCATCCTTACTCAAGCTCCTGAACATTCCCCTCTTCATCTTCAGTATAATCATGTTCCTCCCATTATGGATTTGGAACTATAAGGGGAGGAGTGCGAGTTGGGATTCAATGACCTCCCTCACTTTTTGAGATAGCAGAAGAGGTACAGACTTCTTGTGTTGGTGGCCTTTTGCAGAAAAGGAAGGAACTTTGGAAGAACGAGGAATAGAAGGATTCATGATGGGATGGAAAGATAGGAAATGAAGGAATGGAATTCTCAGCATGTACAAATGATGAAAATCTTGGAAGTTGAGGTTTGTACTGATATGACTTTGACTAGGAATTGGAAAGAGGATTCTGAGGTGGTGGTGTAGGACTTACACATTGCCAAGGATTCCTTCCATTTAATTCATAAGCCTCTATCTCTTCGATCTAACCTTCAAGTTGAGGTATTATTTCAGTCATGAAACCAATCTTTTCCTGCAGGTCGTAAAAACTTGGCATAGGGCCAACCCATGGAGAGGCTACCTTGAAGCCAATATTGAACACCTTTATTTGAGATGTGGCTCTATATTGTACAATGCATGACTCCATTCTTTGAATCTTCATTTTCAACTTTATATCTTCATCTGTAAGATAGCCTCCATCATCTGCATTCTTTTTCTCTTGGAAAGATGCATAGTTAAGTAAACCATCAAACTAGCCATGGCTCTACTCATAGAGATATGTATGTTGTTGAATCTCATCATAAAATGGAGCTAAAGGTGGATTAAAATAACTTGAAGATGGAAAGTTTTGCTACCGTTTCAAGTGGGAACTCAACTGTTGAAACAAGGCCATGATTGCAAAACTTCATGAATGGGAGATAAATGGAAATATGTTGAAGGAAACTAGATGGAAATGGATAAAATTGAAGGTCTGCAACATAGACAGTAGGGTACTTTGACCAATGGAGTATGTATTTTTTCTTGGTAATACCTCCTAAGGATGAAATATAACTAAGATAACAACAACTTAATGAAATGAAGTGCACAAAAATACACACAGCTATGAAATATGTGCCACTTGTTCCACCGGACATGCCAAAAACTATTGTTGTCAGATCACTACACCCCCTGAATGTCCTGAAAATGAACACAACATTCGGTGTGATTGGGAAACATGGGATCACCTCTCAAGCTATGGGACTTGGAATCGAGGTGAACCTCTGGAGAATTCTGGCTTCCTCAACCTAAACTAAGCACTACACTACTCCCAATGCAATAAACATGGCTAACTAGATCTATGCTAACATTTCAAGGGATTAGGGAGAGACATTTGTAAGGAAATAAAACCTATACTTGAAGTGGTGATGCACCAAGAAAGGGTTTTTCTAGACAAAATTATGGCTTGCCAATGAAGACAGATGATCACAAGGTAGAATGAACATGAATTACAAACCCAATTTGCATACATTACTTCACTCCTTGATAAGCACAATGACCTCAAAAAATTGAAAAAGAAACCCTGGTTGCACATTTCACCTGCAAACATGAGAGAGGAAAATAGAAGCAATAAAATCATGGAAAGACATATAACTGATCACAAAACATAATTTCCATGACTTCAAGCACTTGCATAGTGCATCATTAGATGAGGGAAAAGGCAGAGGATGCCATCACAATCTGAGAATAAAGGCTTGAGAGCCTACAAATTAACAATGTTTCAGCTTGTGAAGAGAGGGAAAGCTTGGAAAGGGTTTAACCCCTTTTGGAATAAGCACTCCTTTACATTTATATAAAACTTTTTGAGTGGTGAGAGAAAGAAGGAAAAACCCTAGAATCTAGGCTAGAATGTAGGAAATAATTTATCACCATTTTTGGCCATGTTTTCTCATTTATTGCACCTCCACCTTTTGAGGAACCACTCAAGGAATGAGGAAAACCTGCAATTTTTGAAAGAAAAACTTCCAAATATTTATCTTCTCATGGCTCCATGGCATATCTCTCTTTCTCCGAGTTCCAACAACTATAATTTTGTGAAAAATGGGCAATAGGGGAAAAAGTTGTGACCTCTTGAGTGAAAGTCACTCGTTTTGAGTGGCCTGACATTGTACTAAGTTCTCCGAAATATGCTTGCCTAAATTCAAATGTTGAATTTTTTTCATTTAATTAAAATAATATTTTAATACATTATAGATTCCCCCTTTACCATTTTATCTAAGCTTCATTGGTGGAATCCACAAGTTTTAAAATTGTATTGGGGGTCTTTTGAATTGTCTCTAATAGATGGCCCGCCAGCCAGCTCACCAAGTTGGCTGGTGAGCTACCCATTTTTACCTCCGCAGTGAGCTCTTTACTTTTGAACCGGTCGAGCTATTTATTTTGTGTGGTGATTTCTTCGTGTTTTTTAAACACTCATTTTAGATTTTTGGTTAACTGCTTCCCATGGCACGTTGTAATTTTCATTGACTGAGATCTTAATTCGATCAACCTTGCATTTACACTTACATATTCCTTCATAGCCATTGAGCTCCAAATGGCTTGCTTAAATTGTGGAATCCCCACGTGGAGCATTGATCTATAAAAAAATTATTCCTCCATGCTTTGGTTTTCTGCTTTATGCCATAACTCGAATGAGCTTTCCTTTTGCAACATCTAACAACCACCCATCGTTTGATTTGTCGAGCTCAAAGTGTATGGCCATTTTCTTGAATGTACCTCCCAAAATTATCTTAATGACTCCATGCCTCGTGACACACTTGTATTTGCATCGGTTGAGTGCTATGCCATGAATATAACCCTAAATAACTCAACCAAAAACTTGGCATTAGCTTTCGCACTTCAACACAACACGTGCTCATGACAAACCTTGCACCATGCTCGGTTAAACCTGTGACTCACCTTGGAAACTGGGGGCGACTCGGGCAACTTGATCTCATACATATAGTGACCCCAACCATTTCGTAGCTTCCGACTTCCAAAAACCTGAAACTCTAAATTTCAGAGTTTCAGGCTTTGGAACATCTCTAACGCACTCGACATTTTTGGCCCCAAAAAATCTGAAAGCCCAAAATATCTATCTCCAAAACATGACTCCGAAATTTCTCCTTTATTTTCTCAGGTGAGCTCCCAACTGAGCCAATGCCAAGACAAAACAACACTTCATTTTGGGATGACTCGTGACGATCTTATGGAACTCAATCCTATCTTCACGCTGCTGAGCCACTCATCAAATGGTTTGAAACTTGGTATTCCCATATTTACCCGTCTGTACTTTCTTCCACCATTCATGATATCCAATAACTTTCTCCACCCAATCCAATGATACATTGGCTGATTGAGCGATTTCCTGAAAAGTTGAATCTTCTACTAATGCCAATCTTTCAACGTAGGGGATACCCAAAATGAACTGTGTGAACATCCTAAGCCCAAGACGATTTTGATCTCTGATGACAAGCTGAGATGTAATAGGACTCACGAGGTAATTTGATCCACTGTGATTCACACAACTGACTTCACCTATGCTCATCTCTATAATACCAACCATCACAACACTGCTCTCATCTATCTATGCTAGTCACATAGCTCTACATGTATTTCCAAAGCCAAGCTCTAGCTCAATTCCATGTTATTCTTTCAGCTGTGTAGTGAATGTATGTCGAATCACTCACTAAACAACTTGGTTTTCATACTTGACAAATTACCTCCTCGCATCATGAACTCTGGATGACTTGATCCATTAAAAAATTGCAACGAGTTGAATTTCAAACTCGAACCTGCTTGTTTAATAAGCTTTTAAGATGACTTAACTCCTACGTTCGAGCATTATGATTTACAACTTTTCTCGACCATAAAGCGATCTGTCGATCAATGACATCCTGCACTGGTTCTTCTTTTCTAGCCCATCTTATATCTACCAGGAACCATTCCAACTGAGTTTCTCTAAGGCAACAAATATCTTGAGCTCAGCCCAATCCAAGCCCCACACTATGCATCTTGGTTCATTGAGCTCACTTGTGTTTAATTTATTTGTCATCAATTTATGCCATGGAGCCATGATAGCTTGCCATTACACTTCAAAGCTATGATATCTCTCAGCCTTCTGCAATGAAATTGGGCCGATCCATGTTGTTGATCCATTTTCCATCTTTGTTCCATTCATTTCCCGACGAGCTTGGATTTAGTACCCTACTTGTGTTCCAGCGAAAATATCTCGAGCTTTTGGGCTGCATTATTCTCCATGAACGTAGAGCTCATGTTTTTAACCATTATAAGGAGTCGATAGTGACCAACTATGGAATTAAACCCGTGTTCATTTACCCACCGTGCCTCAGATTAGTGATCTCTCTCAACCCTCAAACTTGTGTACCAATCAAAGAGTTCGGCCTACATTCACAAGCCCACAGTGCTTGTTCTTGTTGTCATGGTGATTTTTCTTGTTTTCACGACCAACTTATAGCGTGAGCACATCCTCCATCTAGTCATTTGGGTTCCACACAAATTTCTGTCACCCCAATGTCGATCGAAATCAGATTAAAACTCATTGGGCTTGACATGTTGAGCTCTAATCCCTTAAACATAAATTCTTCAATTTTCTTCCATGAGCGACATTCAAATCCAAATCGAGCCTTTTTAAGGGCTCGCATGATGCAATAATAAAATTTACCTTACATTCTAAAACATATCAATCTGATGCATAACCGGTTTATCTAAGCTCGAGTCCTCAATAAACACTTGACGCACCACCTAATTACTTCTAAACCAAGCCGAGTTGTCTCATTCTTAGAACCATGCCTGATGGGCTTGTCGAGCCATGATTGAAAGCTTCATAGTGCAAAACTCAATCTTACCTAATTAAGTGTGGCTTCTGCCTCTGAAACCTACGATGTTCATTCTCCTGATGCACTATAATGCTGAAGTGATCTAATTATTTGTTAACTCAACCAAAAACCCTCAACCCATTACCCCCAAAATATTCACCATGCCGGACCATAAGCATTAACGATTGATCTACTATAATGATCTACTGTTTCATTTCTGTCGGTTTGATGCCACTCGCCCTAGCTCATTTTTTCCTGCAACTAGACTACCAAGCTTTCTATATGTCGGGCCTCATCATTTATTCCAAGCTTGAGCCTTACACATTCGAGATCTCTTTTCCCCATACATCGGTGACCCTTTGCTTAAGAAACTTTAAAGTCTTAACTATGTCAACCTCAGTGAGTTGATTCCTGAGCCACTTAATATCAACTCGTCAATTCATATGCAAGTACACTACATGGCTCACCTTAATATATGTCAACTATCTCATCGAGCTGCTCATACAACTATCTCGCTCAATGACCTATTTCACTTTCCAAATACAATCTTGCCATGATTTGTTAGATTTCAAAACTCTTATCAAAATTGAGGAGTTAATGGGAACACAAAATCACCCGAAATGACCCAAAGTGCTCATGAAAGGATTTTCGGTCCCATGGTACAATTTGCTCCCGTTGTCCAATTTTTCCCCAAGGGAAAAAATTGGATCACAATGCCCATTGAGAATTTGAGAGCTGGGCGCAGTAGGAAGAGGGATTCCCCTAACAAGACCCTAGGATTTAGCGTGGGCTAATAAATACCCAAATCCTTTGGTCACGATCTCATATAATGCAGGAGCCAGATGGCAGTCTTATTGAATAGAATAGAAAATCCCAAATGGTTTTAAACTAATTCCATTAATAGAAATCTAAGTAGAGGCATCCACAAAGAGCATATTGACATAATGAATAAAAATTGGGCCAAATCCAAGGGCTTGAAGCATGACAAGAATAAAATTCCATTCAATTCGATCATAGGATTTCTGGAAACAATTTTTTATGAACATGGTGGTCTGATTAGATCTATGGGAGTATTCCATGCCTTCCAACACTACAATGATATTATCTAGGATACATCTAGCTTGTATAAATCATGTTTGTTCTTGATGAATAACATCCAGAAGGATTGTGCGTAGCCGCATTTTCAAAGTTTTGGTGATGATTTTATATGAGACATATAACAAAGTGATCTGCCACCAACAAGTGATTTGTTCAGGGTATCCTTGTTTAGGGATGAATTTCATGTTTCCCTTATTGATTCGAGGCCGTAAAGATTGATTATGAAACCCTTTGAGGTAAACTTGGAGTAGGTCATTCTCAATCGAATCCCAAAGGGATTTATAGAATTAAAAAGGGAAATCATCACAGTCCAATACTTTATCATTGGCCATATGTATGGTGGCTTTGTTGACATCCTCAATGGTGAGCATTTTGTCATAGATGACCTTCTAAGCCTTGGATAGTTTGCACAGTACAACTTCCAGAAATTGATCAAGAATAGCTTGGTGAGCTGCAAAAGGTTGTTGATCTTGGAACACGAGCTTGTATTGGTACACAAAATATTCCAACATAAGTTATGGGTCTATAATCTGAGCACCACCCTCCATGATAGCTCAAATTTTTTGGGAATTTTTCTTGGCTCTGAGAGAAAGAAAAAATTATTTCAAGATGTGATCTCCAATTTTGAGCCAGTGCATACAGACTCAGATCTATGCTACCCTGGCATTGTAGTTGTCCCCGATTTGAATTTGTTAGTGAATCATTGCAACATGAAGTTACAAGGTTTCAAAAAAAAGGATCTCTTTGACGTGCCACCATCACTTGGCTAAGGGCCGATGTGTTAGCAGAGTATGAGTGACGACGATTTGTGGCTAGCTATTTGCCATAGATTCTGAGGAATCTAGCTTCTTGAATAAGCGAATCCTTCCACCATTAAATCCAGTTGGCTTGCATAGGTGGATGATGCTGCTAGTAGTTACTATCACGTCGAATTAAATTCCAAACATGCTTGATATGATTGACAATGGGGCCATGTTGTATCAAGGTAGTATTAAGAAAGAATTGGCCTTTATGGTGTAAAGTGCATGAATCCTACCAAGTGATACAAAATCATATTGGAGAGTGATCCGAAAGGAGAAAATCAGGCATAACCTCCAATGACAGGGAAAAAATGCTATCAAACTCAAAATGATTTTGATCTGACAGCATGGATATGTCAAGCCCTTTAAGTACGCAATCCGTCCCTCCACGAAGATTTGTCCATGTAAACAAGGCTATATAGGTGGGAAAGTGAGATGCTTTAGATCAAAGAATCAAAATTTATTATGCATAAAGTAGCATGCTTCACTTTCACCAGTTCTCCAACTCATCGACAGGTGGCCAAATTTATCATTAGGTGACTCCAACATATTAAAGTCTCCACTTATGACCCAAAAGGCATCAAGAATGGAGTTGGTGATCCACTGCCACAAATCAACCCTTTTAGCTGCATAGTTAGAAGCATAAATATTAATGAGACCAGAAGGATGGCCATTAACATTAAATACGACCCATATGGCACAATTGGAGGGGTAGATGCCATTTTAAATGAATAGATGCCGTCATTTGGGAGAAAAAAGTGAAATTAATCCCCCATGCCCTGCTTCATGATTGCTACAAAAAATCCAAGTTGTTAGGACATATGGACTTGCAAACCATCTGCAACTAAAAACCTATAATTTTCAATTCCTCCAAAAAAAAAAATCCAAATTCGCACAAAGTTGTTGAGTTTCATAGACAACATATTTGCGACAGGAGTCAGTAAGACCCTGAACATTCTAGGATAAAAAATTCATGGGAAACAATAGTCAAGAGCCATATCCCCATCCTTCAAGCTATCAATGGCATCATATTGATTTTGCGGGAATAGAGAATTATTGTGGTGTAAAAAATCTTATAAATCAACTTCTTTCCATTTGGCATACTCAATGTTGTACTCCACTTCAGTTGAGTTCACGCTACGAGCTGAGCTATGATCACGAGAGATGCGAGATGGGCTTCGAGGCCTTTTGTAGGGCCCTTATGAGTTGTTTGGTAGGAGTAACGACACTGAATGCTGGATGAGAACATTATAAATATAAGTTGTTTGGTCCATGAGAATTGATGCCATGAGGGTGTGCTAGAATACTTTGGCAATGGAGTAATTGAGTTGGCAGTGACAGTTGGTTCTTTAGCAACAATCATTGGTTCTTTAGCATGCACAGTATGTGGTTGTTCCTTAACAATTGGATCACGATGGACATTAGAGCTAGAGACCTTGGAATGCTTGGCGTTGTTCTTGGTTTTCTCACCCTTGACAACTTTCCAACCATCCTCTTGTGGGGGTTTGACTGGTTTGGGAGCTTCTTTGGCCGTAGGGAGGTTGCGGGGTACATAAAGAGGATGATTTTTGATCTTGTGATCAAAAGTCATGCAACGGAAGCATGTGTTAGGAAAATTGATATACATGACCCGCTGAGAGTAGGGTTTGTTTCCCATCTGAATATCCACAAACTCTTTTAGATCCCGAGAGAGATCAATCTCAATGCATACTCATTTTTTGTGTCTGATCATGGTAAAACCTCTCGGCTTCAAGGAAAACTACCCGACCAAGAGAAGTGGAAATTTATAACAATGAAGGCACACACGGAAAAGGGATACCAACAAATTCAACCCAAACAATCACTTTAAGGGTAGTATATTCAGATACCATGAAGTCCTTGTGCCATGGGGCTAACACAACTAGTGAGTTGCGAACATACCAAGTGGCTTGCTTAGCAAGAATATTGGGCACATTAGCAGGATTAGAAAAGAGAAAGAGGAAAAACCCCTTGGTCATGTTTTGAACGCTTTCCAATCTAACTCCATGAGGAATTGAGCTAGTGTTCACCCAATATTTAAGCATTCTTTCAAAGTGGATGTGACCCAGAAAATACCCAATAAGACAAAAATGCTCTAACCATTGACAGACAACATTAAATTCTGGAATGGGAAAAACCACATCAGGATGAGAAATATTACCTCATGGAATAATTTTGTGAAGAACTTCTTGGGCCACATCGATGGTAGTGCCATTTCTCAAAGCTCTACTATCTCCTGCCATGGTTGAAACAACCAGGTTTGAAGATGGCGATGTCATTATATATGTTACGCCCATAGGGCGAGAAACCCTAGGAGAAACTATAGAAATAAATTCCCGTAGTACCTGAAAATGCCACGGTATGGCGGTATCAAGTGTAAAACCCTAAACAAAACAACTCTAACAAAATCTATTTGACTTAATTAGGTAGTTGAGATTGTACAAATCCCAACAGAAACAAGGGAATTTATTCAAAAATTGTTCTACAATTTCAACAATTTGCAGTCTAAAATGTTAGAATCAGAAGAAAACTTCAAAAATATCAAACTATTGAAATCAATCTCAAAAGATCCTTTAGAATAGTAATATTCTTTAAAAATGCAAGTATGCATCTACAAATATTCAAACATTCACAAAAGAGGGGTTTATGACTGTAAACCACGTAAATAATATAAATCTTAAAATTATAGCGCAAAAGTGAAAGACCGGAAATCATAAACTACAAACAAATATTCTACACCTAAGTTTGTTTCTATCACTTTCCTCCAGATTCCTTTGGTCTAGTATTTTCATTTGATGTGTGTTGTTCATAATTTTTAATGTCCAACACAATGAAAATGATCCAACAAAAACTTTTTCTTGATACTTATTTAAAAAATATGATACTAATTAATTACAGTACATTGTAGAGTATAAATACTCTTGTAGAGGATCGTTATACAATTATACGAGTTCTATGATGAATAAAAATACAAAAAACTTGTATAGCAAGCTGAGTGGCTACTTGGAATACATTATGACCACAAGTATCTTATATCAAACTCAGAAACAAAGTTATTCAGCTGCATTTCGGTAATATATATTGTACTGTAATTGTAGTATGTATTATCTCAGTCAGATGAAATTGAATGTGAGTATGGCGTATGATGTGCATTACATTGGTTAGATGTTGTTATGTCAAAACATTATATGCTCTGAGAAATTCATACAAATTTTTGAGGTCAACCCCCCAACAATCGCAAGGAAAAATAAAGGAGTTGTTCTTGAAATTTAAGCGGACTGTGGAGGAATTGTCTCTATTTCTTTTTGTTTTGGTTTAGGTTTCTTCTACTAGTTTTTTTTTCTGGACTTGCTCTTGTAATGGAGTTAACCCTGTTTAACTCCCTGTGGTCCTATTACTCTTTTTGATTCTCTTTTCTGCAGTCACATTGTAATCTTTTTGTAATGGCCTTTGGGAGTCCATCCATTCTTTTTAGCCTATCTAATAAAAAATATTGTGAGTAGTGAAATATAAATATTAGGATTTTCATTAAATTTGAATAGATATGTGTGTTTAGTGGTAAGAGAAAGCATAAAATGTGCAGTGTATAGTGGTAAGACCAAGTAGTTGATTATTTTGATATATAAAGTTAGACCATAAAGAAGGACCTTTCTAAAACCACAATAGTAGAATATTTGATTATGCATCTATTTTATAATATATAGTTTATAGAGAAACATTTTAGTACATCACTTACATAAGAGCATTGATGTAATTATTTCAAAAATCTTCCTAGTGTTCCAGTATGAAGAATAGGTGAACTCCCTTATTTAAAGCTTTGTCAAAATTATACTCATAAATGTTTCGATAGCTCGCCATATGTGTTGAGGTGATTAGAACATCTTTGAATAGATTAATGTCTTGTTTTACATTGATATGTATGCATACTTATCAAAATTAGATATTATGTAAAGAACAATTTTTTATATAGGATTAGTTAATTACATTTATTTGGTATTAATGATTTATGAGTTTATTGATTACTTGCTTAGACTAGCCTTTTTTTGGCATGTATTTTTTTGATTTTTAAACTTTCGATATGCATTCTTATGTTAACATATAAGTTTTTTATCATTATTTTTAGTGTATATGAATATTGCAAAAATGATTTATGAGCAACAATCATTTACCTTATTAGTTGCGTTACAACTACATACATACACACACAATGCCTACTTTGCTTCCTAAAATCTCACCTGTTTCCAAGGAGTTTATGAAGCCTTATGATAAGCTCTTCCTCGTCTGGAGAAATCTTGGCTCGCTTCGTGTTTGGGCGGAGATAATTCAGCCACCGAAACCTGTAACTCTTTCCCTACCTATTCAAACCTACACATTTATTAATGTGTGAATTAAGCATGATATTTAATAGAAAGTAAATATAAAAAGAAATAAGTGCCACAATACTCAACCAGCTTTGTGGGGAAGAGTAGTCCAACGTCCCACGACATTCACTTCGATATATGATTTCAAAAGAAGATCTTCGTGTGGTTGCCAAGGCCCACGTGTAAGCCCTACATCCACACTTTTGTTTCCTCTCATTATTGTATGCTCTTCGTTCTGAGTTTGACATACAAAAATTACTGAATTTATGATTTTCATGATCACAGTCATGGTCATTGTCATTTACAATCATCATCATTATTGTCACCATCGTTATTTTACATGTTTAGTGTTTAAGATATAACAATTGTGACTTATTTTTCATCTTTTTCATCATCATCACCATCATTTTCGTCATTGGAATCATAATATTTATCATTATTATAACCATTGGCACCACCACGATGAACATCTTCACCAACATTCTCATTAATCTTTTTATCATTATGTGAATTTGTAAATAAATTAAATATTATAATCATCTTCAGATTGTGATCTTGATTTTCATCTTCATGGTGATGGTCATTGTTATTTGTCATTATCATCTGTCATTATTGTACACATTTAGAGTTTAAGGTTTAAAATTTGTGCTTTTGTAAAAGTTTTTGTGTTGTTTAGGATGAGTGCTAATATTGGAAACATCACATCAATCTGTTAGGGATCCAATGATATTTTGAGGTTTCACATTATCATTTATGGGATATCATTTTTGTTTTCATTATCATTTTTGTCATAACTATGATTGTCATCCTTTTCATGTTAATTGTCACCATAATTCTCATTTTTGCCCTTGTCATCATACTCACTATAAACAAAAAGTGGTGATACTTGTAAATCCAAACTAAGAACAAAACAAAACTATTTCCCAATCCAACAAACCTATTATCTACCTCTGATTGAGCTGGATAAAAAGAGAGAAAGAGTGTTATATGTGTAGTTACCTACAAGCTCCAATGCTCTTCCCTTATTGCTTTGGATGTACTCAAGATAGTTGTTACTTCAAATTTGTGGGATGATTTTGGTAGCACCTCCCCTTTTTTCTTGATGAGTTTGTTTGATATCTTGATGGATATGAAGACTTTCTAGAGAGATTTTGGCAACATATAGTTGCAATTCTTCCAATTTTTTTCCATGGAGGGTGACACTCCTATTTATAGGTGGATGAAGGAATAATCCAGAGGGTTGAGATCTTTCCATGTAGATGGAAGAACAATGGTTGTTGCATGAGAGAGTAGAAGGATCTAGAATTGGAGAATTCTAGAAATTAGAAGAAGCCTCCATTAAATTAAAAATTCAATAGAGGGAGGGAAATAAAAATAAAATTTTAAATATAAAGGAGGGAAATTAGGAGATGCTTCTAGAAGTAGAAGCCTCTAGATTTGGTGGTGGATAATTTGATTAGCATAGGATTAAAAGAGATTAATTATGATTAGGGAAGTGATTTGATGGAGAAGCTAGGTGTAGGATAAGTGTCGAGTAGGTGGTAGGTGGGTGGTAATTTAAAATTCTTTGAAATTGATAGCAGGGATTAGTGATAGGATAATAAGATATTAATAATTAATTCAATGACTAAAGGATGAGATGGGATTATTGGTGAGTAAATAAGAATATTGGAGATAATGATGTATATGATAGTAGGAATTAAAAAAAATAATCTTACAATTAATTATTATATGGTTGGGGATGTGGGAATTAGTAATGTGTAATAAGCATCTTATTTTTTGAATGAGCATGTCAACATTTTACATGTTTACACTTTTCCCCTCTTTGAATGGACATTGCATAGCAATGATTGTTTAAAGAAAGAGATACATCATGATAGAAAGTGAGGGTGATGCCCCCTTGAGGGTTTGGGCGAAGAGGAAATGAGTTGGATGACCACTCGAAGGGAAGAGAAGATCATGTGAGTGGGATTATAGAAAGTGATAGAATTAGGAGGATTAGGATGCCCTAGCCAACGGAGTTAAAGGATACGATGTGCTAATGAGGGGGAGTGGGATTGATTGATTGGATTCCTGAGATGAGAGGATGAATATGAATTGATTGATTAAGTAGATGAGAGGAATAGGATAAAGATCATTATAGGATTATAAGATTGATTGAAGGGGTTAGATTATAATATGCCCAAGACAAGCGGTTAAGATTGGATTCGAGGAGTAGAGAATAGAAGAATTTTTGAAGTGGATTAGATTCCCCAATCACGAAAAAATGAAAGGGGTTGGGATTAATAGATTAAAGGATTGATTTTACAAAAAAAATGGAGGATCACCCAAGTGCAGACAATAGGAGTTGAATGTTGCTCAGCTGGTCATTTTTTGGTTCAATATATTTTGGTAGTAAGGTAACATGCGTTGTTTGAACCCTTGGTTTGGATTTTAAAAATCAATTTGGATGTTGGCTGGGGTATTTATGTTGTTGAATAGGATGTGAGAGGATAAAGGAGGGATGAAATATGGGATTTCATAGATGGTTAGTAGCTGAAGATGAAAAAGGGGTGAGTGATGTTAAGATATGGTCAACATTTTTATTATTAGTAGTTTTGATTCAAGATGCACAAAGGTATTGAGACCATGATGACATAATTGCATAATGCCCCTTTTCTCATATCATTAGACATATTTATGCAAAAAATATGGTCCTCATATCATTGGACCATGTAAGAATAAAGCGAAACAAAAGAGGCATCATATCACTGATAAGAATATAAATACAAACACATTAGAAAAACAAGCAAAAACATACATTGCATTTATCTTTCGAGACTTTTAAGTTGTGCAGGTTTTGTTTATGGGAAATTTTTACTAGTTTGTGATTTTTTATAGCGTTTTTATGTTTTTGAATTTTATGATCTTTCAATTCTTTTTTTAATAATGTTTTAGTTTTATAATTTTTCAAATTTTTTTTTTTATAATTTGTTGATTTTTTTATAATTGTTTGATTTTTTTAATTTTTTTAATATTTAGATTTTTTATAATTTTTTTTTTTTTTAATAATTTTTGGAGTTTTTTATTTTTAATAATTTTTTGATATTTTGATTTTTATTAGTTTTTGAATTTTTTTTATAATATTTCAAAAAAAAAAATTATAATAATTTTTCGATTTTTTAAATTTTGGGTGATAGATGGGGAGACTTGGTCAGGGTAAGAAGAAACGGGAGGAAAAATAAAGGAACAGAATGGGAGAACAGGAATATTTGAGGGCATCATGACAAGTATAAAAGGGCTTCGTGGACCACTTGGCAAGTAATTTCGGCCTTACAAGTAAGAGAGAGGAGAGATTCCGAGAGAGCACGAATAGCCTATGTGAAGATTGTTGGGCACCGAGCGGACATAGTGAGGAATTACCAGCGACCAGAAACCAATGGACCTAGGGTAGATAGCTTGTGATTTTTATTGTTTTTTAGCTTTGTGTCTTTTGAGTATTTTTAGGGTTTTAGGGTACTTTAGGTGTTGGGGGTAGAAAGAGGTGCATATGTGCACGAATTGGCACCTATGCACCAGAAATGATGCATATGTGCCAATCATGATGCCTATGTGTTGTTGGGGGTAGCTAGCAAAAAAATTGGTGCTTATCCATTGAGTAGGGAACTTGTTTTGACGCGTATGTTCCTAGCGCCTATGCGCGACTTGTGGCACCTCTGTTAGGATTTTGAGGTCTATGCACCTGGGTGGTTTAGGTTATGATTCCTATGTGGTAAGTTAACATGAATGTTAAATTTTTGGTGCCTGTATGTACCCAAAATTGTAGGGTACTGCACCGCCGGAACAACATTACACGTGCCCCAATGATGATACAAGTCTCCTCGCAAGGTGTTTGAGATCCGGAAAAGCTCTCCAAGTATGTGTTAACATCCCGCATGCCCTACTTAGCCCTTTTGTACTTTGATTTTTCCTTTCCCCCTCTTTTTCTTTGATTTTCGGTCTTCAGTGACGAAACCACCACCGCCTGGATGGCAGTCCTGTAACCACTGCCTTGCTCAGGGTGGCGGTCCTTCACGCATTTTGTAGAATGCTCTTTTAACATGACTCGTGTAAATTTTCAATGTTTACCAGCTTTTTTCACCACCTTTTCTTGTATCTATGATTCTAATTCCCTGGAATAGTGTTTTTGCATTGTTTATGGTTTAAGAGATCGATTTGGTTTTCACCTTTGGGTAAATGGGATTCTATAAATAGATGACTTGTGCTCAAGAAAATGGCCGATCAAATTTGCCTAATGAATTTCTCATTTCAATAGCTTAGCCTTTCAATTTTGTTTAGGATTCATAGTTTCATTTGTTGTATGGCATGGTAGTGTTGTTTCGCTGTTAGAAAGCCACATATTCTCCTTGTGCAAGTGTTGTTATTATTTCATCCAATAAATTGGAGTAGGATAGTTTGATTTTCAGTAGGAAGCCATTAAAGTTGCAGGTTCTTCTCATCAAATAGGATAGTTTCAGGGTTCTGGATATTTTATGTTGCATGACTCGCAAATAAATCCTGCTAGGAATTGCATAAGCCAATCTTTGTTCTCTTGCAATATCCCTCTCCTACTCACATTATATTCAGTCTGCATCCTAAGCTGCCATTTTCCCATATCTACTTCTGCTGATGCTAGCATTACACACTTTTCTGGATCCATGTGAGCATGAAATAACGAGGAAATCACACTAAGGGGACAAGGCCACACACCATCAGAATTCGCCACTATTCTACAAAATCTAGGTTCAAGCTTTCAAAGTTCTAGTTAAAGCATATCAAGAAGAGTAGCCAATCATTTCATTTCAGTTAATTTTACTTTCGATATTGCCAGGGAAGCTGTGTGGGGATTGATAGTTTCTAAGAAACTATGATTCACTCCTCACTTCTGAGGTAGGATCAAGAGTCTTTCAAATAGATTAGATCAGTTATCTGGTTACTTAGAATAGATTTCACAACTGCATAGACAAGTAGCTATACTCAGCTGCTTTGTTTGTTTTAATATCGTTATTAGTTTAGTTGTCAATTTCTAGATATATTAGATAATTACTCTTTTAAATTCTATTTAGTAGCATATCAAAATAACAGATTTAGAAATATACATAGATATATCTTACGTAGTTGATTTTATTCTGTCATTAGTTATCTTTATATCATTTCCTTTTGCATGACAATCACGGGACCTAGGGAGCCCAGAGAATACGTATTCGAGCCTATCGTGCCTCAACCCAATCTTGTCGCAAGTAATAACTGATATAGACCAGAAATCTTAGGAATCCAAGTCTTTTGAACAACAGACTTATAACAAATCAACTCACAGTTAAGAGAGTTAAACATAGAAGATGACCAAGCACACATATTCTGGTCAAACTAGCCAAACTATAGGTTACCCTAGATACACATTTGCATGACTGTAGAAGGGATTGAAAGAGAGCAAACCATTCAGTTTGTGATCCTTTGAGTCCCACAGCCAGACACAGGATATACTCTCACTGATATAGACAGTAGCTTAAGAATTCAAGTTGCAAGAACGCCTGTAAGATACTCTAAAAAAGATCACACAACTGTTAATTCTGAATATAGAGGTTGAAAAGGCATATGACTATTGGATACTAGGGATTAGGGACTGGATTCCACACATGACCATAGCAGGTCCACAACAACCACTAATCTATAGTTGTGATTCCAAAAATCCCACAACCCCAATGAGTCCACAGGTCAAATCCGACATTGACACTGGTTTACGCACATTAGTATTCAGACCACTCCACTTCCACCTATTATCATCACATAGTTATCCCTGTTGGATATAGTAGCTAACAAAGCTAAGGATTTATGGACTAGGCCGGAGAATCACCTATAGAAATCGACCATATCCATCATCCATCCTATGACCTTGTCTGGAGATATACACGAAACAATCCCAGGTCATTTTCCTCTGTATCCCACAACGTATATAATGGATCATGCTAGAGCTTGATATTAATTGGAGCCTTCGAAGCAGTCATCCTCGTTGATAGATCTATCACGCCAGTTTAGGTTAGGCGAGGGCGTTCTTTACCTTAGATTCGTAGATTCCATTAGTGCGTGTCGAAGATATAATATTTCCTATCTAGTTTACCCATACCCCACGCATAATCCATCCCCACCGGCTATCTCGGAATGACCTTGGGAGGTCGGGTGTGAGGAAGAGTTACTTGTATATTCCCATGCTCGCTTGTCACTTTTCCATTGTACAAAATTGGTGAACCCGATGTGAAACACATAGTTGCTTCCCCTTTTCTTTATTACCTCTTTCTTCCACCTTCCCTCTTCTCACATTATTCTGTGGGTATTCATATACCCCCTCCGAATATGTTGGGATTCGATGCATATGGCAGACCTCTCTTGGGTCTTGAGGCATACTACGCTCAAGCTGAATATATAGTCATCACACCCTCACTCTCAGTATGGGCTGACAACTATTCAAATAACTAATTATCAACACAAGCTCCACCTCCAAGGACTAGATATAGTTTCGTCTCTCCAAATAGAGGAGTTGGGTCAACTTGCACAAATGCAACAAACAGAGCCTCCAGGCTTGAACAATATGACATTCATAGGATAATCTGGTTCATCTCCTCAGGTGCTACTTAGACCACAAATTAGAGACAATCAGATCCATACTTGGTTTTAGATGATGAACATTCAGTGCATTATGCCAAGAATGAACAATGCTCTGGGAGTATGTACCCACCTATAGGAAGTTTACAAACATGACCCGAGGTCTCTTTTCAAGTAACAACCTCCATACCACTACCTATAGGAAATGCTCTCGGTGAAACTTGGTAAAGGTAATGATCAATTCATAGCAGGGGTATCATATGCCTATACAACCTCAGAATATACAAAAAATGCTCACCAAGGAAAAATACTATGACTTCACCAAATGAAGTTATTTTGACTTTAGTAGAAAGAGTTAGAGGGTTAGAACTTGCTCAAGCGAGTCAAACATCTCAATTCACACAGGTAGGAAATTCCAATCCTCCACATCATCCTAGCCAAGTAGACCTCCTCACAGGAATAGGCACGTTGGGCATGCCTCCTCACTATTCACTAAACAAACACCAACTAGAATCACCCCCCTCCAACACCATTTGGGTGGAGAATATGATACCTCCCGGTCTTGTACAACACAATCCACTCTTGGGGGAATACTCCTTCATACTTAAACATGTACTCCAAGTCGCCACAAGAAGATATGTTCTCCTCTCCTGGCATACTTTCTCAACCATAGGGGGCTTTCCTTATGCCCTTGCAAACGCATACGCTACGCCGTTATCAGCAACCCATTCCACCTCCTCCCCCTCAACAAGCACCATCAATGGTTCAAAACCTATGCGATAGGGACTTACTCAGAGTATTTTGAAGGATCCTCTTAGACTTCACCATTACGAAGCATCCTGCTTCTGAGACCTCTTCCTAATTTACCCAAATACAAAGGGGAGGGAGACCCGAATACACACATTAAGGCCTATGCCACAACCATTCAAGAACTACTTCCTTGGGATGGGGTTGCTGCCAAAATATTCCCCAAAAACTTGGAGGGGCATCGCCCTTAATTGGTATTACAGAATAATTGAAGCTTCCATCCATTCATTTAAACAACTTGTTTCAGAGTTCATTAAAGAATTTAACATGAACAAACTGTTAAGAACAAGAATCAGGGAATTCTTGTACATTAAACAAGAGCACAATGAATCTGTCACTCATTTCATCCAGAGATGGGTGTACAGTCCTTTATTCTTTGGCCAGTTCTCTAAACATGGACCAAATGGAGCTATGTGATTTATTCCTTCATTCTCTCAGCAGAGAGGTGAAGGAAGAAGTCCAAAAGTTCCCACTAAGGAATTACGATGAAGTACTTGAGAGTTCTCACCATATAGATCAAGCGGTAATAGATAGTGGTCGCAAGACGTATGGAGCAAACGGGAGGTCAATCACCCCCAAAATAGAATAATATGACTTACCCTACTACCATAAACATCAATCAAGGACCTAAAATCCTTAACAAAAAATCTATGGCGCAAACAAACCGATGGGGTAACCTGACCAAGCTAAAAAGGTCAATGTTCTAAATAACTCCACCGCTGGTTAACAATCAATGAAACAACAAATTTACCCCAACAATCAATTCGGTGGATTTTCATCATCCACAACAACAACAATGACAACAGCGGATCCAGACATAGGGTCTAAGCCAGAAAACTCAACTGGATATCAAAATTAGAACCAAAACCAAAAACAACAAATACAAAACTTTAATCCTAATAGACAACGATTTGATCAGAGTTTTGGACCGCAATATATGCCAAACCAGCAACCTAGAAATTACAACCTAACTCGTATTGTGGTTTTCACAAGATTTGAGGCCACGACACTAGAACATGTCATGAATACAATAAATTCATGCAACGTTTTCCAGAGGAGCAAAGATAACTTTTCATAGATATGTTCTTGGAAGATCCTGCATCACTAGCACCAAATGCTTTTATAGGGGTAGTTTCCCCTCAAAATACTCCCCTCAAGATCTTCAATGATCCATTCCCAAGTCACAATAACAGCAAATTAAATCCAAATGGGATAAACAAAGGTGTAATGGTAGGAAATAATGATTATGAAGCCTCGACTTCACTAAATCCACATGTTGCACCACAATTAGGAAGTCAACCATGGCCCAAGATAGTCGATTTAGTAGAATTAGATACCGAACTACCCATGGAAGCCGTAACAAGGACACGAGAGTATTCCTCTCAGCCAAATCCAAGTTACTCACTAGAGACTGATAACATCCAACAAATCTTAGTGAAACCTATAAGTGCCTATGATCTGATTAATGACCTAACAAAAACCTTCTCTCACATCTCCTTTTTGGATTTGCTGAGGAAATCTCCTTCCCACAGGGCTGCTCTTTTAGAGGCATTAGGGTTAGGTCATTTAATTAACATCACTCCACCTCCCGAAACACAGATAAACCATATAGACTTTGATATCTACCCTCCGGGGCAGCCGGATAGGGATACCGAGTTTATATTCGAAATAAAAAAATGCATACAGATGCTGAGATTACACACAGAGGTGATCCGGCCTTACATTTGCAAGTGTGGGTTTATAACAATTACGTTAAACACACAATGGTTGATGATGGGGCAGTAGTTAACATAGTCCCCTTCTCTTTCCTTCAAAAGCTAGGGTATGGAGAAACAAATTGTTCCATGACTTGGAATACACTAAGAGGCTATAATAGCCTTAAGGCCAATTCGATTGGAACTATAATACTACCAGTTACCTTAGGACCCAAAACAATCCTGACTGATTTTTATATTATAGGTTGGGAAACCAATTATATTATGATCCTCAGCCGACCATGGATACACCATATGAAGGCAATCCCTTCTACGTTATTTCAAGAATTAAGGTTCTTGCACTTTAGAAAGGTATTCGTAGCCAAAGGTGATCCAAAACCATTTGATGTACACCTAGCTGACTTAAATAAAAGACTGGGCATTCACTCAGAGTTTTAACTCCCAACAAACCAACTTAATAAACCGACTGACGTGAAGCCAGAAGAAAAGTTGGTACCTACAACAGATTTTGAGACTATGAGCCTAATCAAGACTATTCCAGCCCTCAAGGATGAGACTAACAATGTAGAAATAGTATCATTAGGAACTACTATGAAGATTGTCGACTTACTAGAATAGGATCTACCAATTTTCCTACCATTTGATTATGTAGGTATGGGATATACCCTAGGTGTTGGTGCTCTTCTAGCAGAGGATCTCTACATGGTAGAAGTAACCGAAGCAGAAGAAATTGACGTAGCAAATGTCCCAACATCCATCTTCCCAACTAAATATTGGACTCTCCATTTTGATGGAGCAAGATGTCGTTATGGGGCTGGGGCAGGTGTGATATTTACTTCTCTCGAGGGAAAGATCCTACCATTCACCTTTAAACTAAATTTCAAATGTACAAACAATGGCGTGGAGTATGAATCCCTCCTCCTTGGTCTCATCGTAGCTAAAAGGCTCGGTGTTAACGACATCAGGGTGTTAGGAGACTCTTAATTAGTAGCGAACCAAGTCTCTGAGGTGTATGAAACTAGAGTTGAACACTTACATCTCTACAAAACAACGGTATTAACTTTGAGCAAAGAATTCAACTTCATATCCATTGAAGCAATCCCTCGAGAACAAAATCTTCTTGCAGATTTTATAGCAACCTCAGCATCATGCTTCACCCCAAACAGTGAGTTAGAAGATACCTGTTTCATGGTATCCCTTTGTACTGAACCATTAGTGAAAATAATGTCAAACCCTCTTTTAACGAACATAGATGAGAACAACTCTATTATCCTAGACCATGTTGATAGTGATAGTGCCACTCTGGATTACTTAAATTCCTATGCAGCTTACATCTCACCCATCACGAGGTAGATTCATCCTTAATCCCACATTCATCTTCCTACTTCGGAAATCCCATGATAGAGCTTCCCCCACAAAAGAACTCAACATGTACACAGTACAGAATGGAGACGATCTGGAATTACCTCCAGCCCCGCCTGAGTTTGAAGAAGGTAACTCTTCTTTAATCGAAGAAACAATTGATATTAACATTGGAACAGAGGAAGACCCAAAGATCTTGAAACTAGGATCTTCATTAACTCCAGAAGAAATAGAAATACACACTCAAATCCTCAAAGAACATCATAAGGCTTTCGCATTTAATTATAAATAAATGATAGGGGTTACACAACACATCACAGTACATAACCTCGTCACTAAATCAGATGCAAAGCCAGTAAAAAAAAATTGAGACCAATGAAACCCAAGGTGGCTCTCATGGTAAAGGAAGAAGTAATGAAACTCCTCCAAGTAGGATTCATCAAGCCAGTCGATTACTCTCAGTGGGTATCTAATATCATTCCCGTTCTCAAAAAGAATGGGAAGATACGCATTTGCATAGATTTCTGAGACATTAACAATGTATGCCCCAAGGATGACTTCCCATTACCATCCATTGACGTCATCATTGACACAACAGATGGCTTTGAGCTTTTGTCTCTCATGGATGGATTCTCAGGATACAATCAAATCAGAATATCCGAACAAGACCAAGATAAAACCACGTTTATAACTCCTTGGGGAACCTATTGCTACACTGTTATGCCATTTGGTCTCAAGAACGCTGGCACTACATACCAGCGGGCAATGACATACATATTTCATGATCTCATTCACAAGATCGTGGAATCCTATGTAGATGACTTGTTAGCCAAGGCCAGGAAGCATTGTGATCACTTGGAAGTGTTCCATATCATTCTTTCACGTTTGATAGAATACAAAGTCACTCTAAACCCAGAAAAATGTGTATTTGATGTGACATGAGGGAAGCTCCTCAGTTACATTATATCGTCACAAGGGATCGATGTAGACTCAGCCAAAATATGGGCTATTCTTGAAATGATCCCACCGTCGGATGAATCGGGAATCAGGTCGTTTCTTGGGAAACTCGGTGCAATCCGAAGATTCATCCCAGACTTAAGCTTTGCCATTCATCCAATCAACAATGTTCTCAAGAAAGAGTACACTATCGATTGGAATAATGACTGCAACGACACTTTCAAAGCAGTTAAGTGTTTCCTATTGTCACCACCCACGCTAATGCCACCTAAACTAGACCACCCTTTAATCTTATATTCACGAGCTACCAATTTCTTGCTAGCCTGTATGCTGGCTCAAGAAGATGATGACAAGAGAGAACGTATGATTTATTTTATAAGCCACATGTTACTCGATTATGAAACATGCTATACACAAGTAGAATGAGAGTGCCTTGGCATAGTCTTCACAACCAAACACTTAAGACATTATATGCTAAATCAAGAAATGAGGGTCATTGTAAAAACAGACCATTTACGAACCTTCCTCATGCAAGGGTCCTTGTCTTAGAAGGCTAGATGCTTTATGAACTTAATGGGTGAATTTGAATTAACTTTTGTAAATAAAAATTCCGTTAAGGGAAAAATCATAGTAGATTGGTTAGCTGACAACCCATTAGATGGAGGTGATCTAGTCGATTTGGAATTTCCCAATGAATGCATATATTACGTCAAAACTAGAGCTCCCATCTCTGAATTTCCTTGACACACTGATATTATTAATTATATCATGAGCCATACATATCTAGAAGGTGCTTACGCCACAACAAAGAAGGCGGTTACGCATTATTGTAGCTAAATACATTGTTATAGAACAAGTGCTCTATCGTAAGGCTTTTGATGGAATGCTTCTAAGGTGTGTTGACACAGAAGAATCCAAGAATATTCTCCACGAATCTCATAGTGGAATATGTGGAGGCCACTTCAGTGGTCATGCCACTACTCACAAAATACATCGGATGGGTTATTTCTGGCCCACTCTATAACACGACGTAGTAGAGTTTGTACGCAGGTGTCATAAATGCCAAGAATTCTCCCATGAGATTCACATGTCGGCACAAGATCTACAACCAAACACCACTCCATGGCCCTTTTCTGCATGGGGGCTAGATTTGATAGGGAAATTCTCTCCCTCATCTACAAACGGCCATAAATTCATATCACAACCACCGAGTATTTTACCAAATGGGTAGAGGCCATGCCTCTCACCACTGTACTAGGTTCTATGATCACCAAGTTCATTTTGAACCAGATCATTTGTAGGTATGGTGTCCCACAAACCATTATCACAGATAATGGGACTTATTTTAAGAATGACGAGGTTCGTGAGCTATGCAATAAATTTAAAATAGACCATCATACAACCTCCCTGTATGACCCTCAAGCCAATATACAGGCTGAAAGCAAAAAATAAAACATTGAAAGCCATTCTCCTTAAAAAGGTGAAAGAAAAAAAAAATATTGGCATTTAAAGTTGTACCTGGCCTTGTGGGCCCACCGAACCTCAATAAGAACACCAACAGGAGAAACTCCTTACTCATTAGTATTCAGAGGGGAAGCAGTTCTCCCACTTGAGCTTGAAATACCCAGTCTCCGCATCTCATTACAAGGGATTCTAGATGAAGACACTTATAGAGAAGCACGTCTCTCCCAACTAGAAAGCCTAGATGAAGCTAGGTTAGATGCTGAACAGTGGCACAGAGTCTATGCTAACTGGATGTGCCAGCAATATAACAAGAAGGTCTATGAACGAGACATATATGAAGGTGATCTAGTTTTAAGACTAGATAGCTGGATTGATAAAAAGACCGGCGAAGGGAGGAACTTCCGGCCCAAATGGTTGGGCCCATGCTGAGTCATGAAGGACTATGGAAATGGTGCATATCTCTTATGCACACTACATGGTGAGGAATTTGGTGAAACTGTTAATTCCCTACACCTTAAGCGATTCTATGCATAAGTGACCAGCACTATCTATACAATTATATCTACATTGCATCTTCATGTAGTTAGGTTGATTTCATCCACTTTTTTTGTACAAATCTTGTGATCAAGGAACTTATTCCCAAATCAATTCATTACAAGCTTCTGATGATATTGAAATTAGCTTTCAAAACAAACTTCTTCATTTTCATAACATCATCACCATTTCAAAATCATTTCATCCATACAAAGCTAGATATGACAAAGTCTTAACGGTAACCATACAAAGGTCTGCACGCTTGTTCTCAGTTTTGGTTTCTCCCTAGGATAGGGGTCTTGCCTATGGTCTGTTCTAGAAGCTTCATCATGTCACATCTATCCAGTATGTATATCTCTTTGGAAGTAAGAACATACTGACATTTTTCTCAAATAAACAAGTCAAATATAGATCAAACAGAAAATTTTATTTTTACACATTTCCTTGCCCTACCAACCTTCGGTGATGAGCTTGCATCTCTTACTAGTGACGTAGGGTTGGGAAAGGATGGGAATGCACATACTCACATGTACCTTGTCCATGGTGATAAGCCCACGCTTTTGAATAGTATCATGGGGCAGGGTATGGGGGGTCCTCTTAACAATAAACGTTTAAGGTAGTTAGCAAACAATTCAAATGAACCTTTGAAATATTGAGTCAATAACAAATGAATCAGATGTCCAAAATTCCAAGAGAGTCCAAAACCCTAAAAACCAGATTTTGTCAACCATATGGCCATCTACGGATCTAAGTCTAGATAAACCACAAAGCAAGTAGCATTCTAAACTATGGAGTCACTTGAGTAGAGTAGGTTTGTAGCATCCTAATTTGGTTCCACCAAATATTTGTCTATCTCTCATCACTACCATTCAACAAATTTCACAACTTGTGCCCTTTCTAGCTCTCAGTGATGAGCCCTCGCATCTTACTAGTTGCGTGGAGATAGGAATGGGGCAAGTTCATCTGCTCATCATACCAATTTATCATCTCATTTTGTCAAAACAAAAATGAAGTACCAAAAATTTATTATAGAAACTAAAGTTCAAAATCATGTTGTGTCTACATTATCATACATCAGCATCATGAAATACAAAAAGAAGGAAAACATTTGTATTAGTTGTTCTCCATTGCATAGATTCTGAAATGCATATAAAACAACATTGTAATTTACATACAAAAGCAAATCACAAGAACATTGATACCAAGAGCCTAATCCAAAAATAATATATATATATAGTCAAATTTCTTTTATGATGCCATCATGCGCTAAGCATGGTCAAAATGCTCAAAGAGCCTAGAAAATATAAATACACCATACAAACGGTCTCTCTCACCCCTATGAGATCCCTCTGAGGGTGGACACCCACATATAGGACTCTGGATACACCAGCGCTCTGAGTGCATGGAGGGCTCATGGTCTCGAGGAGTAGATGTGGCCTCGCCATGAGAGTGACTCCTCATGAAGCGCTTTGTTGTCTTGTACCCTGCCAGCTTGGTATGGAGGGAGGTCACCATCTTGGCCACATTCCAGACAGGGGAAAAAATTTTGGTATGCCTACTGGCTGCTGAGGGCTCCCTTACATTCACAGATAGCTCCACACGAGTCTTCTCCATAGGGATCATCAGGGTATCAATGCATACCTAGTGAATCAGGTCTCGCCACTCATCAGTAGTCTCTGCAAGAAAAGGAGAATAACCCAACTAGAAATAATCAAGAGATAGAAACAAATGTAAACAAAATGAGAGATAACAACTAAGGTAATTTTAACTAGAAACAAACATTAGAAGGAAGGATGATAACTCACTCGAATCTCTGGGCCTCCAAGATAGATCTCTAGGGTTGGCACCTGTCACAGATGCCACTGCTGACTGGTCCACTCCTCTTGTGCCTGGGGCCACATAACGTCCTACTATGGACTCATCCTCTCCGCCCAAGCCCTAAGAGAGTGGATCCTCTAAAACCAGAGTCACCCTCTCCGCACTCTGCTCCACCCTCTCTGCCTGTAATATATCCTGAGTGTCATGCCATTCAGGATCGTTGCCCTCCTCTCTTCCCAACTCACTAACCTCAGCCTCAGTCTCCTCCTCCATCTCCCCCTCTGTGAACTCCTCAGACTCAGATTCTATGTCAATGGGGTCGTCGCTATTGTGGGTGAGACCGGTGATAATCTGAAGCAAGGGTTCTTGAGGAGCACCGGCTCTCCCTCGAGCTTGTACTACCCTCCTAGCTGTAATGGGGACACTAGGAGTAACAAATATCCAACCCTGGCCTCTAGGACCTCCTCTAGCCTCCCAGAATGATCTATATATAGGAACCACTGGGGGAATCATACCCACATATGGAAGGCCAAACTACTGGGGCACTCGACCAAACAGATGTATCTCCACCCTCCCCATCCTGTCAACAAGCTTCCCCGTAGTGGAGCAAGAATTCAAAGTAAGAGCCTCCTCGCCCCATAAACCTACCATGGCCTGATAAGGTGTGACCTCCATGTCATCAGTGGTCAAGGAGGCGAATGGATAGTGAGGTGCTCTGAGCACTGACATGTTTGTCCATCTGGCTACCCTCACAACTCTGGGATCTACCACCTCTACACCTCTCCCATAGGGGATGAAATGCTCATAGAACCAGCTCATAACAAGGGTCAGATGGCTCAATGACTACCCCTATAAATGGACAACCAGGTACAAATCATGATAGGTGGTCCTAAGAATGTCAGCTCCCTAGGCATAAATCCACCCATGCCCCTCAATCTTGACAATGATGGGGGACCAGCAATACAGTAAGGTGTCTCCTCCCATGTCCTAGATCAATCTCGAGGCAAGGATCCCCATAATGGCCTGAAAAATCAAGGGGATAGGCAGGCTAGGAATAGATCAGACCCTCACCCCCTTCTTCAAACTAGTGGAGATAACTGCATCTCCCATATATGAAGCCCACTATGCTGACTGAGCCTGTGACCCTGTTGTCTCAAGAGTGAGCCGTCTCCCAATAATCGGGACCCCCAAGATACGGTAAACGTCCTCCAAAGTAATGGTCCACTCACCCCGGACCCCTGGTAATCGGAAAGTGTTCCGATCTACATCCCAATATGAAAAGAAGTCATAAAGTATGTGACTAGATGGTGCAACATGCGGGACTTGTGAAATATGTAGTATACAAGCCCTCTGAAGAGTGTCCTACTCATCTTGAGAAAGGGCATCCAATACTACCGGAAGCCAATCACACTCCCTCTCCCGAATCCATTGGATATACTCCTCCTTCGCCTGCATACACCCAAAAACACAAAAAACAAAGTAAGTTAGTATCCAAGTGACATTAGAAAAATCATGAAAGTAGGAAAGGATGCTAAAAATGAAAAAATGAATTCAAATAAGTATTATTTGTACATTCTATGCAGGACCGCCGCCCTGAGCAGGGCATCGGTATCATAATTGCTGCCTTAAAGGCGATGGTCTTGTAACCACCACCCTGATCAGGGAGGCAGTCTCGTAACCACCGCCCTACTCAGGGCGGTGGTCGTGTCTCAAAAATCCACGCGGGTCATGTGCCCTAAAAGTAGCTAAAAATTCAAAATAAAGACCGTTTTGACTCAAACAAATCCTACCAAGTAGGCGCCCCCCTCTAGTTGACTCTATTAAAACTAACATTTTCAAAAATAATCCCCCCGTGACAAAGATTTCACCATTTTAACATTTTGGGGGCAAAAAATGGTAAATCAAGAAAAAATTACTTGTGATCTCGTGGGTTGGTGTTCCGCTCATGGAGGCATGATCACGATCTCGTCCCAAACGTTTTGACTATACTCTCGTCAGAAACCACCACTGTGGGTCCCAGAGCTCAAAATCAACCAAATCAACACGTGCAAATGAATAGGAAAATGGGCCCACTTTTACATATATAGCAACCTGACTTGTTTTGAATGCCCCTTTTTGTAGGTTTGGAGTGCCAATGGAGGTAAGTTCCTATCTACGCACAAATGGTACGTCCTCATTTCATAATATTTTAGTGTTTATTTTTTGACCTATTTCGTCTATCTGCACTTGAATTCTCTTTTCATTTTGTAGGTGGTGGGAATTTTGGATGGTGTCATTTCGACACAAAGACATATCAGGTATAACTTCTAATTTCCCATTTCGGTACCGCCATACTCGGACCCACCATTTTACACCTCTTCATGGCTAAAACGCTTCTCTGAGGAGGCAATATGTACGTACCAAAAATTGTAGGGTAATACACTGCCAAAAAAACATTACACGTGCCCCAATGATGATACAGGTCTCCTCGCAAGGTGTTCAGGATCCGGAAAATCTCTCCAAGTATGCGTTAACATCCTGCATGCCCCGCTTAGCCCTTGCATGCTTTGCTTTTTCCTTCCCCCCTCTTTTTCCTTGCTTTTTGATCTTCAGTGACGAAACCGCCACCCTGCTCAGGGTGGCGGTCCTTCACGCGTTTTCCAGAATGCTCTTTTAATGTGACTCATGTAAATTTTCAATGTTTACCATCTTTTTTCACCACCTTTTCTTGTATTTATGATTTTGGTTCCCTAGAATATTGTTTTTGCATTGTTTATGGTTTAAGAGATCAATTTGGTTTTCACCTTTGGGTAAATGGGATTCTATAAATAGCTAGCTTGTGCTCAAGCAAATCGCCCCTCAAATTTGCCTCTGAATTTTTCATTTCAATAGCTTAGCCTTTCAATTTTCTTTAGGATTCATAGTTTCATTTGTTGTATGAATGGTAGTTGTTTAGCTGTTAGAAAGCCACATATTCTCCTTGTGCAAGTGGTGTTATTATTTCATCCAATCAATTGGAGTAGGATAGTTTGATTTTCAGTAGGAAGCCATTGCATTTGCAGGTTCTGCTCCTCAAATAGGATAGTTTCAGGTTCTGGAAATTTTATGTTGCATGACTCGCAATAAATCCCGTTAGGAATTGCATAAGCGAAGCTCTGTTCTCTTGCGCTATCCCTCTCCTACTCGCATTGTATTCAGTCTGCATCCTAAGCTGCCATTACCCCATATCTACTTCTGTCGATGCTAGCATTACATGCTTTTCTAGATCTACGTGAGCACAAAAGAACAAGGAAATCACACTGAGGGGACAAGGCCACACACCATTGGATTCGCCACTATTCTACAAAATTCAGGTTCAAGCTTTAAAAGTTATAGTTAAAGCATATCAAGTAGAGTAGCTAGTCATTTCATGTCAGTTAATTTTACTTTTGATATTGTCAGGAAAGCTATGGGGATTGATAGTTTCTGAGAAACTATGATTCACTCCTCACTTTTGAGGTAGGATCGAGAGTTTTTCAAATAGATTAGATTAGTTATGTAGTTACTTAGAATAGATTCACAACTGCAAAGACAAGTAGCTATACTCAGCTTCTTTGTTTGTTCTAATTTTGTTTAGTTTTCAATTTGCAGACATATTAGATAATTTCTCTTTTAAATTCTATTTAGTAGCTTATCAAAATATCAGATTTAGAAATATACATAGATATATCTTGCGTAGTTGATTTATTCTGTCATTAGTTAGCTTTATATCATTTCCTTTTGCATGAAAATCACGGGACCCAGGGATCCCAGAGACTACGTATTCGATCCTATCGTACCTCAACCTAATCTTGTCGAAGCAATAACTGATATAGACTAGAATCTTAAAATCCAAGTCTTCTGAACAACAACAGACTTACAACAGATCAACTCATAGTTAAGATAGTTAAAAATAGAAGATGACCAAACACACATATTCTGGTCAAACCAGCCAAACTACAAGTTACCCTAGATACACATCCACATGACTTTAGAAGGGCTTGAAAGAGAGCAAACATTCGGTTATGATCCTTTGGTCCCATAGCCAGACACAGGAGATACTCTCACTAATATAGACACTAGCTTAAGAATTCAAGTTGCAAGGACACCTGTAAGATACTCTGAAAAGATTGCACAACTGTTAATTCTGAATATAGACATTGAAAAGGCATATGACTATTGGATACTAGGGATTAGGGACTGATTCCACACATGACCATAGCAGGTCCACAACAACCACGAATCTACGGTTGTGATTCACAAATCCCAAACCCCAATGAGTCCACAGGTCAATCCGATGTTGACGTTGGTTTACACACATTAGTATTCAGATCCACTCCACTTCTTCCTATTATCATCACACAGTTATCCCTATTGGATATAGTAGCTAACGAAGCTAAGGATTTCTAGACTAGGCCAAAGAATCACCCGTAGAATCGACCATATCCATCATCCATCCTATGATCTTTTCTGGAGATATACACGAAACAATCCTAGGTTATTTTCCTCGTATCCCACAACCTATAGATTGGATCACACTAGAGCTCAATATTGATTGGACCCTTCGAATAGTCATCATCGCTAACTGATCTATCACACCAGTTCAGGTTAGGAGGGCCTTCTTTGCCTTAGATTCACAGATTCCATTAGTGCTTGTCAAAGATATAAGATTGCCTAACTAGTTTACCGACACCCCACGTATAATCCATCCCCACCAGATATCTCGGCATGAACTCGAGAGGTCGGGTGCAAGGAAGAGTTACTTGTAGATTCCCATGCTTGCTTGTCACTTTTCCATCGTACAGTGCCTATGCATAAAGTGGTGCCTATGGATGAAGTTATGGTGATGCATAAAGTGATGCCTATGCATGAAGTGGCACCTATTCTGGGTAGGGGTTTCTTAGAGTTTCTTTGGAGTATAATTGGGGGGAAGAGAGAGTATATGAATGGGTAAATATGGGTTTGGGTTAATAGTTATGGGTTGATGTGTGCAGGTGGTGTTAGACATCATGCATGTTAGGTATCGATTATCTATTGCTTTGAGGAGTTTATTAGGAGGATTTGATGAGGATATGGAGGAGAATGAATATTCACTTTTACACATGCTTAGATTATTACATGTGGTGAGGATTCTGATTATGTGAGAAGATTGAGGTTTATTGATAGCACTGGTAGAGAGGTGGCACTTGGATATGAACACATTATTGGTACCTACTGTGGTGATGAAGGTTATGTTGGAGGAAATTTTCCCTATATATCAATTCAAAATAGAGGGGGAGCAGGTGGTGTGGCACAGGAGTAGGCCAGGAGCATGGTTGAGGTTGTTGACGGAAGTAGAGGATGTAACCCGTCGAGGTTTGTGGATTAAATTGGGACTATATTTCAGAGAGGGTTATATGGAGTGAGTATCGATGTTGTTTTGTTTGCTTAAGGAGGAGGTTGTTATTTTAGTATTGGGTTTATGGATGTGGTGTACTTGATGTGGTATTCAAAAATAGTGTATGCTTGGGCCCCTAGATTATTTTCATGCTTGTACCGTGATCTGTACAAGGTAGTATATAGACGAGGCCACATCATTGGGGTAGGGATTTTTCTGTAGATCTAGAGCTATGATCATATATATATATGTAGGCTAATAGGCATCTCTCAGTAGTGACGAGATGGGGAGCCCTTGGTATGGATGTCACATACACATTGGTAGGAGAGATTTTATAGGGGAGACAGATTGGCATAGGTAGAGGATAGACAATTTATAGGTAGAGGAAATTACATGGTGACCATAATGGTAGTATGAGGCATGGGTGGGAGACCAAGTGAATTTGAGAAGGATATTGATGTCGTATTGTTTGATAGGGGGCAAGCTGTATGTGGTAAAGAGATATTGGGGAGATCACATTTTATGGAAGTTTGGTATCATAGAGGATATTCTTATAGGTCACTATGTGTTTGCACAGATTACATGACAGTTTGAGGATTGGGATGCACCAATTCCGATGGATGTGGCCAGATATAGTTTTGATGATGTACAGGTTGTCCCATGGGTAGCCTTACAAATTATGGAAGATCCAAGAACATTACAAGGGTATGATGAGTGGTGACAAGGGATGCGTCTGACTAGACTAACATGACCACTAAAAGGGTTGAGATTTGTTCATCGGAGTAGACATGTATATATGGGGATGTCCCATGGAAAATAATTTTTAGTTCATGTGCCCCATGATAGGTAGGAGGAGGAGGAGGTACAATGAGGAAAACCGATTCTTATTTTGGGTGGTCCACCAGTTTTATAGTAGCTAACACCACAATCACTGGTTCAGGGAGGTCTTGAGAAGAGTCTAGGGATACATGATATGGAGTGATGGAGGTGGATGATTCTATGTGGCCATTAAAAAATTTTATGCCACCTTTTGGTATCCAAATTTATTCTCCCTTGGAAACTGAGTAGCATAAAAAATTTAGCAATACATTAAGAAACAGATAGATCATATTATGATTCATTTTTTATCTGGGGAGGGGATTTGTCCGACTCTTTTTCACTCAGGCATAGGAGAAATGGATAACACGTTCCCTTAAGGATTTTATCTATCCTCACTACTTTAAGTTTTTCCTGTCAACTAGGGTGAGAGGACCCATTTTGTAACCTATATTGGTGAAGGAGAATGAATATATCCTTCTTTGCACAAAATTGAAAGGAAACCTTGAGAAAATATGATCAATGCACCATGATTTAACTCTCACGAGTTGTCACTTCTAAAGAATGGTGATATTTTCTAAATAGGGTTAAGGTTACTAAAGACATTATGGAATCCTGATTGCTTCTGCATATTTTAGTAGTAGAATTTATTTGTAGGATTCAGATAGGATTCATTTTTTTGAATAATTTTTTTTGTGGGAGATTAAGCAGGGATAAAATTTATTTTGCAAGATCTTTGAGAATGTTTAAAACAATTGGAAAAGTAAGTGAAGGAATACTTCAAAATATCTAAAATATTCCTTCAACCAGAAGGTGTGCATCAATGGAGGTCCATATTTACACGGTTTCACACAATCTCCAATAGTTTAACATGAAGGCTTGAGCTAAAGACTCAATTAAACATTAAAGACCCCTGGTTCCTCACGCCTGAGATACACTCAAAGGCTTACAGATAATATTTATCAACAAAATGACAGTAAAATGATTTTAATTTTTTTATCTCATTACAAGATGAAGGATCTTATCATAATGAAATTACAAATGCCACTAAACTATCACAAGGATGATATCCTATGTGATTCAGAGGTATTTTAACACAAGATTGCAATAGGAACAAGAAAAACTACTTGCAAACATTCTGAAATAAAGTAGATAGAAATTGGCCCAAGATTAACATAGATTAATATGAAGTTGATTAGATTCATTAGTAGGGGAAATTTTCTTTGAACAGTCTCTGAGCTTGTCAATGGTTGTACACTTGCAACCAACTTGCAATGATCAAATCTAAAACATAAGAGATTAATAGGTTTCTCAGGATGGTCTCTCAGGAAGATGGGCTTTCTCAAATTTTCTCTTAAAAATTCAACCCCTGACTCTTTGCAAGAGTATCCTCATTGCATTTATACAATTTACTCGCTCACTCATCCAAAATTTTCCCCCCTAAAAGAAGAATATTTGAGGAATCCTTTGCATGTTACCAATTTGTCTCAGAAAGTGATGTTTAACAGATTTACACCCGCAGCTGCCAGGTGGAAAAATCATGAACTGATCACATTTCTCAGACCCTTGACTGATGACTAGGATGCCATGCCATAACTTTTTGAAAGTATTTCTAATCATTCTTTTATTCTGTCATGTGAGAAATCCCCATTTTAATCATTTTCCGGTGGCTCTGTATAACTGGATCTGACATGCAATCCTTTTCACCCTCGAGGAAACGCATTTTTTCATCCCTTTGCACCTGCAAAATCCATCATTTCACCCTTTTCCCATTCTTTCCTCTACAACTCTACTCTGCATCCAGCTTCTCTGGTAATTCACTTTTCTGCAAGTGCCTAAGTAATTCTAACTTTCAAAATATCAACCTTTACAATCCTTGGACTCAAAAATTAAGCTCTAAATCAATTCAATTGCACTTTGCAAACAAAAATGACAAGGAATTTCATTAAAAAAATGATGAAAAAAATGTGTATTTACATCTCCAAGAGTCTTGGAGCAAAAATGGTGGCAAAATTAGATGCAATGCACAACAACCATCAATTATGGCATTTATCAACTTTAGAGTAGAGTTGTCCATGTGTTTCCTTGGTGCAACTACAAAGGTGAAGTACATAGGCAAGTTTACAAACAAGCGCGGGCATTCCATGTGCCCTGGGCCAAAGAAAATTTCCTTTTGGCCTTTGAAAATTCTCAGTATAAAAATGAGGCTAGCGGAAGCCTCCACGTGTATCAATGGCACACTTTTGATATGGTGCAAAATTGTGGAGACCCTAAACAAGCGCGGGCTCACCACGTGTCTTAGCTCGGCATAGTTGTTGAAATAATTTTAGGCACTAGCGGAAGGCGCCACATGCCTATGGTCTGAGAAAGTTTACTAGGCCATTTAAAAGTCCAAACAAGGGTAGAGTGAGTGGAAGAATGCACGTGTCTTACTTGTGCACTTTCAAAATAAAACTCAGGGGTAGGCCCCCAAAAAAGCGTGGTCCCTCCACATGTCCTAGGCCTTAGAAAGTTTCTTGAAAAGTTTAAGTATAGAGAGGAGCCAGCGGAAGCCTCCACATGTCTCCTTGATGCAATTGCTAAGGTAGGACTGAGAGGTGGATCCTCAAATGAGCGCCATACCTCCATGTGTTCATGTTTTGAAAAAGCTACACTGAAAGCATGAAAAAATGTCTAAGTCTAGGCAGGGCCAATGGAAGTCTCCACGTGTCTCCCTAGCACAACTCCAAAGGTCAAACCAAGAGGTGAATTTTTAGATGAAAGCAGGCCCTCCACATGGACAAGAATTGAGTTGAAGTGGGCCTTATATTTTCAAAATGCCTCATCGGACTGCATCCAATCAAAAGAAACCATGTAGCTGAAGATGCTGAGATATAAATTGATGGGGAAAACACACCCGTCAAACTGTAAAATGTAGGGAAATCACCATTTGCGCCCAGAATTGAATTTTTATTCAAGGATAAATAATTTGGAACAAGGCCCAAATGTGATCCATGAACATGGAGAAGGATATTTTAATAATATATAAATGAAGAAAAATTTTCACGCATCCACTCGAAGAAATAGAAAAAATGATAGAGCCTATAGATTGAAGAATTATTTAGAGCAAACAGGATGAGATCAAATTAAGCACCAACATTGGCTCCAAATTAGGGATGGGCACTCCTAGCGAGTGCCAAAAATAAACCATTGGGTAATAGAGTCATGAGCCAACCATCCAGGAACAAACTAAGAAACCAATAAAAACGACCACCAAGGAATAGGATGAGCCAAAACAGAAAAATATGAAAGTAGAAAGTAACAAAAAGACTATACATTGTACAATGGTGCATACCTTGATTCTAAGAAATCAGTCAAGGAAATGTTTCAAATGCCTACCATTAATAGGCAATTCAAGCAACTCCCTATCTAGGTATTTTAAGAAGAAGGTATTTTCACCAATTCGAATGTTAATTGAATAAGGTCCCATCCATAATTCATCAAAATTTCCATATTTTCCCTTATCCGTTTGCCTTCTATCTCATAATAGCACAAGATCTCCCACACTAAAATCTCTTGGAGTCACCTTCTTATCAAACAACTTCTTTAATTTCTCTCTGAATTTTACATGCCTTTGATGTGATGCTCTTCTTTCTTCATCTAACTCAACAATCTGATTGATGTGAGCATCGTAGGGACTAACCTATTGATCTTCTAGTTGTTGAAGAAATTGAAATGAATATAATTGCATATGTAGGGGAAACATGGTTTGAGTTCCATACACTAACTCAAATGGTATTTTTCCAATATCTCATTTAACAGTGATTCAATCATCCCAAATACTAAACTTCAACTGCTCACCCCACTTCCTTTTGTTCAACTCCAAAGTTTCTTCTAATTATCTTCAACAAATTTTTACTATTGGAATCTACTTGTCCATTTCCTTGGGGATTATAATTGGAAGCATATGTCAAATTTATCTCATATACGTGACACATGGCCACCAAAGGTTTAGCTTGTAAGCTCATGGCATTATCAACAACTATTTTGGCAGGTACCCCAAATCTGCAAATGATATAATTCAAGATAAAATCCATGACAATTTGGTGAGTTGCCTTCTTGGTGGGGAATGCCTCCACCCACTTAGTGAAGTAATATGTGGCCACTAATACCCACTTATGGCATGCACTTGAGGGATCAGAAATATCCCCAATGAAATCCATTCCCCATTTCCTAAATGGGGCTTTAACTGATACATGATGTAAAGGAAGGGATCCTGAAGCTTTTAGTCTTCCAAAAAAGCGTTGGCAACTTTCACATTTCTTACCAACAAAGTTGTATCTTTGAAAAGAGTTAGCCACCAATAACCAACCCTTAAGATTTTATGAGTTGTGACTCTTTCAAAGAAATGTCCCCCAGAAACTACTCTATGGAGATCAAAAAAAATTTAGGGGCTTCATCTTCAGTAATGCATCTTAAGAGAACTACTTCAAGGTTCTTCCAAGCTAACCCAAAATCAGTAATGACATATTTTTTGGAAGCTAACTTAAGTGCTATTTTCTTATTCTTGCTCAATTTTTCAGGGCACTGCAGATGTTTGAGATAAAAAATGATGTCCTTGTACCATTCAAAATTTATCATTTTTTCAAGGACATTTAGCCTTTCTTCCTCAAATTCATTTATCTCAATTTTCTACAAATTTCTCTCTACCATAAGTTTTGATAGGCCCAAACCTCTAACCAATTTTGTTGTTTGGATATCCCTATCATACTCTTGCAATTTTTTTACCCCTCAACATATTTTTCTTAAAACCTCCATTTCTGATAGGATATCTTTCACCATGGTGTGGGGAACATAAGAAATGACTTTGGAACTCATAATATATGGCCTGAAGACCTTTGTTACTTTTACCAAATAAAATGTCTGCTTCTCCGTGATAGTATACTTTAGCTTAGCTCCTTGTAATGCCTTACTGAAAAATGTAATTGGTCTTTCAGCTCCCTCATCATCCTTCTGCAACAACATAGATAAAATAGTACTTTCTGAAGCAAAAGAAAACATTTGGAAAGCCTTCTTATAATCTAGAGTTTCTAAAATAGGGGAATTATTTAATGCTTCTTTGATCCCAGTAAAAGCTAGAATAGTTGATTCTTCCCATTTTATACTTTGGTCTTTCTTCAGCATGCTAGTGATTGGGATAGTTAGTTCAACAAATTTGGAGATAAATATCCTAATAAAATTAACCATCCTAAAAAAGGATTGAATTCCTTTCTTGGTTCTTGGAATAGGGACTTTTCTAATGGCTTCTACACCTTTTAGGATCAATCACGACCCATTCCTTTGACACAATGTGTCCAAGAAACTTTTCTTTCTAAAATCCAAAATGGCACTTCTTGGGATTTAGTAAAATACCATACTCTTTGCATCTTAACAAAAAAAAATTCTAAGTGTTGCAGGTGGTCACTCCTTTTTCTAGAGAAAACAGTCACATCATCTTGTTATCCAATAGAAATCATTAATATAACCAGAGAAAGCTACATCCATTGCTCTTTGAAAAGTGGCTCCAACATTCATTAGACCAAAAGGCATTCTGACATATACATATTTTCTCCAAGGAGTGGTAAAGGCAGTCTTGATTCACTTTGATTCCTTCATAACCACTTGGTTATATCTAGAAAAACCATCTAAGGTGGATAATAATTCCGAACCAGTAACCAATTGTAATATATTGTCCATATTTGGAAGAGGGTAGTTATCCTTCACTGATGCTCTATTCAAGTTTCTAAATTCCAAACACAACCTTGTATATCCATTCTTCTTTCTGATAGGTACCAAGTTTGTAACCCATGATGAGTACCTTGTAGGTTGCATGATTCCTCCATCCTTCAATTTTTTCAATTATTCTTGCTTCTTCAGGGAAAGGAGTGGATTTATTGGCCTCTGTTTCTTCCTAAACAGTTTGGTAGAAGATTTCGATGGAATTTTATGCTGGAAAAAATCCTCTCTGTATGCTTTCAATTCAGAATAAGACCATGCTACACAGTCCTAGTATTTCTTCAACAGTTGGACACACGACTATTTTTCTTCCTCTCTCAGATTACTACCTATCCAGATCTTACGTGGTTTATCCTTTATTCCTAGGTCATGCTCTTCAACATCCCTCGATGTTGACATGTGTTTGTTGACAATGTAATCAACATTATCAAATTTTGATTCGAGTGCTACCAAACCTATGGGAATAGCATTAGTCTTCAACTAAATGATGTCTTTCCAAATAAAGTCTCCTTTCCATTAGCTGCACAAACCATTGGCTCCCAATCTATACATTGATCAGTGAATTATCCTTGGTTATGCAAAAATCTTTGCACATGGGTGTCATATTCAAATACTTTCTAGTGTTTAACATTTTCAGGAGCACATGGCCTAGTCAATACCTCAATATTATACTCACAATAGGGGGATACAATACAATTTTCAAATCTGGACCTCAATACAGAAAATTTGTCTACTAGAGTATTGTACTTCCTATCGTGATGTATTATGTTGAAGGCATCAAACATCTCAATGAAATTCTAGACTACATGCTTATATTGCTTCATTCTCTTATTTTTTGTTGCATACAGTTTTCTAACCTGCTTGACAATTATCTCTGAAACTTTAACAATGATGTCTCTAATACCATATTTTCAAGAAATTTTTAAACCTAAAAACAGTGTTTCATATTTTGTAATATTTTTAGTGCACTCAAAGTTGAGTTTAAAATAAAAAATAAACTCTTCTTGACCTAGAGATATCAGAACAATACCAGCACCATTTCCAAATTTAGAGCAAGCCCAATCAAAAAACAAATTCCAAGAAGAACCTACTTGATTAAGAGACTTGCATTGATAAATTTTTTTCTCTTTACCATCATCAATGTCAGTGTATAACACTTCATATGAAGCATTATTGGGATCCTCAATGAGATGTACCATCTTCTTTTCACCATACAAATTTACAAGGTTACCCTCAATAGGTATAGTGGTAAAATACATATCCATTTGCACACTCCCACCCACATTATCAGCCCATTTTATTTATAACAACATTCCCCATTTAGCAGGGAAATCAATAATAACAACATCTAGTTTTAAGTTATTGCTTGGGTAAGCTGTAAGTTGCACTATCAAACTCTTGACATATCCAACTACTCACACCTCCCTGGAATCCATGGTAGTGAACTTCCCATAAGCTGTTGTCACTTTGATATCTAATTCGTTCATGACCTCAAGAGGCATAACATTGCATGATGATCTAGAATTAAACATACAATTGTGTAACAACCTATCCCTAATAATCAGAGTAGTGAAAAATGGATCTACAATCAGCTGCGACTCAACCAAGGATGTTGCCAAATATACTTTAGATGGCTCACCTAGTTCTTCCTGCACTTGGGATTTTTCCAACTCTACAATGGTAGGAGGAGTCTCAACATTGTTTACATTTCTACCTTAGGTAATCTTTTCTTATTTCAATCCCAAATACTCAAAGGCCCTTTTCTTGTGCTTAGGAATCCTAAGCAGCTCAACAATTGGAACAGAAATCTTGATCTGACTCAAGAATTGGGAAATGTCATAAGGAACGTATTTGGACAAGGCAACATCTGGAGGAAGACTGACAAAATCATCTAACAACAAAGAATTTTTCACGGTCTGAACATGGGTGGAGATATAATTTTTATTTGGGGAAATCAGGCCTTTGCTAGATGTATCTTTCTTAGGAGTTTCTTTTGATATATTGGTGAGAAATGGAGTTTTTGGTTTGGCCTGAAGCCCTTCCCCTTTGACAAATTTACTCCTAGTGTTATATTATTTCTCTTGGGCAACCAAAACATTCATTAACAACTACCTATCCTCCTCAGAAGGTGTTCCTCCATCATACTTTTTAATCATTAATGCCCTTAAGTATTCAAAATCATTATTAGGCAATTCAAAAGCATGTACCATATCTATTCCAAAAGCATGAGAAGTAGGAAGGGGTAATACCTGGTGGATGCAATCCTAAAAATTTGCAACATTTCTGGCACTGATTAATTTAGTCAAATTCACTCCCTACCATGAGTCTTTAGAGCACCCCATCATGCACACATAATCATCAATGTCATCATCAGCTTCCTCAACTTAATTATCTTCACCACATGGGGCATGTGGTAAGAAACATCTACCACACCACTCAATTTCATTGGCTTCTTCAACAACAACATCTCAAGTAGATAAAGGATCAAGCACCAATTTTTTTTCTTGGGGTTGGGGTTGTCTATTCCTTGATCGCACTAGCCCTTCACCCCTGTTATCTAATATATGATCACCTCTGGGATGATTGGAAAATATTTCTTGACCTTGTGGCTTCTGTTGACCCTGGGAAGCTTTCACAATCCCCTTATTTTCCCTGGCCAGTTTATAGGATATTTCCCTAATAGCTCTGGCAATTGTTTTCACAACCTCTTCTAGATCCACATACTTACTTGACCAAGGATTCTCTGGATTGATCAACTTGATACCTTCCCTCTTAAGAAGCTTACCAACTAATTTTATATTGTTTTCAATCTGCAAAGCCATGGTGAAGGCCTGCCTAAATGTTTGTTGGGTTCTTATCCCTCAAATAATAGGCAACCTTCTTATCAAAATCAGTAGAGTATTTTATCAAATAAGAAATATCACTTGGCCTCAGGATCCTAGGTAGCCTATTTAGGATCTTATTGAACCTTATATTGAAGTCATGAATAGATTCATTAGTATTTTTTTTAATATTTTATAATTCTGATAAAAGAAACCTAGGGTCTGTTTTATCTCAATACTGCAATCTAAAAGAATTCTTCATTTTTGTCCATGAATCAATGAAGTATCTTGGAAAAGATTTATACTAGTCCCATGCATCCTCCTCTAGAGTATGAATAAAAAAAATTATGTACACATCCACAAATTTGATCTCAAAGTCTTCCATCATATTGAAAAATATCTCTAAGTGCTAATCACTACTAATAGCATTATTTCCTTGAAATTTAGGTAGTCTATTTCTAACATCTTGGAGCACAGTATTTGGATATCCAGCCATACCTCTGAAATCTATAGGACCAAAAGTGTTCATAAAAAGCAGAGGTCTGGGTGAGGGCTCAGCCATATTATTTTGGGGAGGTGATCTTACAGGAGAAACAAAATGATGGGGAGTGAGGGGTCTGTGGGGCATATGAATGTAATTCTTAGAATGAATGTTCTCTAAAAAATATATTTCTTAGAAGATCCTATCAACTTTGGAGAACACAAGGACATAATGAGATGAAAATTTTTCAAATATAAAAAAAGGCCCCTCTCCAAATGGAGAATTTAGGTTTACAAAAAAACTACCTGATTCAGAAGCACTTGAGGAAGTATGGAAATATTCAATGACAAGCTAATCAATTTCCACAATTGATAACTCCTTTCATGATTGCTGATCTCAAAAAACTTTCCAAATTCTTCTTCCTTCAGAATTTATCTTTACCAATTATGGAAACAACCTTCTAGTAGGGTATTCAAAAAAGAGAGATCTTCTTCCTTCCAACTTTGCAAATACTAGTGATAAATTTCAATTGACAGAGGTTAAGACACTGGCATTTATCAAAAGTTAATTCAAAACAGAGTCGTCACTAAGGATTTTGACCTTAGTTGTGCAAATGCACTAAAATTTGTCTGTCAAATGTCTCTCAACACTAAATTCATGCAAATCTTCACAGATATGACCTTCCTTTACCCATATTTAACATTGTTGATGTAAACTTAGTGCAAAAACCAACGAAAACTAGAAATATTACACACACAACTTATAACTTTTCTCGATTCTTACAACTTGGGACACAAGATGACATATCAACAATGTATTTGCACTTTAAAATTTCTAAGAAGAATTAACCAGGGTCTATATGCTTTGTTGATGATGCTCAAACTTTGCACACACCTTTATTTCCCTGACAGCGGCACCAATCTGGTGTTGGTATCCAAATTGATTCTCCCTTGGAAACCGAGTAGCATCACAGATTTATCAAGACACTAAGAGATAAATAGATCATCTTGTGATTCATTTTGTAGCCAAGGAGGGTATTTTTTTGACTATTTTTCACTCAGGGATTGGAAAAATGGATAACACCTTCATTAAGTATTTGATCTATCATCACTACTTTAGGTTCTGCCTATCAACCAAGGTGAGAGGACCCATTTTGTAACCTCTGTTGGTGAAGGAGAATGAATATATCCTTATTTGTACAAACTTGAAGGAAACCTTGAGAAAATATGATCAATGTACCACAATTTAACTCTCACGAGTTGTCACTTCTAATGAATGGTGATATTTTCTAAACAGGGTTAAGGTTACTAAAGACATTGTGGAATCTTGATTGCTTCTACATATTTTGGTAGAAGAATTTATTCATTTGTTGACATACAGGGAAAACAGGGGTATTTCAGGTAGGATTCATTGTTTTGAATAACTTTTTGGTGGGAGATTAAGCAGGCTAAACTTGATTTTTCCAAATCTTTGAGAACCTTCACAACAATTGGAAAACTAAGTGATAGAATGCTTTAGAATAGATAAAATATTCCTTCAACCAGAAGATGTGCATCAATGGAGACCCAATATTTGCATGGTTTCACACAATATCCAAGAATTTAACATGAAGGCTCAAGCTAAAGACTCAATTAAACATTAAAGACCCCTGGTTCCTCATTCCTAAGATACACTCAAAGGTTTACAGACAATATTTATCAACAAAATGATAGTAAAGTGATTTTAAATTGTTTATCTCATTACAGGATGAAGTCTCTTCTCGTAATGAAATTGTAAATGCCACTAAACTATCAAAGGGATGAAATCTTGTGTGATTTAGAGGGATTTTAACACAAGATTGCAATAGGAACAAGAAAAACTACTTTCAGACATTTTGAAATAAATTAGATAGAAATTGGCCCAAGATTAACATAGATTAATTCAAATTTGATTAGATTCATCAGCAGGGGAAAGTTTCTTTGAATAGTCTTCGAGCTTGTCAATGGTTGTACACTTGCAACCAACTTGCAATGATCAAATATAAAACATAAGAGATTAACATGTTTCTCAGATTGTCTCTCATAAAGATGGGCTTTCTCAAATTTTCTCTTTAAAATTCAACCCCTGACCCTTTGCAAGATTATCCTCATTGCATTTATACAATTTACTCACTCACTCATCCAAAATTTTCCCCCCAAAAAAGAAGAATATTTAAGGAATCCTTTGCATGTTACCAATTTGTCTTAGAAAGTGATGTTTAACAGATTTACACCCGCAGCTACCAGGTGAAAAAAATCATGAACTGATCATGTTTCTCAGACCCTTGAATAATGACTAGGATGCCATGCCACAATTTTTTGACAGTCCTTCTAATCATTCTTTTATTCTGTCATGCAGAAATCCCCATTTTAATCATTTTCTGGTGGCTCTGTATGGCTGGATTTGACTGGGAATCCTTTTCACCCTCGAGGAAACACCTTTTTCATCCCTTTGTGCCTAAAACATCCATCATTTCACCCTTTTCCCATTCTTTCCTCTGTAACTCTACTCTGCATCCAGCTTCTCTGGTAATTCACTTTTTTCCAAGTGCCCGAGCAATTCCAACTTTCAAAATATCAACCTTTCCAATCCTTGGACTAAAAAATTAAGCTCTAAATCCATTCAATTGCACTTTGTAGACCAAAAATGAAAAGGAATTTCATCAAAAAATGATGAAAAAGATTACGTATTTGCATCTCCAAGAGTATTTGAGCAAGAATGGTAGAAAAATAAGATGCAATTCACAACATCTGTCAATTCTTCCCTTTCTCAAATTAAGATTAGAGTCGTCCACGTGTTTCCTTGGTGTAATTGCAAAGGTGAAGTATAGAGGCAAGTTTCCAAACAAGCGTGGCCCTTCCACGTGCTCTGGGACCAAGAAAATTACCTTTTGGCCATTGAAAAGTCTCAGTATAAAAAGGAGCTAGCAGAATCCTCCACGTGTCTCAATAGCGCACTTTTGATATGGTGCCCAAAAGTGGAGACCCCAAACAAATGTGGGATCACCACGTGTCCTATCCCAACACAGTTTTTGAAATAATTTTGGGACCAGCGTAACTTTCCATGTGCCTAGGGTCTGAGAAAGTTTCCTCAGCAATTGAAAATTCCAAGAAAGGGTAGAGTGAGAAGAAGCCTCCACGTGTCTTACTGAAAAACTTTCAAAATAAAACTCAGGGGGTAGGTTCCCAATCAGGCGCAGTCCCTCCACATGTCCTAGGCCTTATAAAGTTTCTTGAAAATTTTAAGTATAGAGAGGAGCTAGCGGAAGCCTCCATGTCTCTCCTTAGCATAATTGGTAAGGTAGGACTCAAAGGTGGATCCTCAAATGAGTGCTAGCCCTCCATTTTTCCATGGTCTGACAAAGTTGCACTAGCTGCATGAAAAAATGTCTAAGTCTGGGTAGGGCCAACAGAAGCCTCCACATGTCTCCCTAGCGTAACTCCAAAGGTCAAACCAAGAGGAGAATTTTTAAATGAGTGCAGGCCCTCCATGTGAACAAGACTTGAGTTGAATTGGGCCTTAGAGTTTCAAACTTCCCCACTGAGCCGCATCCAATCAAAATAAACCATGTATCTGAAGACCGCTAAGATATAAATTGTTGGGGACAACACAACTGTCAAACTGTAAAATGAAGGGAAATCACCATTTGCGCCAAGAATTGAATTTTTCTTCAAGGAAAAATAATTTGGAAATTACACAAGGCCCAAATGTGATCCACGAACATGGAGAGGGATCTTTTAACAACATATAAATGAAGAAAACTTTTCACACATCCACTCGGGGAAATAGAAAATACGACAGAGCCCGCAGATTGAAGAATTTTTTAGAAAAAATTGGGTGAGATCAAATTAAGCACCAACACCACCATAGGTTGATATAATAGGGCTATTAGAGTCATTATTGATAGGTGCAAGACCTTCTAGTGTAGGAGTCCTTCAAGATCAATTGATATAGGTGCATAATTATAGACTTTTATTGATAGCTTGGATTCAAATGCCCATGCGTGGGTAGTGGAGATAATATGGTTTAGGAGTAGAAGGTGACATGATAAATAAAGATAGGAGATTTAAGGAGGGTAGGGAGTATGTTTTTAGTTTTTGTGAGTGGGATGATGATAGACGAGAGATGATTAAAACTGATATATTTCACCTAGAGAGAAAGCAAGATAGGATACATCAGGTAGTTTATGGTTTGAGACAAGAGAGATATCTTGTTATACGACACAAAGAAAATAACACCATTAGGGGGATGATGATAGGGATAGGTATGACCAATTGGATACAACAACGGAGGTGAGAGAGATAGAGGGTGCTTCGCAGGGAGTATGAATGACACCTCCTCTTAGTACTTCTTAGGGAACAAGACAGACAACACCCTCTGGCATAGTGTCACTGTGTAAGTATCAAGCCATAGTGGAGGATATGAATTATTATGAGGGAATTATGGTGCATGAGTAGCTGAAGGCACATCGGTATATAGAGTATTTGGCTGAGAGGAGGTCATCACTTCCAATGACCTCAGGGAGCACTACCATTTAATTACAGCCAAGACTGGATGGAACAGGAAATGAAAAATACAACTTGGCAGAGTGATGGGTGTCGATTTGTAGTGATTCATGATGTATATGTATTATTTTTTGATATGATGATCACGATGATCAGTGTTTTGTGATGTATACGTGTATTTTGATTATAGAAATGTATTATTCAATTACATAGATGACATGTATTATTATTTTTTAGGAGCCATTGGGTATGACTGTTATGATGACATACTTTGCATTGATGTGGACGTATTTATGATTATTATTATGATGTTATTATAATGATATTATTGATGAGATTATGATGTTATTATAATGATATTGTTCATGAGATTATGATGTATTTTATTTTGTTTTTGATGACATATGACGATGGTATTATTTTTGGTCTTTATGATGATGACGACATGTATTATTTTTGATGATAATATTTGATTATTTTGATGATAGGTGTGATGGTTAATACATCAGATGAGTTGATATGGATGTTGCAATGGTATTTTGATGATAATTTATTTTACTTATAGTGTATTGTTCATGATGTTCTGATGATGATGTATATTTATTGTTGTAGACCGTAGGTTGATGTGGTGATATAATTTATTGATGTGATATTTGTTTGGTGATGTTAAATAATTTAATGTAAATGTGTCATGATGATGTTAGATGATGATATGATGATTATGGGAGATGTGTGTGATGATGATGATGATCATTTTATGATTTTATGTACTAGTTATGGATGATGATTTAGATGTAAATTTGATATAGTTTTATTAATAATTAAGATGAGTGGATAATTATGGATAATTGATGATGTTTATTTATTATTATGGTTTTATATTGAAGTGAGATATTGAGATGGATTAATGTCATGATTTATTATGATATTTATAGTAATTTGTGGTATTTTATGTTTTCATGTGGATAATGTAACTGATTTATTTACAATGGTATTAAAGAAAAGTTAAAAATTTAATTAGATCTATAAAAATATTTATAATGTAATCATCACACGGAATGAGGCAGAATAACAAAGAGAAAGGAAAGAAATTGCAAAGAGGGACATATGACGATAGCAGGGGGATGGGGGTGTAGGTTGAAGATAAATGGAAGCCTCAAGATATTACATGGGGTTCAAGTTCTTAGCATTCGACTTAGATTCTTCATAAAGGTACAATTCCAAAATGTTATAGCATAAAATGTGACCATGGATAGGATTAATATATCTCTCTTAGTCATGATAGATCCATTGCCTCAGATTCAGGATTAGAAGAAGTCAGGATTTAGTATAGTGGTAAAAGGATATGGACAGGAATGGAGAATTGGGTATGGATAAAAGGGCATACCCCCAGGTGTGATGATAACATTTGTAGGTTACCAGTGGACATAGGATCTAGTTTTCTATAGCGTTGGAAACCAGTTTTCACCATTTCACTTGCCCTAGGTGCCAATGAAGTGGTTTTCACCATTGGACAAAGTCTTTTTGGTTTATTTTTATTTATTTATTCAATTTAAATTTTAAATTATGATTTTTGAGTTGTGGGAACTTTGGTATATAAGCGCTTGAGATGCATGATGTTTATGGGCTTGTCCAAATCATACTCATCTTGAGTAGTAAGACTATAAGCACCCAAGACAAACTTGGTGATGAAGACATAAGGGCCAAGCCAATTTGGTTCAAAATTTCTTTTCTTTTCACGATCGACATTAGTATTTTGTTAGTTTTCCTTACAGACTAGGTCACTATTAGTGCCAAATCACAACACCCCCCAAATGAGTCATTAGATGTACTTTTCTAAGGAAAATTCATTTGGCATGATTCACATAACATTGAGTTTTCCCAAAAGTGTGGGACTTTGAAAATGGGAAAACTCTCTAGATTAAAGGTTGGTTCCTATTCCTCTATTTAGGTGCATGCATGGAAACTTGCAAAGGACCTATTCCTAAACCTAATCTAAGTTTTACCAAAAATACGGGTATAAAAGGAATACAAGAAATCAAAACTAAGCTACAAGGTGATGCACCAAAGGAATGATGAAGATTAGTTTTGCTGAAAAGACACAAACCAAAAAAATGCATACGATAATCAAGAACATATAACCAGATTTATAATGAAAGACCAGATGAGAGAAAATGAGACAAGAAAGGATCTAAAATTAATCACAAACATGTTTTATTGATCTACAGATTGATACAATGCATTATAAATTACCAGAAGGTAGAAAATGTATTACAATTTAAATGGAAGTTCTAAACTCCACAAATTCCTTTGCCAGAAGGAAAGGGAAGCCTGCAAAAACAAAAGAATCTCCAACCCTTTACAATGAGTTTTGACCCTGCCTTTATAGATTTAACATAGAGGGGAGAAAGAGAGAGAAGCGGTAAAAAAGTTCCAAGTTCAACCACTGCTATTAATTCCTTCCTCCATAAAATATTCCCCCAGATCTATCTTGACTGCATCAACTTCTTATTCGGCGCCTCAAAGGAGGAGGAAACGACGGATTAGATCCAATCTGATCTAGTTATTGGGACAAAATAGATCTTGCATTAATGACTATGAAGAAATTTCTCTATTTTCTCCCACCTAACCTCCCCAAACTTAAATTTTCTAATCTCTATGGCATACAAGAAGCTGAGATATTTCCAACAGTGTCAAACTTGCAATATTTCGATCCCTGAGTCGAAAGATATGCCCCTTCGAAGTTTTTTTATGGTCCTTACAAAAGGGTAGGAAAACCAGTTTGAAAAAATGGGCCCCCTTTTTAATATGGGACACATGCAGGGTTTGTGCTTGTTCAAGGGTAGCCTTTGTATTTTTCTCTTGGAATGGCATGGGGCTGACGTTGTGGCTTCCTCCACCAAACCTACTCAATTTCTATGTTTTTTGGCTAAGTCCTTTGCTCAGTGGGGTCATATTTCTGACCGGGGACACGTGGAAATATGGCTCTCATCTGGAAACCCTCTCTTTATTTAACACTTGATTTAGCACCGTTTAGACACTTGGCACTCTTCGTCGGCTTGCCATCATGCATTGACTATTCAACCTGACTCTGTCCCTTTTTTGAGACTAGACGCGTGGAGGCTTCACACTCACTTAAAAGCCCAATGAAGATTTACCTTTTCAAGGAGTGTCGGGTTGACACTTGGAAGCCTCCACAAGTCTTTATACTTTTCAATGACCTCCCTCTACCTTTCCAGATGTTGGACTATGTGGCAAACTGGCACTTGTTTGAGCCTCCGCTTTTGGATCTACCCTTTGAGATGCTGTTGCTTGGACATGTGGCAGTCCTCACCAGTACTTCTATACTTAGCCTTTTTGGAGGCCCTCCCTATCTTCCTTTTGACATCTATTGACCATTTGCTATGTTAAGGGCTAGCATGAGTTTGAGTCTTCCACCTTGGGCTCCTATTTCAAATTTGTGCTGAGCCAACACCTAGCACCTTCCTACCTAGTCGAATACTTTTCAATAGTCCTAAAATTTTTTGGGACTTTAGACACGTTTGAGCTTCCCTTTTTGGATTCAACTTTGGATAAGCGTCATACCAACACATGGCTCTCTCCGCTACCTCCTCTATACTTAGTTGATTTTTTGGACTCGTTTTGAACTATTTTGAGCCTGAAGACTTCAGATCTTTGTTGTTTCTTCTTTTTCTTTCTCCTAGCTTCTTTGAGACACTTCTCCTCCTTTGATCCTACCATTTTTTTTTTGAGCCCGCCTATAACCCATTGAATAAATTTCAAACACGAATTTTCTCGACAGAGCCATTTCTCTTCTTAGACTTCTTGCATAGGGTCATTTGGTCTTTCGTAGGCCCCGCCACTCCATTGTTGAGTCCTTTTGCGACCTGTTTACAATATTTAAAAGTGTTTTCTCTGGCTCTTTCTATGTGGGGGTCATGGCTGATCCAATACTTTTCCTAGGGGAGAAATATGGATAATATTCACCAGATTCAAATTCATAGGTTTTGATGCACTTTTTCTAGTGCATGCGGAGGCAATTTTGATAATATTTGAGGTTGTCCAAGGCATGAAGGCATCTCTCATCTAGCATATTGAGTTCTTATAGGAGATGCATTCGATAGTCCTCATCTTTAATGACATGTTAGAGAGAAATGAGGAGGGAAGAGAGATCGAGCTAAACGGTTAGGATTATTTTAGTGCCAAAGATGAGAGATTATGGAGTGGAGCCATTGTAGGAAAAGTTATAGAAACCTCCGTGGTAATTTAAACATTGGCATGCGTATAGGAAATCATGATATGTGTGGAGATAGAGTAGATGCTTTAGTAGCATCGACTAGTGTGGGAGAATCCCTTGAAAACCAAGCAACTTGTAGCATAAGAAGACTAAGGGAATGTGTAAGGATAATCTTGCAATAACCTATAGAAGGAGAGACTTCACGTGTAAAAGTTGGAGGAATTATTTTGAAAATGTGTATTTAGAACCGATACTTGCATCTATAGAGAAGATTGTTTCCACTGTTGAAATCCCTTGAAATGAATTTCAACCGTGTCAAAATATTCCAGAAACATTGCAATAAAACATAGAGATGTGAAACCTTTGAGTGACCGTATTCAGCCAAAGAGAGTGGTGTTTTTTACTTTACATTTCTTATAAGTTTCTAAAACTTGCAATTCAAGTACATAGTGTGTCAAGGACTACTTACACGAGTTTTTTTCCTTGTACGCTGCAAGATGAATAAGATTTGTACCAATATCGAAGAAGGATACAATATAGATGAAGAATGTGAGATAGAACACCCCCAGATGTTTTTGTGTCTCATTGCACAAGCATATTGAGCCCACCTCTTCATCTGCAACTTAGGAAATGAGAGTACATCTAGTTTAAGTGACTCAAATAAATATTTAAATTAACCACACCGTAGGATGAAAAAAATAAACGTTGCGAATCCAAAAGCTTGTGACTAAGAAGAAAAATAAGTACCAAAATCAACAAATTATGATGAAATAAGGGGGAATGTTGGCATATTCTATTTAATTTTTACCTCCTCTCCACATATCTTAACCTTAAACATTTATTTTACCTTAGCATTCACATACCATTACCCTATGTATACCTATGTATGACTCCATAAGTTTGTTTGTATCTGATCTTGGTGTAGAATATACCAAGATGAACGATCCTAATTTGATGTGAAGGTGATAAATCATTTGAGAACATGGAGTTGAATTATAGATGTCTAACTATGTCTGATGAGTGAGATAATATGCATATAATATCGTATTTAAGGATATAATGGTTTCCACCGATGATGTGAAAGAAAACTTACAAGTGGAAGTGTAAAGTAAAAACCATGGTGCGAAATACATAGCAACAAAAAACAATAGAAATAATAGTAATAGAAGTAAAAACTCATGTATAATAAAACAATTATAAAGATATAAGAACAATGAATTTAGAGTCATTAATATGCAAATGGTTTCACACAAAATGCATAGAGCCACAAATATGGGACACACAAGATGTGAGAAGAAGAAAAAGGAACTCATGCCAAAACAAGTGAAGAAAAATATTAGTACAACACAAAACTATAAAGCATGTATACGAAACAAAAAATGTCAAAATGTGAGGAATTAGTAAATCACATGATATAGATAGAAGATGTGAAATAAGATGTGTCAATACTAACAAATATTCATGTCTTATTTTTATTTTTTTCAAATATAATATGTACACAATGTATGTTTTTTAAAGGTAAATTTTTAAAATTTCTCCAAGAACTTTAAAAACTGAAATATGTTTAGGAAAGAAACTATAACTATTAAAAATTGAAACAAACCCTAAAAATAAAATACTAAATAGAAGACAACAAATAATCCCCTGAATAGGAGTGTAGGTTAATATTGGAAGGAGTTGGTTCCCTTATTCATAAATTATTTTTTCTATTTTACTCGCCATTGTCCACTCTTGTACCCTATTTTAAGGAAAAAATAGAACAACAACTTTAAAAATTATAATCCTTGTATCCTTTTTAATATAAATGTGTGCATTATCTCTACTTGAGCTATTTGAGGTAAAGAAGGCATATCTTCTTGTTACTATGTGTTGGTACACAAGTTAATCCTCCCACATAAGCTAAGCAGCCTCACAAGTTCGACAGGAAGCTTAGAGACAAGTAGAGCATTTAATGTGTTGTTTTGTAGCTGGGGATGAAATGCAGCTTGCTCTTTGCCACTCAGATGTGGAGAAATGGGTAGCACCCTCAAGAGGATTTGACCTATCCTCACTACTTTATGGTTGTGCCTTTCAACCAGGGTGAGAGGACCCTTTTTGTAGCCTTCTGTTTGTGGCGGAGATGGAGATATCCTTCCTTTTGAAATTATCAAGAAGACCTTGAAGAAAATATGATCAATGCAACAAAACCTAACTCTCACGAGTTGTCACTCTAGATAATGGAGATATTTTAAAAGGAAGGTTCAGGCCACTAAATACAATGAAAACTTGATTATTTCTGAATGTTTTGATAGTAATAATTATGCATTTGTGTACACACATGACAAACAAGGGTAGTATGGGTATGATTGGTTGTTTTTAAATGAATTTTTTGTGGGAGGTGAGGTAGAAATGAACTTGACTCACCATATTCTTGATTTTTTTTATAAAAATGGAGATCTTGAACAACATAATGCTTCGAGATAGCTAGGATGTTCCTTTAACTAGAATATGTGCTTCAATGGAGGCCCAGATCAGCACATTTCACACAAAATTCAAGGATCCAAAATGAAGGCTCAAATTGGAAAACTTAACTAAACATTATCAACCTCTATTTCATCATGCCTAGGATACCATTGAAGGCTAACTAACAATCTCACAGTCATGCTAGGAGTCATAGTGATTTTGAATTTTTTTATTTCACTATCAAATGAAATCTCTTCTGATAAATGAAATCGCAAATGCCATCAAACTATCACAAGGATAAGATCTTGTGTGATTCAAAAAGTTTTCAATGTAAGATTACAACGGGCACAAGAAAACTATTTGCAGTCATTCAGGAATGAAGCAAACAAAATTTTTTCCCAAAAATAACGTAGATCAACTCAAGTTTGATTAAATTTAACAACAGGGAAAATTTTCTAGAACAATCTCAGAGCTTGTCAATGACTATACACTCACAACCACCTTGACAAGATCAAATTTAACACAAAGGAGATAAACAAGTTTTTTCAGATGGTTTGTCAAAAGGATGGGTTCTATCAAGATTTTCTCTTAGAAAAATCAGTCCCGACCTCTAACACTCCAACCATTCACACGACAAATTCATGCAATTTATAATACTACATTCACAACAAAGTTTTCACCGAAACGAAAGACATTCAAAGAACCATTTCCTGTTGAGACTCCTAGAATTAGATTTGCAAAAAATTTGTCAGGTGTGTAGAGGGAAAATCTCTCCAAATATTTCCAACATTAAGTTCTTCACCTGGTAAGTCATTCTTCATCTCACACGCCAACTACTTCCTCCTCCAATCTGTCAAATTTGGTTTTTTGTGTGCCAAGGAAAGGAAAACTGAAAATTTGATTGAAGTGAATGGTCAAATCACGTCTTGATGGAAAAATACATCTTCATATTTCTCCCACCCAACCAAGATACCAAATTAATGTTCCTCTTCATTTTACGTGCAAGAGAATCCAAGAAATGATAAAAAAAAATGTAAAAATTTACATCCCCAGGAGATTTGAAGCAGAAATGGTAGAAAATCAGATACAGATGCACAGCTATCGTTGATCTCTCTTTTGAATTTGGACCATCCATGTGGGATATCCAAGTCAAGATGGGCTTGGGGGTTCCTTTTTACCTTTTACACCTTTTGGAAAAAATGCAAAATTTATCAATTTGTTCCACCCCTCCGCCTTTGAAAAATGGGCCTGATACGTGTCCCAATGTGGGTCCCAAAGGAGCAGTGGCTAAATTATGCTACTTAACCTCTTTTTTATAAAAGATAAAATTTTCCAAGTTTTCCCCACAGCTCAGCCCTTTCGCTTCTAGTTTCTGATGTGGGTCCTAGCGGAACCACACTTTCTTTTACACTTTTAACTCCTTTCTCCTAAAAGGTCTTTTTTCCAAATTTCCCCCGAGAGTCCGCACCTCCATCGTTGACCGGAGTAAATTTTTACTTTTATCTGTTGGGCCTGTAGTCATTTTGATGATTTTAATCTTTTGAATAATAAGGGGCAAAAAATCCAAGTTGCCCCTGATGGCCCGCCTCCCTGCCTCTTGAATTTTCAAATCTCCACACGTCTTAACGACACATCTTGAGATGGTCCCCAATATTAGAGACCCTAAATGAGAATGTGCTCACCACATGTCTCAGGCCCTTTAGGAAGTTTCTGAAAATTCTAAGGAAAAAAGACCTGGCGGAGACCTCCACATGTCGTTATGGCGCAACTTCAAGAACCTTATAAGACTTTAAAATGGTTTTGTGGGGGTGCGCTTCCATTTTAGAATATTTACTCCATTTTCCAAGAAGGGAAAAATATCCAACTTGCTTCCGGAGGCCCACATCTCTACTTTTAGCTTTGCCAAGTGTCCTTCTACGGGGTCAAAGTAAGACTTTTCCCTGCCACTTAAATTTTTCTTTAATCAAAGCCTAGTGGGGCTGCGGGGTGGGTTCAAACTTTTAGCCAAAGTAGACAAAAACAAAAAGTTCAAACAACAAACCCACTATGCCCCATCTAATTAGAAGAAGCCACGTAAGTACCAAAAGAGCCAATCAGAATTAAGTGGAGCTACGGGACAAAATTTACCTTTCTGCCAAAAAATCAAAAAGTGATAAGTTAAAAAATTTTCCTATCATCCCCTAACCAACCAAAAGAAGCCACGTGACTACCAAATTATGAGGAATAATTTTGATAGGAAAAATATGCCCACCAGACTGTTAAAAAAATAGAAATTCACCATTCATGCCCAAAAACTGATTTTTCACTAAGGATGAATTTTTTTGAAACAAAACCAAGTGAAACATGGTTCCAAGCATCTTTCAACCATGGATTTGGATTTTCAAAGGCATAAAAATATAAATTGATCATTCTCGAGCTTCCATGGTTAGGGTAAAATAGGAAAAATGGTAGAGCCCATGGATTTTGAAGAAATTAGGGAAAAATCAGGGAAAACTTGAAGATTCCTTCAAAAAAGGGCATGACAATGGCTTCTACAAACAATTCGAGGCATTCAAATGGAGGTAAAAGCTCCAGGACATCCACATCGAGAGGAAAAACATTTCATAACACGCAGATCAAAGAAATTTTTTGGCAAAAAGGTGCAAGATCAAGTCGAGCACCAACATCGGCTTTGACTCAGGGATGAGCACTCCCTACGAGTGCCACAATAACAACTAGAATACCAAGTGCCAAGAATAGACCATTCGGAAAACAAATTTAAAGAAAAAGCTAGCATATTGGAACAACCACAACCATCCTCCAAATACTAAATTGAGAAACAACAAAACCAATTCACCAAGGACTAGAACGACTAAAAATAGAAAAGACAGAAAGCAACCAACAAGCTATACACTATACAAGTGACGCTCACCTTGATTCTAGGGAATCAATCCAAGAAATTCTTCAAGTACCTTTCATTAACAGGAAATTTAAGTAATTCACCATCCAAATATTTCAAGAATAAGGTATACTCACCAATCCGAATGTTAATGGAGTGAGGGCCCATCCCTAGTGCATCAAATTTACCATGTTTGCCCTTGTCTTCATGTCTGCTATCCCACAACAACACAAGATCTCCAATGTTGAAAGCTCTGGGAGTGACCTTCTTGTCAAATAACTTCTTCAATTTTTCTCTAAACTTCACATGCCTTTGGTGAGATGCTCTCCTTTCTTCATCAAGTTCAACAATCTGGTTAATGCGAGCCTCATATAGACTAATTTCTTGATCTTCCAATTATTGAATGAACTGATATGAGGATAGTTACATATGCAGGGGAAACATAGCTTGAGTGCCATATACCAATTCAAATGGAATTTTTCCAGTGTCTCTTTTAACAGTAATTTTGTCAGTCCAGAAAATGAACTTCAGTTGTTCACCCCATTTTATTTTATTCAGCTCCAAGGTTCTTCTGATAATATTCAGCAAATTTTTATTACTGGAATCATCTTGTCCATTTCCTTGGGGATTGTAATTAGAAGAATATTTCAAATTGATCCCGTATTATTTACACATTTCCACCAAAATTTTGAGTTTGAAGCTCATGGCATTGTCAAAAATTTTTTTTAACTAGCACCCCAAACCTACAGATGATATGGTTCAACATAAAATCCATGACAATTTGGTGTGTTTCTCTTTTGGTGGGGATTGCCTCTACCCACTTGGTGAAGTAATCATTGGTCATAAGAATCCACTTATGGCCAACACTTGAAGGGTCTGAAATCTCACCAATGAAATCCATTCCCTGTTACTTGAATGGGGCTTCAATTGATATAGGCTATAAAGGCATGGAGCCTGAAGCTTTCATTCTTCCAGAGAAGTGTTGGCAACTCTCACATCTTCTAACCAAAAGAGTTATATCCTTGAAGAGATTTGGCCACCAATAACCAACCCTCAATATCTTGTGTGCTGTGAATCTTCCAGCAAAATGTCCCCCACAAACTCCTCCATGAAGATCAACAATTATCTTGTGGGCTTCATCTTCAGTAATGCACCTTAAGAAAAATCCCTCAGGGTTCTTCCAAGATAACCCATAATCAGTAATGAAATATTTCTGGGAAGCCAAATTAAGGGCTCTTATTTGGTTCTTACTCAAATGCTCAGGGCAGTGTATATGTCTGAGATAAAAAATTACATCTTTGTACAACTCATAACTCATCAATTTTTTTAAAAACATCTACCCTTCCTTCTTCTATGTCATTTACCTCAATAGTTTGCAAGTTGCTCTTAGCCATAAGCTTAGTCAAGCCCAAAAATCTCACTAACTTTGTGGTTTTGATATCCATGTCATACTCTTACAACTTGTTCACCCATCTACATATTTTGCTTAGAATTTCCATCTCGATAAGATGTATTTCACCATAGTGTGGGGAACATAAGCAATAATTTTAGATCTCAAAATGTAAGGCCTGAAGACCTTTATTTCTTTTACCAAGGAAAATTCTTTCTTCTCTATAATAGTGTATTTCAGCTCAGCCTCCCTGCAATCACTTACTAAAAAAGGTAATTGGCCTCTCATCCCCCTTCATCATCTTTCTGTAACAAGATAGATGCAATAGTGTTCTTTGAAGCAAAAGAAAACAGTTGAAAAGGATTTTTTATAATCTGGAGCTACTAAAACAGGGGCATGCTTTAATGCCTCCTTGATCCCATTGAAAGATTGAATGACATCCTCCTCCCATTGTATGGTCTGGTCCTTCTTCAGCATGCTAGTGATTGGAATGGTTAACTCAGAAAATTTTGATATGAATCTCCTAATAAATTTTATCTTCCCAAAGAAGGACTAAACCCCCTTCTTGGTTCTTGGAATTTGGACCTTGTTGATGGCCTCTACCCTTTCCAGATCAATCATTACCACTTCTGGTGACACAATGTGACCAATAAATTTTTCCTTTTGTACTCTAAAATGGCACTTATTTGGATTGAGTGAAATTTCCATATTCTCTACATCTTATCACCATTTTATCCAAGTGGTGAAAATGATCACCTCTCTTTCTGGAGAACACAGTTACATCATCTTGGTAGACAATAATAAAATCATTGATGTAACCAAAATAAACAACATCCATTTCTCTCTAAAAGGTTTCTCCAACATTCATCAATCCAAAGGACATCCTGACATATACATATGTTCCCCAAGGGTTAGTAAAGGCTATCTTAATTATTTTTTATTCCTTTACAACAACTTGGTTATAACCAGAGAATCCATCTAGGGTAGATAGCATCTCAGAACCAGTCACTAACTGCAACATTTTTTCCATGATTGGTAAAGGATAATTATCCTTCATTAATGCTCTGTTCAAATTTCTGAAGTTTACACACAACCTGATGTCACCATTCTTCTTTCTAACTGGTACTAGGTTTGCAACCCAAGAAGAATACCTTATAGGCTGAATAATCCCTCCATCCCCCAGTTTCTTCAGTTCCTATTGCATTTTAAGTGATAAGAGTGAATTGATTGGCCTATGTTTCTTCCTGAATGGTTTTGCATTAGATTCCAAGGTTATCTCATTTTGAAATAAATCCTCTTTGTATGCCTTTAGTTCATAATAAGTCCAAGCCATGCAATCTTGATATTTTTTCAGCAATTGGACATAAGACTATTTTTCCTCCTTGTTGAGATTACTTCCCAACTAGATCTTCCTTGGTTTCTCCTTTATGCAAAGGTCATGTTCCTCAACATCCCTTGAGACTACTATACACCCGTTAAAAATATGATCAACATTATCAAAGTTGGACTCAAGAGCAACTAACCCTCTAGGAATGGTATTCATCTTTAGTTGGATTATGCCATTGGAAAACAAGGTTTCTTTACCCTCTGCTATGCACACCATTGGCTCCCAATCATTATTTTGATAAAAAAACTCCCCTTTGTTCTACAGAAATCTTTTAACCTAAGCATCATCATCAAAAACTTTCCAATGTTTAATGTTGCCAGTTACAGATGGCCTAGTTAACACCTCAACATCATATTGACAATATGGGGGATACTATACAATTATCAAACCGAGATCCCGATACTACAAGTTTTTCTTCCAAATCATTGAACCTCCTATCATGATGCACAATATTGAATGAATCAAACATCTCAAGAAGATCCCAAACTACATGCTTGTATTGTTTCATTCACTTATTTTTTGTGGCGTAAAATTTTCTGACTTGCTTTACAATTAATTTTGAATCTCCTTTGACAATGATGCCTTTAACACCATATTTCCCAGCAATCCTTAGACCTAACAAGAGTTCCTCATACTCAGAAATGTTTTCAGTGCACTCAAAGTTGAGTTTGAGAGAAAAGACAAACTCTTCCTGGCCTGGAGGGATCAAAACAACACCAGCACCATTTCCAAACTTGGAGAAAGATTCATCAAACAATAAAGTCCAAGGAGAGCCTTCCTTTTCAAGACAGTTGCATTGTTCAATTTTGTGCTCTTTTCCATCAACAAATCCTACAAAGTTATCAGCATCAACACTTGTGTATAGTACTTCATAGGATGCATTATTAGGATCTTATATAAGGTGCAATATTTTCTTTTCTCCATACAACCTGACAAGGTTTTCTTCAATTGGGATGGTAGCATAGGATATGTCCATTTGAACACTGCCATCAACAATTGCAACCCATTTTATAGATAACAACATACCCCACTTGGCTATGAAATCAACAATAACAACATCAAGCATCAGGTTTTTACCAGGGTAAGTTACAAGTTGCACCACTAGACCTTTCACACATCCCACCACTAGCACTTTTCTAGAGTCCATAGCAGTACAATTCCCATATGTTGTTGCTACTTTGATATCCATCTCATTCATGAATTCTAGAGGTATAACATTGCATGATGCCCCTGAGTCAAACATACAATTGTGTAACAATATGTCTTTAATGATCAGAGTGGTGAAGAATGGATCCACATTTAGTTGAGACTCCACCAAGGATGTCCCCAAATAAACCTCATCTTTTTCACCTAGTTCCTTCAACACTGGTGGTGTCTCTAACTCTTCAATGGCTAGTGGAGTCTCCACAATGTTTATATTTCTACCTATGGTAGTCTTCTCCTCTTTTAGTGCCAAATACTTAAAAGCCCTTTTTTGTGCTCAGGAATCCTAAGTAACTCAACAATTGGAACTGAGATCTTGATATGACTCAAGACTTGGGCAATATCATAAGGGACAGAATTTGGCAAGGCAACATTGGAAGGAAGGTTGATATACTCATTAGATGGCACAGGATTTTTGAAAACTTGGACATGAGGAGGGGTATGAATTTTATTTGGGACAGCAAGGCCCTTGGCAGATGCATCTTTCTTAGGATCCTCTTTAGGAATATTTGTAAGCAATGGAGTTTTTGGCTTGGCCTGAGGCCCTGTACCTTTGAAAACCCTACTTCTTGTGTTGTATTCCTTTTCCTCAGCCACAACAACATTCATCAATAACTGCCTATCCTCCCCATATGGGATTCCTCCATTATACTTCTTTATCATTAAGGATCTTAAATATTCAAAGTCATTATTGGGAAATTCCAAAGCTTGTACACTATCTACTTATAAAGCATGAGAGGGACGAAAATTAGGTACCCAGTGGATGTAATCCCAAAAATCATCAAAAACTATAACACTTATCACTTCGGTTGAACTTTCCCATTGTTGTGATCTCGTGGAGCAACCCATCATGCAAACATCATCATCATTATCATCATCAGCTTCATCTTTTTCCTACTGATCTTCCTCACATGGAGCATGGGGCATGAATTGTCACACTAATCATTTACATTTGTCTCCTCCACAACAACAACTCTTGCATCCAAAGGATCATGTACCATTTTTTTTACCCTAGCCTAGGACTGTTTAATTCCAAATCCAATAGGTCCCTTGCCTCTGTCATCAAATATTTGATCATTCCTATGATGGTTTCTAAACTTGTCTTGGCCTTTTTTTTTGCTAACCTTCTAAACTCTACCCAATTCCATTTTTTATTTAGGCTAACTTGTATGATATTTCTTTGACAACCCCTGCCAAAGTTTTTATAAATTCTTCCAAATTAGAATCCTTACTTTCTTGAGGATTTTCTTGGTTAATCAGTTTCACACCCTCCCTTTTTGGAGGTTTTCCAATTGCCTTGATGTTGTTTTCAATTTTCAAAGCCATGGTGAAGGCCTACCTCAAATTAGTAGGGTTTTTGATCCCTCAAGTAGTAAGCAACCTTTTTATCAAATGCATCTGTATATTTGATCAAACATGATTCATCACATGGCCTTAAGTTAATAGGAAATATCCCCAAGGTATTGTTAAACCTTGTGTTGAAATCATATACTGACTCATTAGGATTCTTTTTTATGTTTTCAAATTCTGATAGAAGAAACCTAGGGTCAGTTCTATCACCATACTGCAATCTAAATGCATTGTTCATCTTTGTCCAAGAATCAATGGAATTATCTGGAAAATCTTTATACCATTCCCTTCATCCTCTTCCAAAGTATGGATAAATAGTCTGATATATACATCTTCATATTCAATATCAAACTCTTCCATCATATTGATAAAAATCTTTAAATTTCGATCACCAGTTATAAAGTTGTTTCCTTGGAACTTTGGTAATCTATTTTTCACATCCTAGGGAACTACATTAGGATAACTAGCCATCCTTGTAAAATTTATAGGACCAAAGGTGTTTACAACAAAAGGTGGTCTAGGTGGGGGCTAGGCCATGTTGTTTTGAGGAGGTGACCCTAGAGGGGAGACAAATTGATAAGGGGAAGAGGGTCTTTTAAACACAGGAGTATAAATTTCAAAATGGATATCCCCTAAAGGCCTTGTTTCTTGGAAAACCCTATCAACCTTTGAAAAGCCAGGGGCAGAATTAGAAGCAAACTTTTCAAAACAAAATGAAGGCCCCTCTCTAGTTAGAGAATTCAATTCCACAAAGATGCTACCTAATTCAGAAGCACTTGAATGGTAGTCTTCAATGATAGGCCGATCACTTTCATCAATGGAGATCCCTTTTCTTGTCTTCTGATCTCCAATAACTCTCCAGGATTTTCTTCCTTCTGACTTTGGTTTTTCTAGATCTAGAAATAATGTCCTAGCATGATCCCTAGCAAAGAAATATCTTCTTCCTTATAGCTTTACAAAGATTAGTTACAAATCACACTTGATAGAGGTTAAGACACTAGTACTTATCAAGAATTAAATTAACAGGGACTCGCCACTAAGGATTTCCACCTTAGTTGTGCATATGCACTAAAATATGATCTGTCAAATGTATATCAATACTAGAAACTAGAAATGGAATGATTTGAATTTTCTTTACCATGATTTATCAATGAAATCTAGTGCACTAGGTGTAGAAAATAAAATAATTTCACACAGCACTTGTAACCTTGAATACTTCTTACAGGACCGAACACAAGATGATGTTTGAAAAAATGTATTAGAAGATAGACCATTCAAGAAGTGTTTACCAGGGTCTGAATATGAAGTGTAATCATTTTTTTCCTAGCAACGATAGAAATTGGGTGTTGGTACCCAAATTGATTCTCTCTCAGAAGATGAGTAGCATCACAGGTTTGGTAGGAAGCTTAAAGACAAGTAGAGCATGTAATGTGGCATTTTGTAGCTGGGGATGAAATTTAACTTTCTCTTTGTCAGTCAGATGTGGAGAAATGGGTAGCACCCTCAAGAGGATTTGACCTATCCTCACTACTTTATAGTTGTACCTTTCAACCAGGGTGAGAGGACCCTTTTTGTAGCATGTTGTTTGTGGAGGAGATGGAGATATCCTTCCTTTTGAAATTATTAAGAAGACCTTGAAGAAAATATGATCAATGCAAAAAAACCTAACTCTCATGAGTTTTCACTCTACATAATGGAGATATTTTCTAAGAAATATTTAGACCACTAAAGACAATGAAAACCTGATTGTTTCTACATGTTTTGGTATAAAAATTATGCATTTGAATACACACATGAAAAAAAATGGTAGTATGGGTATGATTGGTTGTTTTTAAATGGATTTTTTGTGGGAGGTGAGGTAGAAATGAACTTGATTCACCAGATTCTTGAGAAATTTTACAAAAATGGAGAGCTTGAACAGCAAAATGCTTCGAGATAGCTAGGATGTTCCCTTTAACTAGAATATGTGCTTCAATGGAGGCCTAGATCAACACTTTTCACACAAACTTCAAGGATCTAAAATGAAGGATCAAATTGGAAAACTCAGATAAACATTATCAACCTCTATTTCATCACGCCTAAGAAACCCTCGAAGGCTAACTAACAATCTTATAGTCATGTTAAGAGTCACAGTGATTTTAAATTTTTTTATTTCATTATAAAATGAAAGCTCTTCTGATAAATGAAATTTCAAATGCCACCAAACTATCACAAGGATAAGATCTTGTGTGATTCACAAAGATATCAATGTAAGACTGCATCAGGAACAAGAAAACTACTTGCAGACATTCAAGAATGAAGGAAACACAAAATTTGCCCAAAAATAATGTAGATTAACTCAAGTTTAATTAAATTTATCAACAGGGGAAATTTTATAGAACAATCTCACAGCTTTTCAATGATTTTACACTCGCAACCACCTTGACATGATAAAATTTAACACAAAGGACATAAAAAGGGTTCTTCAGATGGTTTCTCAGAAGGACGGGTTCTATTAATATTTTCTCTTAGAAAAATCATTCCTGGCCTCTAACACTCCAACCATTTGCATGAAAAATTCATGTAATTTATAATACTTAATTTACAACAGATTTCCCCCCAAAAATAGATACATTCAAAGCACCATTGCGTGTTGAGAATCCCATAATCAGATTTGTGAAAAAGTTGTCAGGTGTGCAGAGGGCAAATCTCTCCAAATATTTCCAACATTCAATTTTTCAACTGGTAAGTCATTCTTCATCTCACATGCCAACTAATTCCTCCTCCAATCTATCAAATCTGGTTCTTTGCATGCACAGGAAAGAAAAACTGAAAATCAAATCAAATCCCATGGTCTTATTAAGTCTTGATGGCAAAAGATATCTTCAGATTTCTCCCACCTGACCAAGATACAAAATTAATGTTCCTCTTCATTTTACGTGTAGGAGACTCCAAGAAATGATAAAAAACTATAAAAATTCACATCCCTAGGAGCTTTGGAGCATAAATGGCAGAAAATCAGATACAGATGCACAAGTTTCGTTGATCTCTCTTTTGAATTTGGACCATCCATATGGGAGATCCAAGTTAAGATGGGCTCGGGGTTCCTTTTTACCTTTTACAAATTTCTCAATTTGTTCCACCCCTCCGCCTTTGAAAAATGGGCATGACACATGTCCCAATATGGGTCCCAAAGGGGTCACGGCCAAATTATGCTATTTAACCTCTTTTTTGGAAAAGGGAAATTTTTCTAAGTTTTCACCGCAGCTCCGCCCTTCCACTTCTAGTTTTTGATGTGGGTCCCAGTGGAAGTACACTTCCTTTTACACTTTTAACTCCTTTCTCCCAAGAGGAAAAGTTTCCAAATTTCCCCCAAGAGTCCACACCTCCGCTATTGACTGGATAAAATTTTGACTTTTCTTTGTCGAGCCTGTGAGTTATTTTGATGATTTTAATCTTTTGAATAACTAGGGGTAAATAATCCAAGTTGCCCTTGATGGCCCACATCCCCGCCTCTTGAATTTTCAAACCGCCATATGTCTTAATGGTGCATCTTGAGAGGGCCCCAAAAATTAGATACCCTAAATGAGTGCGGGCTCACCATGTGTCTTGGGCCCCTTAGGAAGTTGCTGAAAAATCTAAGGAAAGAAGACCTGGCAAAGACCTCCATGTGTCATTATGTCGTAACTTCAAGAACCTTATAAGGCTTGAATAAAATGGTGTGGCGGGGGTGCACTTCCATTTTAGAATCTTTACTCCATTTTTTCAAGAAGGGAAAAATATCCAACTTGCTTCTGAAGGCTTGCATCTCCACTTTTAACTTTGTCATGTGTCCTTTTGCGGTGTCAAAGTAAGACTTTTCCCTACCACTTAAATTTTACTTTAATCAAATCTTGGCGGGGCCACGGGGTAGGTTCAATTTTTTTTTCAAAGTATCCAAAAAGAATAATTTCAAAAAACAAGCATGCCACACCCCATACAATTAGAAGAAGCCACGTAAGTACCAAAAGAACCAATCAGAATTGAGTGGAGATACGGGACCAAATTTTTCTTTTTACAAAAAAGTAAAAAGTGACAAGCTAAAATTTTTTACCACCATCCCCTGACCAACCAAAAGAAGCCACATGATCACTGAATGCTAAGGAATAATTTTGACAAGAAAAAGACACCCGCCAAACCATCAAAAACACAGAAATTCACCATTCATGCCCATAAACTGATTTTTCAATAAGGATGAATTTTTTTGAAACAAAACTAAGTGAAACATGGTTCCAAGAATCTTTTGACCATGTATTTGGATTTTCAAATGCATACAAATATAAATTGATCATTCTCAAGATTCCATGTCGGGGAAAAATAGAAAAAATGGAAAAGCCCACAAATTTTGAAGAAATTAGGGAAAAAGCAGGGAAAACTCGAATATTCCTTCAAAAAATGGCATGACAGTGGATTATGAAAAAAATAAGAGGCATTCAAATAGAGGTAAAAGCTCCAGAAAATCCACATCAAGAGGTATAACATTTCATAACATGCATATCAGAGGAAAATCAGGGTAAAAAGGTGCGAGATCAATACGAGCACTAACACTATGTACCCTTTTCTTCCAACCTTCGATTAAAATATTCTAACCCAGAATCCTCATCTTTACATCTTTCATACTAACTTGTAGATTATGTATTTACCATAGGGTTATGAGGAAGTTATTCTTTGCATATTTATTTTAATTTTTTCATTTCATATACCTACACTGCGTAGACAAGTGTCCAAGTTCATGACATATATGAAAATAGAAGGGAAAAACCTCATAGTCAATGTTTTACACCCATATTTTATCCTTCATTTTTAGGTTGATTATTCCAAGTAGATATACAAAAGTATCAGTTTTGACAAGGTTTTTGCATATAGGGTATGAGAAAAATTTGGATTATTGGGGTTGGATAAGAAAAATTCTCCCAAAGAATTCCCTATTTTCTCAAAGTAAGTTCGATTCTAAAATTAAAACCAAAAAATGGGAAATATGTCTAGTATTTAAAGATTTAGTGAGGGGGTTGAAATCTGCATGCCATTGTTTAATCATGAGAATATGATTACTCAATATCAAGTTATATTTATTAAATATCTCAAATATATATATATAAATATAATATATAATTATAATAATTATATATAATATAAATATATTATATTAAATTATATTATAATATTATATTATATTAATAATATATAATAAAAAATTATAATAATATATATATTATATATATATTAATATTAATTATATTAATATATATATAAAATTAAATATATTAATATATTTATATATATATTAATAATATTATTATAATTATATATATATATATATATAATATATATATTATAATAATATATAAAAATATTATATTATATATATTATTATATTATTAAATAATTATATTAATATATATAATATATTATATAATTATAATAATATTAATATAATATATATATATTAATATAATAATATATATATTATAATATATAAATATAAAATATATATTATATATTATTAATTAAATTATAAATAATTATATATTTAATATAATTATTAATATATTAAATTATAATATAATAATTAGATAATAATATTATATATATAATATATAAATTATAATAATTAAATATATAATAATTAATAATATATATAATATAATATATTATAAAATATAATATAATTATAATATATATTATATTAATATATTATAAATAATATATATATTAATATAAATATAATATATATAAATTAATATATAATATATATATATTAATAATATTATAATATTATAATATAATAATATATTAATATTATTATAATATAATATTAATTATATAATATATAAATATAATATTAATATTTAAATATAATATATATTATTATATATAAATATTAATAATATATAATTATTATTATATTATATATTATTATATATATTATATATATATATTATATATAATATAAATATATATAATTAATAATAATATTAATATATATAATTATATATTATTATATTAATAATATATATTATATAATAATAATATAATTATATATTATATAATATTAATAATATTAAATAAATTATATTATTATATATTAAATATTATATATATTAATATATATATTATTATAAATATAATTATATTTTAATAAATATATATATAAATATTATATATAATAATAATAATATAAGATAATATAATAAATATAATATATATAATATAAATATAATTATATATAATTAAATAATAATAATAATATAATTATATATATAATATAATTATATTATAATATTATATAATTTATATATATTATATAATATTATATTTATATAAATATTATATATTTATATAATATATTATATATTTATAATATATATATTAATATATATTAATTATATTATATTATAATATAATATAATATATATTAAATATATAATATATTATAATTATATATTATATATTATAATTATATATAAATATATAATATTATATATAAATATTAATATTATTAATATATTATATATTATATTAATATATTATAATATATTATAATTATTATAATTATATATATATATAATAAATATATATAATAAAATATTAAATATATTTAATTATATATATAATATTATAATAATTATATTATATTAATTAATAATATATTATATATATATAAATAATAATTATATATATTATATATATAATTAATATAAATTATATATAATTATAAATATAATTATTATATATAATATTATATATTATTAATATATATATATTATATAAATATTAATATATATTTATTAAATATATAAAATATATATCATGAATTTCATTAAAAAAACACAATACAAATACCTTTGGTGCATGAAATACTCTGCAATCTTCCCATGACAAATGGACTCCAACCCTAGCTTATCCACTTGCTTAATTTTGTCAGGTGTGGTTAGATGTCATTGAATATACAAATAAGGGCATGCCTTGAAATGTTATCTTCCCTTCCTGAGACATTCTACAAAGCATCCAGTGAAAAAAAATAGCGGGGATGGAATTGACAATGACAATTGATTTCCCCTTCCTAGAAGCATCGTCAACAAAGGAACAAGGTGGATTATGTATTCCACCACCAATTCTGTCAGAGCCACCATAACCTCCACCACCAAAAATAGGGTATGCACTGACATAAAGCCTGAGTCACCTCCATAGTCAACAAGCTTGTAATCACCCTTAGAGCACAAAGATTTAAATCGATTAGGATTATATCATAAGTTAATTAATGTAATAGTGAATTAATATGTATTTTACATTGATAATAATGTAATACCTAAAATATAGGTGTAATTAATATCAAAAAATATATTCAGTGTGCTCAAAACTATGAAGATGGCGAGTAACCAAATTCAAATATTAGGAATTGCATTTAATTTGAATAGATATGTGTGTTTAGTGGTGAGAGATGGCATAAAATGTATAGTGTATAGTGGTAAGACCAAGTAGAATGGATATTTGTCTTATTACAATTTCAAGTACATAATGTTGATTTTTTTTATATATAAAGTTTGACCATAAAGAAGGACCTTTTTAAAACCATAATAATGGAATATTTGATTATGCCTCTATGTTATAATAAATGGTTTATAGAAATAAAATTATAGTATATCACATACATATTAACATGGATGTAATTATTTCAAAAAACTTCCTAGTGTTTTAGTATGATGATTAGGTGAACTCTCGTCTTTTATGTTTTGAAAAAAATTTATTCATAAATGATTTCGATAGCTCTACACAGGTGTTAAGGTGATTAGAAAATATTTGTAAAAAGTAATGTCTGGTTTTATTTTGATATGTATGCATACACATATACACACTTATCAAAAGTACATATTATGTAAAAAGCTAATTTTGATATATGGCTAGTTAATTAAAATTATTAGGTATTAATGATTTATGATTTTATTGACTAATTTCTTAGACTAGCATTTTTTGGAGGTGACAAGGACTAAGAGGGGGGCTGTATCATTCCCCAATAAAATTTAATCACTTTTGCTTCAAACCCTAACCACACATGCTCATGTATAACACATCAAAGTAGATATTTTTCACAAAGAAATTAACACAATGTAAGGATCACAATATAGAATCAAATATATATATATATATATATATATATATATATATATATTTATTTATTTATTTATTTATTGATTCTCAAAATCAGATCAATGCACTTCAATTTGATATTCAAATCAGATTACAATATGTAGTGTCTTCAACAATAATCAACAAGATACAACCATTAGCTCTTGAGACAATCAACTGTCTCATACATATGTAGATATAGAACTATGAGAATGTCTTCAAATCAATATCATATATGTAAACACCTCAGAATCATGAAAATCATATCAACATGCTATGAATATAGCATCCAAATCTTCCCTTCTTCTCCAAATCACTTTCAAAGAAACAATACAAAATTTTTCCTTGCTCAAATTATTATCATGGAAAATCAACCATCTTATTTCCTAGAATAGAATTATAGGGGTTTTGGGATGTTCCCAAAGGTTTTTTATTTTCAAAAAAATGGTTCTTCAAAATAAGATGAAAGGGGGTTTTAAAAAACTAGAATCAATATGCCCATAACTTCACTTGCATAGCCTCTCCAAGACTCAAATTAAAACTCAAAAATTTTCCGTTCTTTGGATCGACCCATGCATCATAGGATCATTCTAAATTAAAATCATAACATCCAAAAAATACCCAAGTAGGTCAGAGTAGCCTAAACCATCATTTCATGTGTTAAAAATGGCTCAAAACTCCATGGGCACAAAGATAAAAATTCCATTACTTCAAAACCATCCTTAGTAATGACCCATAAATCAAAAAACATGTTTAAATTAAGATTTAAAAATCATGTTTGGTCATAATTAATATGAACCAATCAAATTATTTCATTTAATGGGCCTAATGTTCTTTGTATTTCTTAAAATTGTTGTTTCCTACACCCTTCAACACCCTGGAAACTTCATTAGGTCAAAAAATAACTTAAACATGTCAAAAACATGCCATGTAAAAAATGTATGTAAATTTCAGAACCTTTAGAATATTTACAAGCAATTTAGAATCCATGAAACATCCATCTAACTACATTTTCCTTTATTAGATCAATCTTCCAAAACAATTGGTTTCAAATGTTAGCTCATAAAAACATTTCTACATACAATCAATACCTCAATATGAATTCATTGGATTAAAAATTAATCCCTCTTAAGATGAAAGGTGATATAAAGCATCACACAATCGTTATCATGCTTGAAACAACATAAAACTTTCACCAGAGCACATTGTGTCCTTAACTACAAAAAATATTCTATCCAAAGAATATTCTTGAAACCATGTTGAATAAAATAATAACTAGGAAATAATTATATCAATAGAAATATATCTTAATCCTATTTCTAAAAAAACTTTAATAACTTCAAGAATTTACCTGTAGCTCAAGTTATGCTCATTTCACTAAGTACTGCTATTTGAGATCCCAAAACTGCCTTTTGACAAGTTAACTTGATTGGACCTCAAAACACCATGAATATGCATGTAAATGATCTGAAACCATCATTAAAATTAATAAAAACTTCCATAAATCCTGCACCATCAATTTTTCATGCTACTCCTTTGGACCATATTGTCATAAAACCTTCTTATTCAAAAACTATTATTTTTAGGTGGGACCCACTCATCACGATGACCTCAACCATACATTTATGGAAATAAAAGAGGTTAATCTAAAAATAAAATAATCAATTTTTATGAAGCAATCAAAATTGGGTCACTAGTTTTCACTTTCTACAAACTGCTCCTAGCTAGGGTATAACTAGGGATTTAAACCACTTTGTCTTCTTAACCTTTGTTCATAAATATATGTTGATCAAACCTACTAATTATTTTTTAGAAAATTTATAAACTCACCATAAAAATTGCTTTAAATCTAAAATTTCCCTTACACATAACACAATTCGTAACGAGCATCATAAGTACCAACTTTGAGTCGGAAATTCACTTTATTTTCACCCTATCTCACATACACAGTCATATATTGCAAAATACACATCATGGGGACCTAAAAATTTTCTTAAATAATCATGAATCATCCCTATAACATATCCAATCATCAGAATGTAAATTCCATAACTCAATTTCTCAAGACACTAAGACTTATCTATGTTTACATGTTTGTTTCTCACTATAGAAGCTAGTATCAACTGAAATAATGCAATAATTGATCATAAAAACTATGTAAATGACCCAAGAATACCTTATACGCCATGATAAACCTTAATTATTTCTTCCATGAGAACATATGTCTCCAAACCATGCTTTCATACCTCCAAGCTATCATACCTACTCCCAATGAGCACCTATAACATTGTGAGCCACCTGTACCTACACCATGCCATTGTTATCAGTGCCCAAGAACACTAAAAACAAGCTAACCAACATGTAAACATGCTTCCTAAGAAACTAAGAAGCTCATATGGTCAATCTACATCTCCTAGGCACCTATATGGGCTTTCTAGAGGAAACAATCCTCACTGAATCCCACTGTATTAGTTGAAACAAATCTGAAACACTATGTCAGGATCATATACATCATCATAACACCATAATGATACATTCAATTTTTCGTTAATAAAGTTTTTCATCAATGAAAACATCTGTTAAAACCACATGCCAACAATCTCCCCCTTTTTCATTGATGGAAAACATGTTTAACTTCTCCTCCTTTTTACATTTATGACAATGGCATACCTATTGAAGCATATAATTCACCTTAATCATCTTCATAACATCATTATTTAGTTGGAAACATCAACTAAAGACCTCAAAGTAACTCAAACCTTGAATTTTACACAAAATATAATTTTTTACCTTCATTTCAAGCATGTCACCACCATCCTCCCCCCGAGAAAAAGCACATACAACATATGATAATGTTCAATAATCATTAAGAAATCATCATATTTCCTGGTTTTGGAGAAAAAACACCTTTCTCCACTGTTTTAGGCATGCAAAATAGCTAAAATAACTACTAACCTTGTTTTAGCCTTCAAGAACAAGTTGTAACTGAGCATTTTTTTAACTATTCATGCCATGGACATGACAAAAATTCCACATTTGAGCACAAAAATCCATAATTCCTTATTTCTTGAGGTTTTATCACCTTTCTAGTCATAGAGCAACCATAGACATACACTTTCTTACTTACCAAACTAGCTTAAGAACACAAGTCCCTAATCATACTTTTCAGTGCATTTTGAACCAATTTTGGTGTTCCCCAAAACGTCATACAACACATGAATCAGCAAGAAAACACTCCCCCTAGACTTTAAACACCAATTTCTAGCCTTCACACACAAATTTGGGCTACAAAACTTGGAATCTTATCATGAAACTATCTTGAACAACTTTTTCCAGCCCGAACACTTTCCATAGTCCTAACAATTAGAATTGGATGTGATCATGCACTGAAGAGTCAGAACCTATAGATTAGCTTGTGTTGATATTCAATACATACCTCAAGCATCTTAAACACCTTGTAGAGCCGAAAAGGAACATACTCCCCTTATTATGAAGATACTTAAACACATTGTAGACACCATTTTATTGTCATTATAATACTGTTAGTCCTAAGGCTACCCATATCATCAGGTCAAGAATAGTTAAGCCAAGAAAATGATTCTTCTTAGCTTAAACTTACTAAAACCTTTTCATGAAGAAAATATATATACTCCCTTTATCTTTATAGGTCAGAAATCACCATTTTTCACCTGTAGATGCACAATTTAGTGTACAAAAAAAAAAAAATCCTCTTATTGCAACCTTAAGTATACCCTGTAGCTATCCAAGAGTTAGATCACCCTTTTTATGCTCAGAAACTACCTCTTCAAGACATTTCTCAATGTTTCATGCTACCATAGTCTTGTACTATGCTCCTTATCCAAAAATTTCCTTTACATTTCACTCTCAGACCTTAAATGCTTTATAATACTCCATGTACCAGTAGGTTTCCTCATGACTAAGTCTCTATCCTAAGATATCTCTAAAAGAAAACCATACCTCTATTTTAGGTTTCTATCAGGACCATAAGGCACATCAAAGAGATCACTTCCTAGATTTTACACTTGATATTCATGATGTCAATCTCAAAGGACCTTCAAGAAAACCTAAGTACATGTACCTTCACATGTTTAAAGCTCTTTCTTATTTCAAAAAGTACTATAGCATCCACATTTACCTAATTCAAATCATGGCTACCTTGCATTCTGATCTTCTTGTTTTTCGATGTTTTACATTAAAATAATCACTTACAAAGTCTCGGATGTTTTAGAGTACACTCTTTCCATTTTTCATACTTGTAGTGATTAACCTTGATTTATGTAGACTCAGGACTCAAATTATGGTATCTTCACCGAAACTCCCTTTGTTACTAACCATTATAGCTCCATACTTTGCCCAGTTCAAACTCAGTTACAAAAAGTAACATACTTAGATGAGAATATCTTCACATTAATTTTGATTTTTTCTGATAATCTTTGAAAAATCAAAACCTCTAGACACAAATACAATGAGTCATGAAAAATTCTCTTCTCAAACCCATAAGTACTATGTGCTTTGACACTTTTCATGACCTGACATCTAATGAGTAACCTTATTTGAATCCTGTAGCATTCAAAATTCCATTCTTATAACTATTTGAATCCTTCACATTCATCTTTGCCACCTATAGGTGGCCAGTCTTCAGTATGTGAAAAAATTCTCTAATACCAAATCTTAAGGACGGGTCAGAGTTGCAGAGATCAAACCCCAAAAAATGCTAATAATCAAATCATAATAATTTGTTCTCATAATACATTTACATATTGCAATACCTCCATATATATAGGAATATAATTCCTATATTTTAGGATATAAGTATAACTACACCTCCATGAATATCTCTCCCAAACGCTATACATGTGAGTGGTTAAACTCATACAAAAATATTTGTTATAGTTGTTTAATATAACAACTTATAACAAATATTCACTAACTTACCAATGTAATTATTATTTACTGACATATTTACTACCACAAATTAAGATGATAATAATTACTCTCGTAATTATTATTTAAACACACATATATGTGGAGCACTAACTATGGATTTCTTAACAGTATGAGATTCTTGTTTCATCAAACCCTCCTAAGTTCAACTATGTACACACTCATACAGACACATTCATCACCTGCAGATGCATAAAGCTTCAAAAATATACATATATTTCACCATTTTAGTTCTTGAACATGTGTAAAGAACCATCATGAACTCCTCTGGATTTAGTAGCTCTTCACAACAATGATTATACTATTTGACACAAAGCATCTATCACTTTTATGATGATATCTTATCATTTTCATATGCCTATTATGCACGTGTATTTGTGCTTAAGATAAGTTATATGAGTAAGAACTACCACCTAAATAGTTCTATAACAAAGCTAATGACAAAATCTAAGCACCATCAAAGACGAGAGGTAAACAAGATCAATACTAAGCATAATGTATTAACCTTGAATTAACATGCTACAATATTCAAACCTCTACTTCTCTAGATTACCCACAAAAATTAAATGGACCTATGTAGACTCCATGGAAATCAAATTGATTGTTTTGATCTATAAGAATCTAGGAATGGGAACTCATCAAAGCTTGGCTACAAGACTCTTTGACTATTCCCATATGACCCAAGCACTTGGCAAAATGCAAGAAAGGAGGCTTAGCTCTTCAAATGGTGGATTTCTCAAGAGTAACAAAGGAAAAGATTATAGTCTATTTGTTATGTGCTTAGCTCTTGTCTTCTCAAGAAATTTAGGTGTAAATGTAAAGGTAGGAGGAGGGCTCTTTATATAGTCTGATGGATAAAGCAATCTCTACATCCCTTTGCATGTGGGATAATAGAGATGTTGAGTTAGTTGTGGATAAGGGGGGGTTTAGATAGGGTTGAGTTAACTTTAGTAGGGTTTAGTTTGTCCATTAGTGACCCATGTGGATAAAGGGGGCCTATTAATCAATCAATATGATTTAATTAATAGATTTGCAATCTTATAGAAGCTTTTAGAGGAATATTAGCATGACTTAGACTATAGAAGGGGATTAAATCAATTAAATATTGATTTATTGGTTGGATGAAAGGGGAAGTTAATTAATTAATAATAATTAATTAGTCTAGATAAAAGGGGGGATTAATTAACATAAGGTCATTAATTAGGGTATTTTTCAGATAGGCGACTTAATTAATTAGCATAATTTAATTAATTAACGACAATCGGAGAGAAGGTGAGTGCTTTTGACGGTATGTCACCAATTCGCAGGAAGGGAGATAATTAGTGGAATTTAAATATTTAAATTACTTGGGCGTAATTATGGGTGTCTACATTTTCCCCTCTTTGGGGTGGCGTAAGTGACGCCACTTCAAAGATAGTATATGGATGAAATTTTGAAAGGGTAGAAGAATTAGAAGAAAAATTAGGTAGACGTGAGAGATAGCCCCTTGAGTGTTGATGGGGTGATGAAGGAAGACGATCGATGATCGAAAAAGGTGACAAATATGATAGAAGAATGGGCGGGGGCAGAATGCCTCGGTGAAAAAGAAGATAAGGTGTGAGAGGAAAATGATGTAGAAGAAACATAAAGAAGTGGAGAGATGAACTTAGCCTCTAGCCTTTGTATTGGAACAACTTCAGCGTCATCATATTGCCAAAAGATCTACGTCATCGGTCCTTAGGAAAAATACAATCATACAACAAAAATAGAATGACATGAAAATCCATACTATGAAAAATTTTCCATTGCTGAAAACACCAACTCTATGCAACATACAGAAACACAATGCAATATGAGAAGGAAACAAGCCCATGTAATAGGGAAAACAAGTTCAAACGCACATATCCATCCCAACAACGGTCAAAACAATTGTACAAATGTTTTGTTATCAAGCTGAAGAAGTCCACATGTTTGTGATTGATGAAAAGGGTTAAAAAATGATGTCTCAAGCAAGGATACATGCAAGGGGAAATGATGATGGACACTAGGTCCAAGTAGAAAGTTTTGTGTTCAACGAAACAACACCATGCAACAAGACGTGCCCCAGAGTACAGATGAAGCAAGCAACTAGCTTTGTGAATGGTTGTGAATCTGGTGATCTGCAAGTCATGTTTGATCAGGGAAGATGTGAAAAAAAGAAGTAGGATATGGAGAGAATACCATGCGCAAGACACAAGTTTTATCCGTAATAAGCAAGTTACCTATTTTTGTAGTTTTTTTACTATTTTAGGATTTTGTGAAGAATTTTGCCTTGTTTTTTGGATTTTTGAAGTGATATATATATATATATATATATATATTTGTTTTGAGTTTTCTCAAATGTGGTGGACAGTAGAAGAAAATAGTAGAAATAGAATGAAGTGCCTAGATGAAAAATAAAATGCCCCAGGTGGAAGAAAGGTGAGACAAGTGACAAATAATGTCCCTGTATAATGGAAAAATTAAGAAAATAATTATTTTACCAGAGCGTCGATAAGAAGAAAAATCACCTAGGAGAAATAAAAATTGTCCTAGGGAGAAGAAAGAGGTACTATACGGCAAAAAATTCCCCAGCAAAGTGAAAAATAAGAGAAAAATAATTTTTTAATTAAAATAATTATTCAATGGTGAACAAAAGAGAAAATGGCGGTCAAAGAAACCTTCCAGGTAACACAAGCGGTGAAAAATAGCTTGATATACCCCACCTAAGGGGGGGTAAATCACCGCGAATAATTCATTTGTCATTGGCCACTGCTGAATTTTTACTGTGAGGCTCTGACAGCGACAAGAATGATGGTGAGAGCATGGGACAGATTGAGATGAGAAGACACAGTCTAGGGATATGAGCGGTATGCAGACGATGGCATATTTGTGAGTACCCTAACCCTTCTCAATTTTATAATTAATGCCCTTAGAAGTAGGAAAATAGGTTAGGGGTCACGTTAGGCGCATGTGCATGTGGGCATAGGCACACTAAAGGTGGCACAGGTGTCCAAATGGGGTTGTAGGCGTCCTAGTGCATGTGCATGCATGCATAAGCACACAAAATACACCCGCACACACGTGCATACACAACACATGTGTGCATACACACATGTGGCATAAGAGTGCATACGCCTAGGGTCCACACCCGTGTATATGTGTAGGCACACGAATGATGGCGCATGTGCTCACAGGCGGTTACGTGCACGTGCTTGCACTAAAATGATGGTGCACATGTTGAAAAGTGTGCATACACCCAAAAGGGCATGCACATGGCCCAAAGGGCATGCATGAACTCTTGGTATATGGAGGAAAAATATAAAAATGCCAAAAAGGCTGACACTTAGAAGAAATTTTAGGATTTGTGGCTTAACCCTAAAATGATAGCCAAAATTTAGAAGAAATGATAGTAACTGACATGTGGACTTATTTTATAGAGACACTTGTCATTACTTTAGATGCGTGAGAATAATTCACATATTGTAGAGTTGGAAGGGGGAATGCACCAATGAGACCTGCGTGCGATGGCCATACTCCTGGAGGTGGTGTGCCTAGGCCCCGTATCTCAGATGTCATATATTACATTAGATCATGGACTGCTTACTGCATTGGAAGAGTGGTGGCATAGTGAGAGTCAGTGCCTCAGGCTCTCCACTGGAGATATGATCATGACCTTAGAGGATGTGTGGTGGATTATCCATGTGCTTATCTTGTGTTCATTGATCGAGTATACTTCCAACCTAGGGAAGATCAGAGTAGCTGTTAGTGATTTGTTTAACAAAGATGATATACCACATGATGGTATGACTGTTGTGTTTCACGAGTGCATTGTTGATCTGACACTGCACCGGGGGATGTTATATGTTATTTTCACTTATCAGTGGGTTTTTTCTCACAAATAAGACTAAGACATTTTTTTTGAGAGGGATGATGACACTAGTACATGAAATCTTTAGTGGTGAGTGCTATTTCTGGGGCCAATGCATACTGGAACATTTATACTGGGATCTTCATCTTATTACCTACCACTGTCGGAAGACAGTGGGGACTTCCTTGCTGCTGTAGATTTGGGCGTGGGATCACATTTCTATCGAGCACCCCGTAGGAACTCTACATGTCTGAGCTCCAGAGGAGCTGTCTTATATGTCATGGGTTTCGGTAGGTGGCAACATATGAGGTCACCTAGGAAGTTTATATAGATATCACTGAGAGTTTGATGAGATATTAGACATGGATATCATATAGAGACCCTACAGGTAGATACAGTGGCTAAAGTATGTGGTAGAGCTCAACATTTGTATAGTGAGGCATTTCCTTCTCAGCAGTCGCAGTTACATCATTGAGCTATACAGGGTAGACAGATGTCAGCGACAACTAGACATGGTGCAGGGGTTCCACAGTTAGACGTGTGGTATGCCCATCGAGACTCTGAGAGGTTGACTATGGGGCCACATATATAGGTGACCCAAGATAGGGCTAGTTTTTTATAGGTGGTTTCATAGGTATGGGATCTAACGCTATAGGTTAGAGATTTGGGCACCACTGCGGATTATTGGGCTTGGTATGCTACTATTTTACCTAGGTGTTTGACTATCCTAGATGATGCCTGGGTAGCAGGTGCTCGACCACTGAGAGAGATTCATCATGGTGGGGACGAGAGAGATGATGCAACATTCCATGACCTAGCTAATCCATTTGATGGGTTACCACATGATGAGCAGGGTGTTGCACAGGTACAAGGACCGAGGCCGGAGGGACCTATACAAGAACTTACATAGTTTCCCCAAATTAGATTACGAGAGCAAGGATAGTCATCCAGAGTGGCACAGGGATAGGCCCTGGTGGTGTAGCCAGTGGCATAGATAGCCACCCTACAATAATAGCTGCAGCAAGGCGTAGCAGAGTGAGACTAGGCCACAGCAGAGAGAGACTAGGCTCGAGTCCAAATTTTCATAGTGGCAGCTGAGCAAGATCAGGCTCGAGCTCAAGCTAGCCAGGGAGGTGTCTGTGGTGTTTAATTTTAGTAGATACAATATATTGCCTCACATATGGATCAGGTGAGGAGCCTATATCAACAGACACAGGCCTAGCTACAACATGTGATACTAGAGCAAGCCAAGCTGAGAGTAGAGTGTGTAGTGGGCCAGGCTGAGATTGCTCGAGCCTCAAAAGAGAGTTTTTTTCAACACATAGATGGTACAGTAGTGACAGCCTAGACACATGGATATTTAGCTACAGTAGAGGACAAAGCCTCTTAATATAGATCGTTATATTTTGAGGTAGTTATGACTAAGTTGTGGGCACCTTCTTATAGCCAATAATCGAGTAGATGGACCAAGTTAGAGAGGTATCAGGCCTCAGTGGAGTAGCCATGACCAGTGAGACCTAGCGATGCTTGTGTTATTCCACCACCACGAGACATACCAGCCACCCCATATGAGGGCTTGAGTTATCCTTGATGATTGTATTGTCACACACGCCTCTTGATGAAGGCTATGAGAAGATTGTGCTCAATGTATACCATTCTTTATTTTCATAGCAATTTTTACACATGCCTCTGATGAAGTATTTTGTATTCTTTGATCGATGTATATCATCTCTTTTGTATGCCTATGATGAAGACATTTTTGATGTATAACAGCGATGTATATCCATTTTTGATACAAATATACCATACATATGTATATATATGGACATTTTTGGATATGGCATATGTGTTTTATGAGATGTTGGACATTATTTGTTATTTCTTGATGGCGTTTATGGATAGATAGATGTGTTTGTGATGTATCCTGATATGTTGATGTATCACACGTGTTTTGATTTCCATATGATATATCTTTTAGCTATATCAAATATATTTTCTCATGTGATGTGCTAGACTCAGGGGATGGGATGATATGATGATACGGGTGTGGGGGGATAGATTTTGATATTTATGATCCCTCTTTCCCCCATTTGATGATACGATAAGCAATGATTAGCTTAGCATTCATGTATGATGTATACTTAGTTTTTTCTTGATTTATGATGTATAGGTGATGTTATATGTGATGATATTGATGGAAATATGATGATGTGATAACAAGAAAATGCACATGCAACAAGAAAACACAATCAAATGCTAATAAAGAACATAATGAACTAGTACAACAATGTATCACGACTCATCAACATGTAAAAACACACTTCCATATGCAAAAGTAAGAATAAATCTAATCTAATCAAGAAAAGATGAATCCTAAAAAAGCATGCCTAAGCAACAAGCAAAAAAAATGTACAAACACAAAGCAACTATACAAGCAATCAAACAAAGCAAGAAGCAATACAATGCAAGTAAACTTAAGTAAATGTTTATATAAGAATTGTTTTGTAAGACAATTCTCTATTGTTTAGGGTTTTCTAACATTTTTGAATGTTTTTGTGTTTTGAGAAACAATGTTCTATTGTTTTTGTGTTTTTGCCAAAAATTTCCGGAGCTTATGTATAGGTAACTAAGAAAAGAGTGGATGCCCCTAGTGTTATATGGGGAATATACAAGGGTGAATGCCACACAATTATCAACAAGAAGGTGAAGTCATAGAAGTGCCCCCAACGTAAGATGGGGAATAGACAAATCCACATCAAGGCTTGATAAGATTAGGCTCACAGGGAATCTCAGAGGTAGAACTAGCCCTAGGCTAAGTAAAAGTACCCTCCAGATATAAGATGCTTGTGAACAACGAATCCTCCCAAGGTGCCGGAAAATAGTTTTCACCTAAGGACCATCCAAAGTGCCACAATTGTGTGGTTTTCACTTATGGATGACCTTTTTTTTCTTTTTCTTTCTCTTTTTTGATTTTTTTGTATTTTGATTATTTTACCATGTTTTTTATTTTTCTTTTTCCTGATTTCACACCATGCTTAGGCATAGAACCACTAAAAGTGCATGGCATTCATGGGCTCATGGAGCTCATCACCATTGGGGTGAGATAGTTTGTATGCTCGTGTGCCGTATTTAGCCACAATAACATAAGGTCCTAACCAATGTGGTTCAAACTTTCCTTTCTTTTCTCATTCTTCCCTTGTGTTGATTTGATTCTCCTTCATGACTGAATCACCAACCTCAAATTGACGAGGTATGATTCTCTTGTTGTAATTTATTGAGACTCTGTTCTGATACACTTTAAGGTGATTAAGGGCGTGAATGTGATTCTCATCTAGGAGCTCTAACTCAGCTAGTCTAGCCACCCAGTAATCTTCATCTTTATCCAGATAATCCCTAAGAGAGATTCTTAAGGAAGGAAGTTCAATTTCTAATGGGATAATAGATTTTGTCCCAAATACCAGAGAATATGGCATTGTACCCATAGGAGTGTGAATAGAGTTCCTATAAGCCCAAAGAGATGGGTGGATTTACAAATGCATATTACGACCCGTCTTACTTACCATCTTCTCCATTATTCACACCAAAGTCTTATTTGTGGCTTCATCCTGTCCATTAGCTTGGGGATAATATGGCGTAGATAATTTTAACCTGATTTGGAACCGATGATAGAGATCCTTTACCATTTTATTCTTGAATTACTTTGCATTATCAGTAATGATGGCTGTAGGAATGCCATACCGTAAAATGATATGATTCATGATGAATTTAGAAATCTGAGCTCCTATTACATAGGTTAAAGGGACAACCTCCACCCACTTGGTAAAGTATTCGGTAGCCGTGATGATGTGGGTATGGCCATCAGATGAAGTAGGGGTAAGCTTCCCTATCAAGTCAAGTCCCCATTTAGAAAATGGCCATGGGATGGTGATGGGTTGCAACAACTGTGATGGGGCATGGATGAAATTTCCATACTTCTGACAAAGTACACACTTCCTTACATAGTTACAACGGTCAGTTTCCATGGTAGGCCAATAGTATCCTACTCTTAACAATTTCTTGGCCAAAACCATTCCATTAGTATGTGCTCCACATACCCCTTCATGTACTTATTTGATCGTTTGGACCGCCTTTGTCATATTGAGACAATGTAATAGATTCCCATCATAGCCATGATGATAAAGTGTACCTCCTAAAAGAGTATAACGGGCTATTTGGTGAATTAGGCTTTGTTTCTCGGAATGAGAGATGTCGAGAGGGAACATGTTTTCCTTGATATAGGTAAAGATGGGCTCATACCTCAGGGAATTGGGACCAACAACATCACAAGCCAGACATGATTATGGCATGTCATACGTAGGTTGATGTAGATTTTCCACAAAAATGGCATGTCATTACTTTCCAGAAGAATGTGGAGCATAGAACCCACTGTGGCCATAGCATCTGTAAATTTGTTTTATGCTCTTGGAATTTGTTCAAATGTGATGTGAACAAAATACTCTTTCGGAGTTTCTACCAACTTCTTGTAAGGTATGATTTTTTCATCCTTAACCTTGTATTCATCATTAACTTGCTTGATAATTAACTAAGAGTCACCCACAATCTTAACATGGTGAATGCCCCATTTGATGGCAAGCTTCATCCATGCAATAAGTGCCTCATATTCTATGATGTTGTTCATGTAAAGAAAACCTAGATGAAAAGCCTGCAGTATGGGGTTACTAAGAGTAATGAGGACCACACCTATGCCTAAACCATGAAAAATAAAGGACCCATCAAAGTGTATCTGCCACACGAAAGATTATTCAATGTATAGCAATGAGGCATCCGGTAGATCCAGATTCAAAGGTTCAGTGCCTTGCAATGGTGCTTCTACTAATTGATTAGTGAGTACTTGTCCCTTAACCGACTTCTGATGCACAAAATCTATGTCAAATTCACTTAATATAATGATCCAATTAGCCATTCTTCTTGTGAGGGTGGGTTTAGAAAATAAGTACTTAACTAGGTCATATTTGGATATAAGCTTGGTTTTGGTATTCAATAGATAATGGTGAAGTTTTTGAAAATTAAAAACGACAACCACACAAGCTTTTTTAATTTGGGGATAGTTGAGATCATAAGCGATGAGAGTACGAATGAGGTAGTATACCACTTTTTCTTTGTGACCAAGGTCGTATTGGTCGAGAAACACACCAGTAGCAAATTGAGTAGTAGAGATATAAAGTAGGAGTGGCTCACCAGGAGTTGGAGGAATGAGGACAGGCGGACTGGGTAGGTATTGTTTAAGTAAAGTGAAGGATTGATATTTCTCTTATCCCTAGATGAAGGTGACATCCTTTTTAAGTAGGTGAGTGAATGAATGACACTTATCAACAAGCTGGGAGATGAAGCGGTGAATATCCTATATTTTTCCTTATAAACTGCATAATTTCTTAATGTACTTAGGAGGAGGCATCTCAGTAATAGAAGACACTTTAGGAGGGTTTACCTAAACTCCCCTTCTTGATAAAATGAAGTCCAAAATTTTTCCTGATAACATGCCTAACACACATTTCTTTAGATTCAGTTAGATCTTTTACTCTCATAGGTGCTCAAAGATACACCAAAAAATAGAAAGGTGATCTTCCTGTTGGTGTCCATTTTGATCCTCCATTATTTTCCCATCTTTCCCCTTTGTTCTACATTCTAAAAAAATGATTTTCTTCAAACTTGGTGGTCTGTAAATTTTTTTTTCTCCAGATTGAATGCTTTCAAAGGATCAAAAACTTATTATTTTTCCCCATTTTGAAAGAGAAATACATGTGTGCCTTACATTGTGCCCTAAATTTTGAAATCCATGGGCCTCTGTCATTTTTTTCCATTTTTTCCTACCTGTGGAGCTCATAGTTGCTCGTTTTTTGCTCTTTTCCCTCAAAATATCTATCCCCATGGTCGAAACTTGCATAAAATCAATTTCCCCTTTTTTAAGCAAAAAATCCCTCACCCACGAAGAAAAAATCAAATTTGTGCATCTCTGGTAAACTCTATTTTTTTTTACGGTCATACAGGTGTCATTTTCCCGTCAAAATTAACTGCAAATGACGTCTCCTACGTGGCATTTTGTTGTTGGACAAGATTCGGTGGGTTTCTTTTGAAAAATTAGCATTTTTTGGTTTTGGGCAAAAAATCCAAATTTCCCCCGCAACTTCGTAGGGGGACACGTGTCATGTTCTTATGCAAAGGCGGAATGGGAGACCAGCAGAAGAATTAAGAAAATTTTACTTTTTTTTTGTGAAGAAAAAAAGGTGTGGAAAGGGCCGCAGGTCCGCAACGGTGCAAAAGGAGACACGTGACAGGTGCGGAGGAGAGTGCGGGCCCCCGAAGGCAAAGGGGAGATTTCTCCCTTTTGTAAAAAGAATTAGAAGAAAAGATTAAAGCTGTGGGTCCACAATGGAGCAAGGGGTGGACACGTGGCAGCGTGGCAGACATAGAAGGAAGTGCAGGCTGGTAAGGGCAAAGGGTAAATTAGTCCCTTTTTGTAAAAGGACTTAGAACAAAGAATTAAGCCGCGGGTCCGAATGAAGCCACAAGGAGACACATGGCGGATAGAGCGGGTCAGTAGGCCGACGGAGGCAAAAGGGAATTTTTTCCCTTCTTGCAAATAGACTTAGAATGAAATATTGAGGTGTGGCTTCATGAAAAATCAAAAGGAGACACGTGGAAGGGAAGAAATCAGAGGCACGAGCATGCAGAAGAAAAATGGAAAATTTTCCCTTGGCAAAAAAGGGGTTAAAACATGAAATAAGCCCATAGAATTTTAGCAGTAGAGAGCATGACACATGTCAAGGATAGAGGCAGAGGTGTGGGCCCACGGCAAAAAATGTGAAAATTTTCCAAATTTCCAAAAAAGGTCAAAATGCGTAGAATGGAGCCGTGATTTCAATGGGACCCACCATATGCCACGAGTCATAACCAAATTTCATGGGCGGAGGGGCAGAGAAAAAAGTCAATTTTTTCCATTTTTCCAAAAATGTTAAAAAGTCAAACAGTGAGCCCAAATTCATTCCCAATTGTATTTTGACATGTGGAGGGACTAGATTGAAGGAGAAACAGTAGATCAAGGGTAACTGTACATTTTCATTTTTGGCCACCATTTTTGCTCTAGGAAGTGTGGAAATGTAAATTTTACATCATTTTTCATCGAATTTTTGGTGAATTCATTTCCTTTGTGCCTGAAAAAGATCAATGCAAGTGGTTTTAGGGATTAATTTGTAGATTTGAGGTGTTTTTGAAATAAATTTTTACTCAGGCCCGTGTAAAACGTGAAATATTAGACTATAAAGTTGCAGAATCATATTTTGGAATGATAAGGATGAAATGATGAAATGAAAGGGGTCTACATGCTTGGAGAATGAAAAATGTGCCTCCACAATGGATAATGATGAAGGATTTGTAATGATTTGCCATTTTTGAAACACCTGGCAACTTCGGTTGCAAATTTGTTAAATGTCCCTATCTACGAATCATGTTGGAATTTTGTAACAAACTTGATGTTGGGCATATTCTTTTCTTGGGAAAGAAGGATCAAATGTAATTTAAATTTATATAATGTATGTTTTGAGACATGCAAAAGGTCAGAGAAACTTAGAATTTCATGGGAAAAATCTGGGAAGAAGCCCATTCTCTGAGAAACCACCTGAGAACCATTTCTAATTCCTTTTTGCATCAAATTTGTATCATGTTGAGTTAGTTTCAATTGTAAAGCCATCAACAAGCTCTGAGATTGTTCTTATAACATTCCCCTGCTGATAGATTTGGTCATTCTAGATTATTTTGTGTTATCTATTGGCAAAATTTGCATACAATTATGTTTCAGAATGTTTTCAATGTGTTTCTTTCTCCTATTACAATCTTATGTTCAAAATCTCTCTTGATCATACATGGTCTCATTTCTTGTTGATATTTTAGTGGAATCTACAGTCTCACATTTAGAAGAGCTTTCATGTAATAAAGTGATAAAAAGATTTAAAATCACTTTACCTTCCTTGAATTCTGAGATTGTTTGTAAACCTTTGGGTGCACCTTAGTTCATGATAAAATAGAGATTTCTGGATACTTTATTGGCTCATATACTTCAATATTTTGTGGTAGGTTGTCAAATATTGTGTGTGAAGAGTACATATTTGGGCCTCCATTTGGTGCACATATCATGGTTAAAGGATTACCTTAACCCCTTTGAAGCATTCTACTATTTAGGTGTTACAAATTTCTTGCAAAAGTCCTCAAAGAATCTGGAAAATTTTGGTTGGTCTTGTCTAAAATATCCCACCAAAAATTTCATTCATAATAAATAATCCTACTCCATACTACCCCTGCATTACATTGTGTGTCAACAAAAGAACACAATCCATTTACAAAAATTCACAAAGAAAATCAGGATCATACCATGTCTCTAACATCCTTAGCCTTGTCTTGGAAGCATTTCCATCATTTAGTAGTGATAGCTCTGTTGATTTTGAATAATGGAAAATTGATCATGTTTTCCCAAGGCCATCTCCATATAATATGCACAGTATAAGGATATCTCCACCTCCTTCACAAAACAGAGGTTGCAATATAGGTTCTCTTACCTTGGTTGAAAGGCACAACCTAAAAAAGTGAGGATTAGATCAAAATCCTTTCAAGGTGCTACCCACTTCTTCAAATCCTGAGTGCTAACAAGTTAGATAAATTGTTTCCCTAACTAAAAAATGACATATAAATCATTTATCTACCTTTGAGTGTCTAGTAAACTCTATGATGCTACTCAAGTTGTGAAGGATATTAAATCTATGTACCAACACTTCCCTTATCTTATATTTTCTGAAAATATCATCCACATAGTCTTCCATGATATCATGTATCATATTATGGAAAATTACCGTCATTTTCATCTAATAAGTAGCTCTTACGTTTTTGAGACCAAATGGCATTACCTGATAACAGAAGGTACCCCAAGTAGTTGTAAAATCCATTTTGTGTTGATCTTCATCAGCTATCTTGATTTGGTTGTAACATGAAAATCCATCCATAAGAGACAGCATCTCATATCTTGTTGTTGAATCCATAATCATATCAATATTTGGCAGTGGAAAATCATCCTTAGGGAAATATTTATTAATGTCTCTAAAATCCGTGTAGATTTTGATACCAACAGGATTTTTCTAGACAGGGACAATGTTGGATATCCATTCAGAATAATCAATGGGCCGAATGAATCCTACCGTAAGCAATATTTTTAATTACTCTTTAACCAATAGGGCCACCATTGGGTGTATCTTTCTGAGCTTTGTTTTAATAGGCTTAGGTTTACATGTATAACTAAGTTGTGCATGACCAAATTTGGATCTAAGCCTAACATATCCTTATAGGACCATGCGAATACATCTATAAACTCCCGTAGTAGCATGGTGAATGTTTTTTTGTTCCTGTGCCGAGAGTGTTGCTCCCAGTTTGACTATTTTTGAGTCCTCTTCTGTACCAATGTTTACATCGATAGTTTCCTCTACTGGTAACTTTGACAAGTCCTACATACGTGTAGGATCAAGAGGAAGGTTGAAATCTTCATCCAAGGATGTCTCCATGAGATTTTCATCTTTGGCGTGGTCACTTTTATCGTCCTTTATTTTTTCACCTGTTTGTTAGCCAATGCCTCAAAGAGGTTTTCTATGTGTGACTTGGACTTTGATTTTTTCTGAGGCTTTGATTTAGAACTTTTACCCTTGTTTTTTCTTAAGTTTTTGTGACCACGAAGCTCAACCTCCTCTCCGAAGTAGGCATAGGTATCCAAGTCAATATAGAATCCCTTTTTGTTGTCTCTAATGGGAATTGTATCATGAATACCCATGAAATTTGTGATAGCTTCATCATTCTCAAATAGATATAGCTACATATGATGTTGTTGGTCCCATTCGACAAGGGAAGGGTAAAGGAGGTCAAGTGTAGGTTCTATTAGGGTTATGATCAGGAAAACAATATTCATGAATAGGTTCGTTGAGGCAAGATCCTCATATTGGCTATAATGGGAATCCGTATCACTCTCTGGATAGTCAAATCTATCCTCACATTTAGAGAAAGTAGTATATTGATCATTAGGATGCGCCCCATAAGGAAAAATTCCAATGTTGTATATTTCTATTTTAAAATGCTGAAGAGGCACTGGTTCTCACTGTCCTTGCTCATTTCTTCCACATCCTAGGCCTTTGTAGCCCATGGAGTACATCATTCTACTAGATTTATCGTATTCAGGGGTTTGATAGTAGGTTGGCTGAGTATCCTCTGGGACCCAATTCGTAGGTGGATCCAACAAGTTTTCTTCAGCCAACAAGCCTCCAGGTAAAAATGACCCAATAGTTTTCTCATTTTTAGGTCATCTAAAATGATAGTTGGGTCAACCTCTAGTCTTTGGTGAAAATGAGAGTTCTGAAACCAAGAGGGCTTGTTGTACATTATATTCCCCATAGCTGTATTCTAGGATCTTCATTTCCCATGAATCAAAAGGAGAAGTGGATGTAGAGGCACCATGGGCACAAGAACTGAGAGAATCCGAATCTACCCGAGACTCCATGACTTTAGATTCGAGAAGAATAGATATATCGGTGGAGGGAAATGCATATGTACCCTTACATGCAAAACTATTGAGATCTCTATAGTGAGTGAAGGGATCTAAATCTCCTTGTATTGTAATAGTGTGTCCCTCATGCTTCAATTTAATGCATTTATGGAACGTTGATGGCACGACCTACATGGCATGAATCAATGGTCGGCCTAGAAGCATATTATATGGAAGTTCCAAGTCACAGACATGGAAATTTGTTTGATGACAACTGGGACCAAATTCCATGAGAAACGTGTTTGTGCCTGCTAACTCCCTTTCTGTGTTATCGTAAATGGTGATAGTGATGATGTTGGACTCAAGATCTAATTCAATATGTCCTAGCTACCTAACCAACTTCAACGTGCATATGTTCAACCCTGATTCATTGTCCACAAGAACCCGCTTCATCTTCTTATGGGTAACAAATACCTCAATATACAAAGGAAGATTATGTGTTGGATTTTAAGTGGGAATTTCCTTATGATAAAAGGAAATGTGTTCAATTGGTACAATGTTTGCTACCACAACCTGAAGATGTGTAGGATCTACCTCTAATGCCACTTTGGACCCTTGAAGAGTTTGGTATGGAATGTATTTGTGTACATTTGATATCTTAAGAAGATCCAAGATCAAAATTTTGGAAGATGTTTTCTCAACTTTTTCTAAGAGGTCATACCTACCATTTGGTAGGGTTGATGGAGAGGGTTCAGGAATCACAAGGTGGGCACACCTTGTTACCATGGTGCAATCCTTTCACTTGATTCGGATGGTGTTGACATGGTCAGTAGGAGATCGAATACATATAATAAGTGAATCATAATGATTGTTGTATCTTTTGGTATGTAAATAATTTGCTACTTTATAACTCTGGGATGAATCTTCCCGATCCGACATTGACTCTTCTAATTTACCATGTTTGGGGAATGGTTCTTTATATATCCCCATATTTTCATTGGGTTTCTGAGTTTTCTCTGGGTTTTCCACCTCTATCTCCCCATTATCAATGAGGTCTTGGATATAGTAACGAAGTCGCATAAATTTTTCTATTTTATGTCCCTTGACACAATGTAATTCGCAGTAGTCATGCTCCCAGTACCATGATGGTTTTGGAGCCCTGTCATCAAAGGGTTGTGTCATAGCGTACATCACCATGTGAGCCACATCTAATTGTTTTAATATAACCAACAAGGGCTCATTGAGAGGAGTGAACATTCTTTTCTTTGGTGGTGGTTGAATAGGTCCTTTGGTCAGTTTAAAAGGTTGACCGGTTTGAACCATTTGTACACATTTGGAATCTGTGAGCCCATCGCCTACCACATTTTTGTTTTTGTTAAATATCTTTGGCTGCTTCATAGGTTTAACACTATGATTATCCTTAGATTGTGACTTAAGATTTATTTTGGCAATAAGGAATTTCCCTATTTGAACCCCCTTTTCAATGACCTCCTCAAAAGTGTGAAAATAATGCATTTGAAGGTAAAAATAAATGTATGGATTTAGGTTGGGCACAAAGATACTTACTAGCTATTTTTCAAGGAAATAGCAAGGGAAGTGGCTAGCTATCCCTCTCCACTATTGTAGGAAGTTGGCAAAAGTCTCATTAGGGCATTGTTTGGTGCCACATAAATCTACCATGGTGATATCACTCTCTATATTGTATGAAAAGTTATGCACAAACCTCTCTTCCAATTCTAGCTAGGTAAAAATAGACCCCCGAGGTAAACGAGTAAACCACTCCAAGGCTTGACCTCCTAGACTCTTGGGAAAGATTCATATGAGATAATTATCACTATAGGACACCTCTTGACATGCCATATATAAATCCTTGACATGATCTCATGGATCTCCCTTCCCTCTATATTTTTCGAATTTCGGCATGTCGAATTTTTTAGGGAAAGGTTGAAGTGTCATAGCTTTGTCAAATGGATGGGGACATAGTTCTTCATATCGATACTTTATAATTCTCCCCACATTTCTCTCTTGAAGACTTGTGAGTGTTACCTTCATAGATTGTACCTCTTGTGCGAGAAGTTGTTCTTTAGTAGGAGAAACAAGGATATATACACGATGGTACTCCGTATTGTCTTCTCCTTGATTTTCTCTATGGAGTTCACTGATTTTGACCTTAGGCCTTAGTTTTTGGACATTCTTGCTTGCTTCCTTTTGTACATGAGAGGATAGCAAGGATAATTTTTGTCTAAGATTACTAATTTGTTGTTGAATGGTGACCTCTTCCTCCAAAGGTTCCTCTTCTTCCTCATATTGTGGAGGTTCTTCAACATTCTCGTGTCCTGGCCTGATTTTACATGGCACTTTGATAAAGGGTATTCTATGTCCCACTACATTATCATTTCCTATGTAGGAGGTAGAAGCATTTCCATGTGTTAAAATATCCTCCATGTTGATAAGAGGTCACTCCTCCTCATTAGTGTTATTCGTAAGTGGGATTGTTTCATTTTTAGTGGGCATTTTGACACCCAATTCTACAACCCATGCTAACACCCTATCCTTGTTTATAAAAAGGAAATTATCCAATATGGTGGGGTCAAAGTCAAATTCTGCATGTGGGGATTCCAATTCATCACCACTATGATAAACCATGTCTTCTATCTCTTTTTCAGGGGAAAATAGAGGTCCTAGGGCATGTCCAATAAAAGGGTGTGACCCTTGTCTATTTGAGGCTTCCCAAGCTTGTGATTTTTGTGCCTCATATGTTTCCTTCTTGAGCCCTAATCATGTTTTGGGAGCCATGATTTGAAATAGTTTCACTAAGGTAAGTTGTGAATGTGTTCAAAACTTTGTGACCACACCTAAGTGAAATGCAAGGTGAATGTCAAGAATATGAATGAGTATAGATGTTAGAATACCACTATGATTGAGTGATAAATCAATAGTGACACAATGTTAAGTACCTAAGCCTATCAAATGAATGAATTACTTCCTAGATTGTGCTTCAAAAAGTAGTTGGTGTTGTAAGATAATTAACAAGATGTCCTCATTTATGCCAAGTTCAAGGGGATGAACAAGACGTAAGTAAATACAAGAAGTTAATGTGACCTCCTAACAAGGTATACTAGAAGCAAGCTCAAATTCAATTAATACCTATATCCCAAAAAGTGTCAGTTACAATTTTTGAGTGACACAACAATGTCACCAAGATATGTTAACTAAACTTTGTGAGAAAGTAAGGTATGGATATCAAGATGATATTGATATAACACACACAAGCAGTAACACGTAACACTCTTTAAAATTGAGGTAATAATAGATTCAAAATAAAAGATTAAAGTATAACTAAGAATTATTAGAATGTGTATAGCATAACCTTATAATATGGATATTTAGGTCAAGTTTACAAGAAACAAGACGTAAATACCAAAATTGTAATGATACGATATAAACAAGGTAATTTCTAAGGAAGTTCAAGATGATGAACCACGCCTAAATATGATGACGATCCTAACGTGGGCATCAAGATGACAAAGGCTACCAATGATATGAATACGCCTCCACATACTTTAGATGTTTAACTTACCCAGCCAAAAACATGGATGGGCATAAACGAACAAAAATTTGTAGAAACAATTGATTGGAAACACAAAGGTAGTCACCCTTCTTTTGATTAACAAAATTTCAAAAGAATGTGAAGGAAGAAGATCAAAATGGGGATGAAAAATGTTGGCTTTACTTCAGCAGAGTTTCACCTTCACCTTAAGGAAAGTGAAAAAATAAGCAAAAGTAACACGTCACACGTTTCATGATGAATGATGGCTCACAACTCAATGCTAGTTTTGCAGTGGTCAAAGTGGGCTTCTAGCCAAAGAATATCTTCCTAGGTGGTTCTCTCGTCCTAGGTGTCACAAAGCTATCTTAAGCAAGAGTGATTTACCCAAATAGTCCCGACTATCTTGGGAGTATCTTGGCTTTACTTTACCCCCTTTGAGCACAAAGGGCAACTAGTGCATCCATGTATACTCTCCCTGGGGTTGCCATACGGATAACCTGGTAATGTTATCTCACAAGGTAATACTAGTTAAGTAGGTAGTGTAGAGTCACTTCCCATTTCGTCCACAATGTTCCCTCTTGTGTGGAATACTTTGGGGTTCTTGGTACCACCTCCATTGTTGTAGCTTAAGGTGCTATGACCAAAGGGGTTATGTTCTAGTTCAGCGGATAGGGACGTACCATTTTCTGAAACCTGTAATACAGTGTTTTGAATATGTTGTTCTTTTTATCTTGTTTAATTTAGATGTGGTTTTCTTGAACACTGTTTGGAAACGTGTATGACAACTGTATTAGTAGTTTTTGACTTCATTTTGATTCCACCTTTCTTTGACAAGTGTGTGTTTTGGTCCTGCACAATGAGTTTAGTAGTTTTCCATAAAAAGAGTAAACGTCATTTCTGATTCTCAAGATCATCCAATGACACAAGAGAAGAGCATACATGATGTTTCTAAAATCCAAGAAGATGTCAAATGGAAAAATACTTTAATTCAAACACACCAAGTTAGACCATTTCAATTCAAATATTCCTAATAATTCCAAAGCATCAAAAATACCTAAGCATCATTTCTGATTCCCAAGATCACCTCAAGGAACACGAGGGAAGAGAAAATGTGACCTTATCCTTATAAGAAAACATGTAAAGGTTTATCTAATCTAGAAAAATCATGTAAACATACCCTGCAAAAATAAGCATTAATTAGATAAAATTGAAAAATAAGTTATCACCCTAACACCTTAATTTTAAGAACATGAAAAGATACATGCACCTTGATTTTGGTGTGTGCACACGAGTTAGGATGGATGCACCACTCTGTATTTTTTGACTTATAGTGCACCTATGCCACCAGAAATGCGTGTGAGCTAGGATGAGGGTGTGTACGACAAGGAGGTAAACAACAATATTAGGATCTAACAAAGCACCTGCACCACCAGAGAGGTTCCTATACTACAGTTAGGTCGTGTGTGCCACAACTAATAAAAGTAGTGTCAGATTCTGACAGAGCACTTGTGCTTCCAGAAAAGTTTCTACGCCACTAGAGAGACACCTACACCTGGGTTAGTGTGTATGCGCTGGTCTGATAGGTTTTCAAATTGTAGTGAAGGTACAATATGAAATGGTGTTTGCACCTGGGTTAGCGCCCCTGTGCCCTGGTTAGGGTATGTACATCGGGGTTAGTGCATGTGTGTCAGGGTCAACAAATAGAGATTCAAGCTTCAACAGTGTGCCTGTATCACCCGAGAGGTGCTTGCGCTAGAATAAGTGTGTCTGCACCCCTGTTAGTGTGTGTGTGTGTGTGCCACTCCTGCAACCAATTTATGGCAAAAAACACAACCAAGCTCATAATACATCAATTTTTTACAAGTTAAATTGAAATTTGCAACAACCCATTAAAATGATAACTATAAATGAGAACCTACAGATATAATATTAGCAAAAATCCCAAGAAATTGAACATTAATTACTATATGTGTATATCAAAGGTTATTTAAGAGCAATAGAATTCAAGCTAAAAAAATGCTAAGGGACTAGGGACCAGTCCCACCGAACATGCCATGTGTGCATGTATTTGTATTTAAGCTAAGTTAGATGAGTAAGAACTACAACCTGAATAGTTCAATAAAAATTTTAATGAAAAAATATAAACACCATCAAAGATGAGAGCTAAACAAGACCAATACTAAGCATAATGTATTAACTTTGAATTAACATGCTAAATTATTCAAACATATACTTCTTTGGATTACCCACAGAAAGTAAATGGACCTATGTAGACTCAATGGCAATCAAATTGATTTTTCTGATCTTCAAGAACCTAGGAATGGGAGCTCATCAAAGCTTGGCTATAAGACCCTTTGACTATTCCCATATGACCCAAGCGCTTGGAAAAATGCAAGATAGGAGGCTTAGCTCTTCAAATGGTGGATTTCTCAAGATTAACAAAGGAAAATCTTATAGTCTATTTGCTATGTGCTTTTCTTTTGTCTTCTCAAGAAATTTAGGTGTAAGTGTAAAGGTAGGAGGATGGATCTTTATATAGCCCAATGGATAAAGAAACCTCTATGTCCCTTTGGATGTGGGATAATAGAGATGTTGAGTTAGTTGTGGATAAGGGGGGGTTTAGATAGGGTTGAGTTAACTTTAATAGGGTTTAGTTTGTCCATTAGTGACCCATGTGGATAAAGGGGGCCTATTAATTAATCAAGATGATTTAATTAATATATGTGCAAGCATATAGAAGCTTTTAGAGGAATATTAGCATTACTTAGACTATAGAAGGGGATTAATTCAATTAAATATTGATTTATTGGTTAGATGAAAGGGGAAGCTAATTAATTAGTCTAGATAGAAGGGGGGATTAATTAACATGAAGGTTTTTAATTAGGGAATTTCTCGGATAGGCGACTTAATTAATTAGTGTAATGTAATTAATTAACAACGATCAGAGAGAAGGTGAGCACTTTTGATGATATGTCACCAATTTGCAAGAAGGGAGATAATTAGCACAATTTAAGTATTTAAATTGCTCGGGCATAGTTATGGGTGTTTACACCTATTTTTCTATATAATCACCTCTATAAGCTTTGTACCATGTTCATGAAGTTACCCAACCCAAATCCATCAATACCCATTAGTAAATTAGGTCTTGTTAGTGCAAACATAACCAACTTGAATTTTGACAGAGAATACCAAAAATCTAGACATAGTTAGGCCCTGAAACATTTTGAATCCTATAATTTAGCTTATGTAGATGATTTTCTCACAATTTTATCTTTGGAATTCACAATTTTGACCCTTAGATATTACATTCCTTGCATACAACTCATAGAGGTGTGTTAATACTCAATCTAGACAAATAAGACATTAAAGTACCCAAATTTTATTCTTAAGGTCCCAAGCATGATCATCAACCCTAAAATAGAATTCCCTATACTTCTGAATACTCTTAGAAAATTTTTGGATACATAATAATCACTTGCTTCCTTACATTGATTTCATTCAGGGGAATTTACACATAGTAAGATCTTCATAGTATCAGTTTGCACCATCTCTCTTTTTGTCCTTTCACATTTTTAAATTTTCCTTTCAATATAATAAAACACATCATAAATGATACATTTGGGCTTAGACGATTCTAATTTAAATCTCGTAAATACTATTTAAATATTCAAACACACAATTCATACTTGGACATATATGATCCTTGTTTTCGAATCTCATGAAATACACATCATATGCCTTTGATAGAGAATAGACACAATGGTACATCACACTAACACTTGATAACATAGCTATATACCCATTGAAACTACTAAAAAAAATTCTTTTCATGACTTTTATGACACTACATAATGTCATACACATGATGCCCACCACATAGACTCTGAATTATACATTATATAAGCCAATACAACACATGAGACACTTTGATTCAAAACTAAACTCAATCAAGATATTATGTCATGTCATTACATTTTATTCAAGATAAAAATTACTTGAACACATACCCTAATATAATTTGAACTCTTGGCATGGTTGAAAAGACATAGATAGCTTACATGGAGAAATTAATCAGATTCATACTCCTTTTAAGTCCTTGAGACCTATCACTGAACTCAAAATTTAAGAACGTAATCACATTTAAAGGAACGCAAGGCATGGATTTTGAAAATTGCAACATGACCAACTAATAAGAAATTTCTAAACAACTTGAAGAGACATACCTCAGCACCATGGAGAATACACACACTGATAAAGACACCTCTCCCTCACTTCAAATCTTAATTTGAACCTATAAACCTCTATGAAGCCTAATATAGGTATATGTCACCATGGAAGAGCTTGATGAGAGACCTAAGAAGGTCTCAAAACCTCTTCTTGTGCCTTGATCGATTCCTCCATTTCTAATTCAATTTTTTTCACAGTAGATCCATCCTCTTACTCAATCACATCCTTGGAATCCTCTTTATCACTTTGACTAGTCTCATATTTATTCTTGCATGTTTGATCTTGTGGCTTAGGTATTTGATATTCTTTCTTCAAGTAACCTATATTACAAAACCTTGCAATGTGTTCTATCTTGTGGAACCTAAAGCATTCCACTTTTCTCCCTTTTCATTCAAAATCCCTATGTCTATATCCATTGTAAACATAGAAATAATAATTAAAATTGCTTACATACCTTCTTGTGTTTGATGGCCCAGTTTAGTAATACTATGCAAGATGTCATCTCTCATGAAAATTATAAAATTCAGCTCCATATATTTGACCTAATTTTTTCTCCTTCTTGTCTTGACATTCCTCTTCCCTTTTTCTTTCAAAATGCTCCTTTCCTTTTTCATCATCCATCTTTTCAATCTTAGGACTACAAAAAACTAGACATGTGTCAGTAAACACAACATTTGTAATAATTACCATGAAATACATCATATTTATCTACATTTCGATTCCTGATAGATGGTCCTCTAGGAGGTGGAAGCCTTGAAATTTATCCTTTTCTTGGTTTCCTTCATTCATTTGATCCTTGAATTGACTCTTCCTCATTATTTTTTGTTTTGGATGGAATCTCATTGAATCCTAAAATTGTTCTATCACCATATTCAATTTTATTTTCTAACATCTTACTTAGATTTTTTGAGCTCCCTTGAAAAGATAATAATTTTCTTATCATGGTGCCTAAATATTTCTTCAAATAATATGTTTCTTTCCTCTTGATTTTTAGTTTATTTTATGCCTTCTCAAGTTGATTTGTTATAAGCTTGTCTATTTCATCTTTTTCAGCCTCATTTTTGATACATTTTTCTATTCAAGCCTTTTAAAAATTGACTACTTTTTCATGAGATGGAAGCAACTTGTTAATCCTGTCAGCATTCACACTTGTTGTGTTCCTTAACATGAAAGTATTAATCTGAACTATTTCCAAATATGCATGTGCCACCTTATCACCAAATATATCCCTCTAGCTTGTTACGCTACTTCCAAGGGGCCACTCTGATACTAGTTATTGAAGGTGAAAAGGATTGAGAGAGGGAGGTGAATCAGTCCCTAATAAAATTTACTCACTTGTTTTTTAAACCCTAACCACACGTGCTCATGTACAACTCATAAAAGAATAAATTTTTCACAAAGAAATTAACACAATGCAAGGATCACAATATAGACTCAAACAAACTTACATTGATTCTATAAATCAGATCAATGCACTTCAATTTGATATTCAAATTAGATTACAATATGTATTGTCTTCAACAATGATCAATGAGATACAACCACTAGCTCTTGACAAAATAAACTATGTATCATGAATACATATGAATATATGGAACTATGAGAATGTATTGTTATCAATTTTTACCCAAGAAAAAAATGGACAAGGAGCATTAGACCTAGGCACAAGAACAAGACCTCACAGGTAAACCTGGGTTTACAGAAAAAATCAGGGGTTTTGGGAGTATTCAATAATTATTCAGAAGGTTGAAATCATTTGAGGATTTTTTTCCTCTTTTGGGTTTTAAATAACCCACCGTGATCCAATTGGTGAAAAATGGGGCCCAGGAGGCCAACATCTAGCTAAAATGGGTGAAAAAGGAGAAAAATTACAAAATATAGTTCTCAAGCATTTCAATGGGCCTTCACAGCTTCCAACACTGAGAAAATGGAAACAACCCCAAAAAGTGAAAAAATGAGTTAAAATGCCCAAAGGGGCCTAAATTGGATCAAGAGAAAACATAACTTGCTGAGAAGCTCGGTGAGCTACTCATTGAGATCCCATAGCGTTAAGGTGGCAAGGTGGTGATGAGCACACTTGAGTTCATTTTGGAAGGCCATGGATAGCTTGATAATCTCTAGATGCCAACTCTGCCAAGTTAGGAGGGTCACACACACAAGGATAGGAGCTTCGTGGAGCTAGAAAATGAAGACCGAGTAACATGGGGAGGTAAAATGATTATACAAACCACATTGGTGCCAAGGAAAGTTGACCAAATATGAAAAAATGTAGGGGCTCATGGTATCCATAGTGAGCTCGATTATGGAGGCATTGATTGGGATCAGTTAGCTCGTGGGGAATATTTATTATAAAGGGAAAAATGTTTGAAGGGAAAAGCGATAATGTTGGAAAAAGAGGTAACTCATGGGGAAGAGGAGCTCTATGAAGAGTGTGGGGTAGAATCTATAGGTTGGACCAGAGAATGTGAAGGTGGAACCAAATCAGGATATCGAGCCATGGGAATCAAGGTGGTCAAAAACCTACACATGACACAAGACTTTGAGAAAACAAGAGCTTGATAGGATTGTGTGAAGGAATGTTTCTTTTTGAATTCAATGTGATGCCAATTCAAAGGTCAAACTTGGGCAGGCCCATCTCAATCTTATAACTCCATGCTTTAGAGATAAACATATCGAGAAAGCCAAAATGTTTGACTCGATCAGATTTTGAGCCTTGAAAATTTAGATGTCAACCCAAGTCAACCCAAATATGTGCATCAGTGGAGAGAGGAAAAAAATTCTTAATATCCTGATCTCCAAAGTCTGAATTTATGACTTTAGAGATTTGGTAGTTCGTAATTCTCAAAGAGTGAGATCGGATGTGAAGTGTGCACACATCTAACAGAAAAATCCCAAAAAATATAAAATGGGGAGGTTCTCAAAACTACAGGGACTGAGTTTTTTGGGAAACCATGTGGAGTTAGATGAAAAAGATGGGTGAGATAGTAACCACATGGAGGCTAACTCGGGTGTTGTCTCACATGGGGAAGCTTGCAAATTATGCATTGGTGGGTGTTGCAGAGCCATCAAGGATGAAATAGTAGTAAGCTTCTAAAATCCACATAAGGCACTAAATGGAAATGCAAACGTTGGAGCATGGTGAAGAACATCGTGTGGGGAGAAATTTTGGAGCCCAATAAATGGGCTCGACAATGAGGAAATGCCTCGTTGAAGAGCTCGTGGAGGGAGTTAAAGAATTAAGCAAGGAGACATAAGGTAACCACCATGAATGCACATACAACTAGGGAGCTCAATGCAGAGCTCACTAAGTAGCTTGACAAATTTCTTGCCATGAACATTGCAATGCATGAACAGTGCCCAGGATGAACATAGAAAACCCCCAAACTCTGAGACCCATATCTTGTGCTAGATAACTCATATTTTCAGAAAATAATATTCGTTAGAAAGGTGAGGAAAATATATACAACATAGAGACATAAAAATTTCAATTTAAGAGGAATTAGACCTCAAAAATTGATGAAAAGTGAACAATGTAGGGTAGGCAAGAAGTAATTAATGGAGGTATGGGCATGGCTTTTTCTTGAACAAGTCAAAGTATAGGAGGGATGGGTAAAACCACAAGACTCCAGAGGGTGATGCAAGCAAGCGTGGATCCTCATACACATAAAAATCCTAATTTCTTTGCTCTCTTGCACAAATTCTTCTATAAATTATAAAGGGGTTACACATTACAAAGAGTTAGTCATTTTTCTTCCTCTGCAGCCGTATTCTTCTTCCCTTCAGCTAGGCTATTGTTAATTTCTTGGGGCTTCAAGCCTTCCTCCTAAAAATTATAATGGCATCTCTTGCCTCTTCTTGCTAAATTCAATTTACTATGCATACTTAATAGAGTAATAAGGTTGTGTTTTGTGACTCATTTGTCTATCCTTTCATATTTTCTATTACTTTTCTTGCCTCTCATTATGCTTGTTGGATCTGTGCATTTTATTTATTTCATTGTAGGGTTTGGGTTTTTTTTCTTATACATGAATGGTGGATGTATGTGTTGTGGTTTGTGGTAATGATGTCTACCCTCTCCATGGTGCATTGTTGTGTTTCTATCTGTGGTGCATGAACACTCTCTCAAATTTCATTCATCCATTGTTTTATAGGTCTGGAAAGTGATTGACACTCCATTTATTGGTGTATCACCACTTATAGTGTAGGTTTTATTTCATGCAATATATCTCCATGTCTCCTTGGAATGTTCGAATAGATATAGATAGGTATTTTCTTGAATTATGAGTAGTTGTGGTAGGTAGTATTAGGAAGAGGAGTCATCCTTCTCTAGTGATTTATTTGATTCCAAAGGTAACACACTTAAAGATAACTCCATGCTAGCAAATAACACTGATATCCCATTCACACAAACGTGATTTATTAGGGGTGTTGTTATTTGTTTATAGAAATTTTTACACACCCAGTGGGACCCATTTAAGTTAGGGTTTTTATTTTTTCATAGTTGTTCCATTAAAGACCTTTTACCATGAAACCAAATTCATAAATTTTGGATTTTAGAAGTCCCGCTCACCTATCGGATTTTGGGAGATGTAAATTTCATATTTCAATGGTTTTATTATAGGGTCAAAGTTCCCAAATCATATTTCAATGGTTGCACATGTGGAAAATTGGCTCAAATTTTTACAGATGATAGATCAGGGTTTAGGGCATGCAAAACATGCCTTAAAGTCCAATTTTTGAAATTTTGACTTTTTGGGTTTTTAGAATTTCAGATTTCAGACATATAAGAATTTTAGACAATTTCAGATTTTGGAATTCATACGTTTCAGATTTTTGGCTTTTGAGGTCTTGCTGCATTTCAAAAATTAGATTTCAAAGGTTATCTGTCACTTTAGAATTAAGAGATCTCTAATTTCGGATTTCATATTTTGCATGCATTTCAGAATTTTAGAGGTTACTTGGCATTTCATATTTTGGGATTTTCCTAGTTTGGGTTTCGGAGTTTCAATTGTTTCTTGCATTTCAGAATCTAATGGTTTTAAATAGGGGTAAAATTTTAAAATTTTCACATTTCCTAGGTTTTTTGTTATTAATCAATCTAACCCTACAACCGGTTTTGAGCCCTTAAAGGTGTGCATGTATGTATTCATCTCATTTCATCAAGTTTCATTTTGCTCTTGGTGGAATCACTACTTTTGGAGACACATGTAAAGCATAACTAACGAATCCATCTGGTAAAAAACCCATCTTCTCTGAGTTGCAGATCATCTCTTTCCCACCCATTTCCATTCATTTTTCCTTACACGTCTCTTCATTTTCTTCCATTACATGAAGTCCTGAAATCATGGCTTCATTTACTTCATGGGATTCACATCTACAACAACAAACATACCTGTATAACCAACCTCCTAATTTTCAAGATTCATCTCCAAGCTATTTTTACATCCCTCCAGGACTATTTTATGATGAAAATCAATGTCAGAATACATATTCCTATGAGAAAAATGTGGGTCAATTTGGCTATCTTCCAAGCTATGAAGCTATTGAAGAGAAAGGATATGCAGACTATGGAGGTCATTCCACATATGGAGATGAAGGGTTACAACCAAAGATTTAAAAGATGGAGGTAGGTATTGTGTAGTCCAGGGATTCAGCTCAAATGAAGGCATTCAAGATCGATTTCAGGGAACCTTTTCCATGGGTTTTCCCTATGCCAAGAAACCTTAGCCCTCACTAGAAGTATGAATTCATCATTGAAATGTTGTCTCAGATAGCAGGATTGATTGAGGAAATAAATTCTTTAAAACTTGGTGTTGGGATACCTTATCAATGGTTAAGTCCTACATCATCACCTCACAATTTTCTCGACATTCCGCAAGCAATACCATCTCAGTTTGAGTTTCAATTTCTAAGGTTCTTAACTACTGCCCCTATTCTGAAACCCATTTCTCCATCTCGTAATATTCCATATCATCTAAATTATTCTTCCCTTTTCCCATCCAAACCCAAGTCCCCTCTACGAGAATAGGGTGTAAAAACCCCCTCCACCACCTCTAAAAATGCAAAAAAATATTTGAACCCCAACCCACCCCTCATCTTGCATTTCAAAAACTAGGTCAGGAGGAAACTCAAAAGGCCAGTCAAGAGAAAAAAAAAGAGTATAACATATAAGAAATGATGATGTTTTTAAGGAATTGGGATTGAAGGTATGGAATGGATATAATCCCCTTATTGGTCAAAACTTCGAAGGAGAACAAGGTTGGAGAATAGGTGGTAAAAATTGAGTTTGTAATAGTAATAGAGAAAGGAAAATTAGAAGAAGATCAACAATCACCATGTTTAGAATGCAGTTTCCATAAGGGCATTCTGTTTTCAAAAATATTTGATCAACCACCAGCTATAAGGTCAATGAAGGGAGGAGAGAAAATAAATCCAAATAAAAAAATAAGAGGATCATGTTCATGCCAAGGAGGAAAACAAAATAGTTTCATAAGTCTTAAATATAAAGAAGGCCATGTGACAAACTTCAAGCATTCCTCCCACTTCATTTTCTCTAGATTCTAATTTCAGGGATAAGTTTGAGGTCTCAAATTTCATGTTTAAGGATGAGGGTAACCATGGTGAACAAGTTATGGGCTCAAAGGTCATCACAGAGGATCATTTTCATGTCAAACAAGAGAACAAACCAATTTCAGAGACCTTAGAGGAGGAGTAGATTATAGAAAGCTTCTTGCTTTCTTGTGGTGATGAAATTTTTGACTTCCTCTTCCTTCATTTTTTGTTGAAAATGGATTTTCTAATGAATCCACTATGGAGAAGAGTCTTGAGGACCCTATTATCCATAATATCCCTCAAGAGCAACAAGTAGAGGAGTTTTACCTTTTAAATTTCAATTTGGAACAAGGGAGTATATGTGTAGGAAAATTTTACATTCAAGTAGGGAAGGAGGAACTCCCGAGTGAGAAGCGAGATACAACTACTTACGGTAAGCCACAAATGAGTCCATTAAATGCTGCAAGAAAATCACAAGGAGTTGCATGTTGAAGAAGAGTTCCACATTGCCAAAGAGAGAAAATAACATGGTGAAACCATCATGTTCATACCATTCAACACAAGGGGACATAAATTGTCAATAGATTAGCCACAAAGAGAAGAAAACCGATTTACATACAATCACCTTTTCTAAGAAAGTATCCATGAAGAAATTCTTATTGAACTTATAGTTTAGAGCAATGGGAAAATCTGGTAGGTCAGGCCATACCCCATCATATATCTATCTTTATTGGAGCTAGAGTTAGAGTTTCCACAACCGGTCATGTTCATCTCCAAACATGAGGATGAGTCCTAGGGAACTAGGGATAAACTATATAAGCTAAAACACCTCAAGGAGACTAGTGTAAATCATTTCGAGGAGGTATTTGTTTTGTTTTCAGTTGATTCCTTAATGAGTTGGGTGGAATATTGGGTCTATGTCAGTTTTTCACTCATGTACACAACCATTTCTAGTGTCAAATCATCCACATGGCTGCAAGTTGTGAGAAAATGAAGGTAGTTTTCCATACCAATTTTAGTTTTTTTAAGTCTTCCATGCTTCCAGTTAGTGTAGGATAGGTATAGGTTTTTTTTTTATCATAGCAAGTTCTCTTGCACACCCTATATGTCTCATTTGGGCATGTATGATTTTGTCATTTTATACATAGTTTGTTTTTTGTATTTTCTAGGATAAGTGCACCAAGTTGAGGGGCCAAAATGTGGACAAAAACCTAAAAATGAATGAAACGTGATCGTGTTATGTTTTCTTAGGCTTAGGAATCCCCAAACATAAAATGCATACCTTTTATAACACATATGCGTTTCTAGTGATATGAAATGTGTACACGTTTTGGGCTACATGAATTTTAGGAGGGCCTAAAGGAGCCATATTTACTAAAATAAATGTTAAGTATAAGATTTATTTTATTATTTATTTATACTTTTATTATTTTAGTAAATATAAGAAGTTAGCGTCACTCTTCACCTGATGGAAGTCATCACGTAGCTCTGAAAGTTATAATCTAGAAGATTTATTTTCAAAATTTAATCTAGTCAGAACTTACTCATTTTAAGAATTTCAGCAATGACCTAAAACTTTCAGGACATATATATTGTAGTTTTTCTTTGTTTTGCAAAAACATATAGTCATTTTGTAGGTTTTTTGAACTTCTAGATTAGATTTTGGCCCTACAACTGCTTGAATTGGTACTAATTTTGAAATTTTGTCCTGTCATCACCAATCTGGCACTATGATAATTCTTCATCGGGAACTCCTCGTGCTATGATTATTTACTAATGCACAGACTTTAGTTTGGTGGATGTAATCTGGAAACAAAACAACAACATAACACAAGAATACCATTGACTATGATAAGACGGAATGATGAAAGATCTGAAATATCAAAGTAACTTATAATATTAACATGAAATTGTTACAATCTCACCCATGAGGTACTTCAAGTGTTATTGACTTCACTTGCCTTTCAACAAGACTATGGGAGAAACTTTACAATTACACCTCTTAATGGCTTCTTCAACACACCTTTAAACTGATGGCTTCCTTCGCACACTTCCTACAATATTTCTCACTACTTCCTTCTATGCTAAATGAGGGGGGTGGCCTCTCTATTTATAGAACTTCCAGGCTTATCCATCTTATCTCTAAGATAGGATAAGAAATCCACTCTAACGAATCATATTCCATACCTTAACTCTTATATGTACATGTAAGCTTATCTTTTAAGACAAGATAAACCTTATCATTTTACATGGGTTCCACATTTTTAGACTTTTTACAAATAAAATACACAAAATATTTATGACCTCACTCCTTGTCCTTATTACCAATATAATATTTTTAATTCCTAATCATGTAGACCCTACTTCTCTAATTACCCAAACTTTGACATTTTAACATTACCGGACCACTTACAACAAATATTTACTTTTTACAACATTCCTATTGTACTTTGACTATTACCATACTCCACATTATTGGCGGCACCATACTGACATGCCGTTATCTTCTATCGGACGCTACTACTAATTATACTTAACAACATCCTATTCCTGATACATACATTAATGAAATAGAAATTACGGAGGAAAATTTTAGTGTCGATATCTTCCCCCTTCCTAGCTTCTACTCCGTCCTCGGAGTAGACTATTCTAGTGCTTGGAAAGTATTCAACTTGTCATGGTTGACCCATTTCGTAATGGGAGTGCCATCCAATTCCTCCAGTCAGTACGTACCATTTTCATGCACAGCTGCTATTTTGTAGGGCCCCATCCATTTTGGAAGAAATTTTCTCTGTCTTCTTTTTTGTATCTGGAATCATATACTAGAACCAAGTAATTCACATGAAATGGAGACCACCAGAAATTTTGATCAAAGTATTCCTTCTACTTCATTTTCTTCTTATAGCTTGTATCCTTAGCTATTTCCCTCATTTCCTTTAGCAAATGAAGATGTACCAACCTTTCTTTTACTGAATCACTTTCATCCATTCTTTCATTTTCCATTACTCTTACTGTGGGAATATCAAACTCAATAGGAAGAACTGGATCAATGCCATAAGCCAAATGAAATGGGGACTATCTTGTTGCTGACTTTGATGTTGCCCTATATGCCCACAATGCTGCATGAATCCTTTTATCCCACTTATGTACCTGCAAGGCTGCATCTTTTGCTAGAATTTGACACAACACAAAATTTGTTTGTTCCACCTGTCCATTTTTGCTTGGCTTGTATGTTGTTGCCTTCTTGTGCTTAATAGAAAACTTATTGACTAGGGCTTCTACCACCTCATCAATGAAGTGGCTTCCCTGATCTGTTACAATTTCTAATGGAAAACCAAATCTGGTGATAATGCGTTCATATATGAACCTTGCCACTTCATCCATGGAAGTTGTTTTCAATGGCCTAGCTTCAACCCACTTTGTTAAATAATCTGTGGCAACTACAATATACTTATTTTGGCATGAGGTAGTTGGAAGTGGACCTACAATGTCTATTCCCCACTTTTCAAAGGGACCAAGTGGAAGAATAGGGCATAATGGAGCTGATGAAGTATTACGGTTACCATGTGTTTGACAAATATCACATGTCTTACAATAATTATAACAATCTTTAAAAAGAGTGGGCCAGTGATAACCTGCATCCAAGATCCTTCTTGCTATAAGTTGTCTAGAGAAGTTCCCTCCACATGTACCATTGTGGAATTCTTCTAGCAGTTCCTTCCCTTGATCACATCCAACTGCCCTCTTATACTGTCCATCAGGTCCTATTCGAAATAATATGCCATGCAGAATAGAATATGGACAACTGTCTTGAGTAATCTTTCTCTTAATCTTTGCATTGGCACCATCAGGAAACTTGAATTCATTCAGATAATTCCAAATATCTATGTATTCACTAGGGATTGTGTCAAGGGATAACAATGCTGCATCGGGAAAATCATCATCATCACAAGATGATCCTAAACCATCATAGGCTCGAGAGAGTGCATCTGCATTGACATGCTTCTTTCCTAGCCTATCTATAATATCAAATTCAAATTCTTGTAGAAAAATTATCCATCTTGCTATCCTTCCTGATGGGTTAGGCTTATTGATAATATATTTTAGAGCCTGATGATCTGTTACAACTAGAAAATTTTGCCCTAGCAAGTAATTTCTAAACTTCTTTACAGCAAAAATGATAGCCAAAGCTTCTTTTTCAGTTACAGTATAATTTACCTCAGCACTACTCATTTGTCTGCTCCCAAAGTAAATTGGATGTTCATTCCCATTTTCATCCTTTTTGCTCAAAGTACTTCCTAGTGCTGCATCTGAAGCATCAGTGTACACAATGAATGGCTTGCTCCAATCTGGAATCTTCAAAACAGGTGAAGACACCAGAGCTTCCTTCAGTTGTCCAAAAGCTTCATGCGCCTTGTTTCTTCTATTAATAGGAAATGGTAACTCTTTGATTTTTGAAACTTTATCAGGATCCGTACCAATACCATCTCTGGATACAACATGCCCTAACAAAACACCTTTAGAACATCCAAAGACACACTTTGTAGGGTTTAGTGAGGCTTGTGCTTCATCTAACCTTGAAATGCTGTCTGCATCTGGTGCAGGTTATCCAACTTGCTCCCATAGATGTAAAAATCATCCAGAAATACTCTGATGAAGGTCCCAATGTAGGGTTCAAACACCCTATTCATCAACCGTTGGAATGTTGCTGGAGCATTACACAACCCAAAAGGTATAACTCTATAAGAAAACGTTCCCCAAGGAGTGGTGAACGTGGTCTTCAGCTGATCTTTCTCTACTATATGAACTTGGTTGTAGCTGCTATATCCATCAGCAAAACTATACCACTCCTGGCCAGCTACTTCGTCCAAGATCTGACCTAAAAATGGAAGAGGGTAATGATCCTTCTTTGTTGCCTTATTTAGCTTCCTGTAATCAACACAAATGCATAGCTTCCCATTCTTTTTTATTGAGATCACAATGGGAGAAACCCATTCTGAATTCTCCACAACAAATATGAATCTTGCATCAAGAAACTTATCTATTTCTTCTTTTACAGTCTTAGAAAAATTAGGATTCATTCTATATGGCATTTGCTTTATGGGCTTAACACCATCTACCAGCTCAATAGAATGTTCTACCCAACTTACTTGATGGAGTTCCTTGTAATCAAAAGTGAATAGGTGTATGTACCTTCGAAAGAGCTTAAGGTAGGATTCCTTCTCACTCTCAATCACAACATCACCAATCTTTATTTTTTGGAGACGATCATCAACTTCTTCTTCAAATAATTTTATGGGGTCATGAGTTAGTGTGACTGGAAGGATATCCATGACTGAAACATCCAGCTCACTTTCTTCATCTTCAGTGTCCACTTCACTGGTACTAGAGTAATCAGAGGATTTCCAATCATCAGTTTCATCACTTGAATCCACAGGTTCTACCTTATGATGTCGAGGGATCACATTTATCTTCACCCTCTCTCTACCACGTCCAAGTGTCATGAAGCCTTCATTCCAGTAGTTTCTTGCATGAACTCTCCTTAGTCATGGTCTTCCTAGCAACATTGGGAACACAACAGTACCATTTTTCATCACCTGAAAGTCTACCACACATACAACACCCATAGCAGATATTGTCACATTTGAAACTACACCTTCTGGTTTAGTTTTTCCTTTATTTAATGACCTTAACATAAGTGTTGAAGGGTGATCAATTTTTAAACCCAACAAATTCATTACAGACTCGGTCATTACATTAACTGCAGCACCTCCATCAACTAAGACATCATGAATTGAAATACCATTACATAATACCTCAGCTTGTGGAGCATAGGGATCCACCTCTGCTCCAAAACAGGGACCTCAACCTCCTTCCTTCGTTGAGCATTGAGTCCACTTCGCAACTCCCTCCTCTTCTCAGAAGACATAGCCAAGAGTTGACCATATGTAATATTTGCAGGCCTTTTGGATAGATCTTCCAAGATGGAGTATGGTCCTTGCCCCTGTGAAATCAGAAAATCCTGCACACCCAACTTTCTTCTCCTATGTTTCTTACTAGTTTCTTCTTTCATCTTCTTAGGATCATTTCCATCTTGATTATCTTTTTCTTTCTTTCCTTTTGTTACAAACACATCTACTTCATTATTTCTACTCTTATCTACTACATCAAAAGAATTCACAAGTGTTTTTCCTTTATCATTATCTCATTTACTAGATGTAGAAGCTCTATCTGGACAATTATACTTATAATGACCCTTTTTATAACAACCATAACATACAACTTCAGAAATATTTCTTTTTGGACCTCTATCTCCTCCCTGAGAACTAAATTCTTTTCCTTGAAAAAGATTAATAGTTAACTGACCCATCTTTTTGAGCAGATCTTCATACTCAGTAGATGTACTAGGAGAAATATTTGTGCTCACCGAGAGTGGTTGTGGATTCTGGACCAAAGGTGCTGGTATAGGCTCTACTTTAGCAACAATTTCTTTGGGCTCCTCTTCCATGCTTTCTTCTTGCCTTCTTGCAATCTCCTTTGCTTGTTCAATGGTAGCTGGGTGGTCATACTTCACTCATTGTCTGATTTCTGGCTTCATCCCAAGAATGAAGTGCTTACATAGGAGATTATCCATGCCATTCATCAACCCATCCGTTAATCCTTCCTTCCGGATCTGGGCATCGAGCTTCCTCCTTAGCTCTAGAACACGAGCATGATAATCCCTTATCTTCTCCTTCTCTCCTTGGGATAGCTTTGTGATATCGATCATGAGATCTACATATTTCTGTTGTTCACCAAATTCTTCAAGAAAACTTTTAGTTAATAAATCCCATAAATTTTTCACATTATCACCTAGTGTTTCAAACCACCTAAGTGCTGAACCATCCAAAAAGGTAGGAAAAAATTCATTCCATTGTTCCCTTCTTATGAGGCCATTACAAATAAGAGATTCTTTAAACTCTTGAATGAAAGAAGAAACATCTTCATTAGATTAAGCTGAAAAAATAGGAATCTTTCCCATTTTCAAAAGTAACCACCGTGAAATACCAACCCACAAGTACAATCAACAAGACTTATGTGCACAAATAATTAGAATCACTATACTAGAAAGTGACTTTACACCTTTCTACAGTAAAATAGAAATGACCACGGTAAACTATGGTAAAACTTGACTTACTGCGGTAAAAACTGACTTTACTATGGTAAACACTATTCACGGTAAAAAGTGAAGTTACTGCGGTAAATACTATTCACAGTAAAAAGTGACTTTACTGTGGTAAATACTATTCCCAGCAAAAATGACTTTACCATGGTAACTACTATTCATGGCAAAAATGACTTTACCATGGTAACTACTATGCATGGTAAAAACAAGGTTACCCTCTAATTGATTTTTGACTAAGTGGGAATATCTCTCCAGAAAATCCACCAACGAGGAATGGTCCCGGCAACGGAACCAAAATGTCATCACCAATCCAGCACTATGATAATTCTTCACCGGGAACTCCTCGTGCTATGATTATTTACTAATGCACAGCCTTTAGTTTGGTGGATGTAATCTGGAAACAAAACAAAAACATAACACAAGAATACCATTGACTATGATAAGACGGAATGATGACAGATCTGAAATATCAAAGTAAATTATAATATTAACATGAAATTGTTACAATCTCACCCATGAGGTACTTCAAGTTTTATTGACTTCACTTGCCTTTCAACAAGACTATGGGAGAAACTTTACAATTACACCTCTTAATGGCTTCTTCAACACACCTTTAAACTGATGGCTTCCTTCACACACTTCCTACAATATTTCTCACTACTTCCTTCTATGCTAAATGAGGGGGGTGGCCTCTCTATTTATAGAACTTCCAGGCTTATCCATCTTATCTCTAAGATAGGATAAGAAATCCACTCTGACGAATCATATTCCATACCTTAACTCTTATATGTACATGTAAGCTTATCTTTTAAGATAAGATAAACCTTATCATTTTACATGGGTTCCACATTTTTAGACTTTTTACAAATAAAATACACAAAATATTTATGACCTCACTCCTTGTCCTTATTACCAATATAATATTTCTAATTCCTAATCATGTAGACCCTACTTCTCTAATTACCCAAACTTTGACATTTTAACATTACCGGACCACTTACGACAAATATTTACTTTTTACAACATTCCTATTGTACTTTGACTATTACCGTACTCCACATTATTGGCAGCACCGTACTGACGCGCCGTTATCTTCTATCAGACACTACTACTAATTATACTTAACAACATCCTATTCCTAATACATACATTAATGAAATAGAAATTACGGAGGAAAATTTTAGTGTCGACAGTCCATAACTTACTTTAGTGACCATGAATCATCTCTATGATTTTTTTCTATTTCTTACTAAAATGAGATCCTCACTTTGTAGATAGAGGATTTCTCCCTAAATGGGATTCCTATCATATGGAAAAAATGAGCTGATTGTAATGTGCCTCCTCCCTAGGGAACAAGGCTCAGGGTTGAGGGTTTAGGGTTTAGAGCTAGGATTTTAGGGTTCAGGATTTAATGTTTAGGTTTTAGGGTTTGGGTTATTGGGCTTAGGATTTAGGTTTTAGGGTTTCAAGTGTAAGGTTTATGGTTTAGGGCTCAGGGTTGAGGGTTTAGGATTTAGGGATGAGGGTTTAGGTCTTAAGGTTTGGGGTTTAGAGTTTAGGGATTAGGGTTGATGGTTTAGGTTTGAGGGTTTATGGTTTAAGGTTTGGGCTTAGGGTTTAGGGCTTAGGGTTCAAGCCTTAGGGTTTATGATTTAGGGATTAAGATTTAGGGTTAGCGTTTAGGGCTCAGGGTTGAGGGTCGAGGGTTGAGGGTTTAGGGTTTAGGGTTTAGGGTTGAGGATTAAGGGTTTAGGGTTTAGGGTTTAGGTTATAGGGATCATGGTTTAGGGTTTATGGTGTAGGGTTCAAGGTCTATGGTTTAGGGCTCAAGGTTTAAGGTTTACGGTTCAATTTTTAGTGTTTATGGTTTAGGGTTTAGGGTTTAAGGTTTAGGGTTTAGGGTTTGTGGTTTATGGTTTAGGGATTATGGTTTAGGGTTTAAGGGTTAGGATTCAGGGTTTAGGGCACATGGTTTAGGGTTTAGGGTTTAAGGATCAGGTTTTATGGTTTAGGGGTTAGGGTTTGGGGTTTATGGCTCAGGGTTTTAGTGCTTTTGTTTAAGGCTCAACCATATACTTACTATGATTTTTTATGTCTTACCCATTATTATTAGTATTGATTGATAGTATTCAACTAAAAACAATTCATCTGCTTCCTAGGAAGAACATTCAAAGGGAGTTATCACAATTTGATGCCTTTCATCTACTGATATTTTGAAGGAAGGAAATTAGAGATATCCAAGAACAATTTGGTACAAATAAATGTTACCCAGTACATATATCTTCTTTTTACCATTGCATGGGAACTATTTCACTCACTGTAATGTTTTGTGTCATACCCATTCTTATTATTATTAACAAAAAGTATTCAACTTAAAAGGATTCATTTGCTTCCTAGGTAGAAAATTCAAAGAGAGTCATCATAAATCAATGTCTTTCATATGTTGATATTTTTAAGGAGGGAAATTCCAGATATTCAAGAATTCTTTTTTATAAAGAAATGTTTTTTACACTCCTTTGAATAATTCTCTTAGTTGCAATCTGTCGAGAATGAAGGTTTCATTCAAAAAACAAAGCTCTATATGTCCAGTGCTTGTGTAAACTCACAATTTGAGAGTATTTCTGAGGTTCAAGTTTATTTTCCAAGATGCATTAGTCCAATGTTTTGAATTTTTTCTCCAGATGCAACTACATTTTGATTCAAACACTCAATGATTCCTAAATGTCCAATCCTTCCATAAATCATAGTAGTCCTCGATCCTTGGATATAGGGAGATGCCATTACTTAACTTCCATTTATAATGATAGAGATATGTGTAAATTCATTTTACGACCTCTAAATCTATATGAATTTAAATTTATTTGAAAATCACATCACACCCTTCACTAGGATTGATGAATACCCCTATCTTTTGTAAGGCTCTTTTGAAAGCATCCATGGGTTTATCATAGAAGGAATTATCAATGAATGCAAGGTCACTAAGTCATAGGCCAGCTGACTCCCATTCATAACTAAACAAGAAATATTTACCAGGTGAGTGATAACCCCTTTGTGTTCTTAGTCATTCCAATGTTACTATTCTTATTTTGAACACTTTTGGAAGTTCTGTCAATTTTTCTATCCATCCAAGTATCAGAAGATCTTTCTCTTTCTCCAGAGGAGAGGATACTGTAAGTAATTTGGTTCTGATCCTACACCTCCACATTGGTATATTTGATGCATTTCTTCCATTAAATTTGAGATATTTTTTGTGTTGCGATGGTTATTTTTTCCACCTTCCAAGGGGTCATATTGGCAATACCATACATGGAAATATGATAAATGTGAAATGTGATTCAGAGTGTGAAGAAATTGGCATTCAAGAGTGAAAGTATATGTGGGGAGAAATATATTTGGCAAAGATGTGTAATATGTATTTTAAGGCATAAGGTAGATGTCATATCCATTTAGTTTCTTGTCCCACCTCTCATAGAAAAGGTAGATTTACAAGAAGACTCAATGATGGTTCTAGGAACAAGACTAGGAAACATGGTCCTAATATTGATATTAAAAAAGATTAACTCAATCATGATACTTACTAGAAATATATGAGGATTAGGTGTTATATCTTAGGGTTGATTTCGTGTTTAGGGTTTAGGGCTCAGGGCTCAGTGTTCAAGGTTTAGGATTTATGGTGTAGGGTTTATGGTTTATGGTTTATGGTTTATGGTTTATGGTTTAATGTTTAGGGTTTAGGATTTAGGATTTATTGTTAAGTCTTTAGGATTTATTATTTTGGTTTTAGAGTTTATGGTTTAGTGTTTAGTGCTCAATTTTTAGGGTTTAAGATTTATGGTTTAGGGTTTAGGGATCATGGTATAAGGTTTAGGATTATGTGATTAGGGTTTAGGGTTTATGGTTTAGCATTTAAGGCTCATGGTTCATGGTTTAGGGTATAAGGTTTAGGATTTAGCATTTAGGCCTTAAGGTTTAGGGTTTATTTTTAAGGGCTAAGGGTTTAGGGTTCATGCTTTAGGGATTTTAGGGTATATGGTTTAGGGTTTAGGGATCAAGGATCAGGGTGTAGGGTTAAAGGCTTAGGGTTTAGGGTTTTGGGTTTATGGTTCAGGGTTTATGGCTCAAGGATCAGGGTTCAGAGTTACCAATTTAAGGTTTAGGGCTCAAGGCTTAGGGTTTAGGGCTCAAGGACCAGGGTGTAGGGTTAAATGCTTAGGGTTTAGGATTTATGGTTTATGGATTAGGGTTTATATTTGATGGTTCAAGTTTTATGGGTTAAGGTTCAAGGATCAGAGATATGGGTTTATGTTCTAGGGGTTAGACCTCAGGGATATATATTTAGTGTTTAGGATTTAGGGCTTAAGGTTCACTTTTTAGGGTTTAAGGTTTAGGGTTTAGAGTTTATGGTTTAGGGTTAATGGTTTAGGGTTATGGGTTTAGGTTTTATGTTTTAGGGTTCATGATTCAATATTTAGGGTTGAGGGTTTATAATTTTGGTTTTAGGGTTTAGATCATAGGGTTAAGGGTTGAAGGTTAAGGATTTAGGTCACCAAGTTAAGTTTGTAGGGTTTAGCGTTTAGGATTTAAGGCTTAGGAGTTAGGGTTTAGGGATCATGATTTAGGGCTTATGATTCAATGTTTATGGTTTATGGTTTAGGAATTAGATTTTAGGGTTTAACATTTAAGGCTCATGGTTCGTGGTTCGTGGTTCATGGTTTAGGGTTTATGGTTTAGGGCATAAGGATTAGGATTTAGGGTTTAGGGATCATGGGTAAGGGTTAAATTTTTAAGGTTTAGGGATTAGGGTGTAGGGTTTAGTTTTTAGGTTTTAGGGATCATGGTTTAGGGTGTAGGGTGTAGGGTTTAGGGTTTAAGGTATAGGTTTTAGGTTAATGGCCTCGGGTTTAGGGTTTAGTGTTTCAATTGTAGAATTTAAAAGCTAAGAGATTTACGTTGAATGCTAAAATTTGTTAAATTACCTATTTACTGACCAAATTATATTATAAAAACTATCTCCTAAATCATGACTAATGGAGCTGTGAGACTAGTTCCATCAAGTGCAAAGTGACCCTAATTTATTTTATTTACTAAAATAAATTTAAAGTACAAGAAATAATAAAATATCAATATTAATAAATGAAAAAATTAAATATTTATTTTTCTAAATAGATGCATGCCAAAAGCACATATAATTTTTGTACTATGAAGAACGTGTACAAATTATAACTTGTACACGTTATAATGAGTACATGTTTTGTGTTTTTACTTTTTCCAAGTCATGGCTTGAGTCTTGGATCCCCAAGCTTGAGGCATGGGCCTACAAAAACAAAAGGAACAATGTGTTTTTTGCAGGAAAATGAAAAAAATCCACTCTCGCCATGATAAATCAACATAAAATGATCAATTCATTTAAAAAATTATACTACATCGTAGAGTAGATTTTCTTCGTTCTAAAAATATAATTTTTCAATTTTTTGACTAATATAAGTGTTCCATGTACTTATTTTCTAACTATTCCTTTTTATATCTATTTTTTGAAGTTTAAATATGTCTATATTTTGTCATGTATATTTTTTTGGGCTCATTGAAGTCGAATTTTTTTTATACTAGCCCAAAGTAGGCATAATTCTATACATATTAAAAAAAATCTAATTTTTCATAATTTTTTAGAGGGGGGGAACGGTCAGATCTTTGTTATTTTTTTTAAATTATAAATTCGTGTACTATAAAAATAATAAGAAAAAAATACTTGCTAGATTTTATTTTTTAAAATGGAGCCCAAACTAAATGTTCCTAGCTATATTTCTACCAAAGGGTTTTCAATAATACTAAATGGTGCTCAACAATTGGTGGGGGAACTAAAGTCGGTCTATTATGTTTTTTTAACAAAAACAAGAGCACCTCTTGGTGTTTTAGTTATTTGACCCACTTAAAAAAATTTCAATAAAATTTAGTAGCTTAAAAACTACACTCAAAATGCTACAATTCATGTTTATACAAAAACTTCCAATTTTGAGTGTAAATATTTCAAACCAAACTCATACAAGTTGAAGTTTTTGATTTTTTAGAAAAATGCGTCCACTTAAGACCCCCCCTTTTCCCCCAAACTTGGTGCACTTACCCTCCAACACAGTGCACCATGTTTCAATAGGCCTCCCAGAAATATATTATAATAAAAAGAATCTCATACTTACAGGGAAAATTTGCAACCTTCAAATAATTTGAAATACAGGGAAACTAAATTTGATAAGGGACATGTTTTAATAATTTTCCTTATGCAGCTTAGAATCTATTATAGAATACCCAGGCGTGTTGGCACATCACCCAGCCTGAGTTGAGCGCTCACCCAAAGCTTGCAAAGGTACCATACCTCTCCTTAGAGTTGCTTGTGCAAGATGTTAGTGTGATGAAGATATAACATATTCATAACCATAAATAAGAATAAACAATCCATAGAGCATAACCAGATCTAGATCTTAGATAATCATGAATTAAACAATAACTATAATAAGATTAACCATACAAGAATAAGTTACAGTCATGTTTAAAATCATTATCCATCTAATATAATCCATTACATTAAACAATGTAATACATAGAAGCTTCTTACATTACAAAGAAATGCCATAAGTCATGTGCGCACAAATCCAACAACATAACTCTACAATGATTCACTACTCAGTATCTATATAACTAAATAGTTCACTACATATTTATAGGGGTGGGGACTTTCCCTTCATCACCTACGCACCTCTCAAAATAGGTTGCATGCTGATAACACCCATATGACTTTACAATAACATTCACACATACAAGTGCACTAATAATAGACATCATATAGTTAACAGGAAGAAGTGATCCTATTATTATCTTGAAATCATGCATGAAACTTATCAGATGTTCATTCCAAAAATAACATTTTTGTGTCATGCAAGTCTCCATCCCAATGTGTGATCCACACGTTATCTTCCAAAAATATCCCGCACTCATGAAAATGGCTATGTCCTGAATCAACTAGCCCTGGCATGCATTTCCTTTCCTATCTTTCCACACCTTCAAGTGTGCCTTATTCCCATGCGTGAATTGTATGTATGTCTTCTCCTTAGGATAATATTGTCTTGTCAACATTACCCCACACTAAATTACATTACCATCCTGACAATGGGGATTCTTTCTGATGTTCCCAAAGAATAAATAATAAGAATGGAAATAATGTATAGAATCACTGTACAAAATAATAGACCTTTACTTTGCAACACCTTCTTCTTCAAATGGGACCTCATCAACTCTGGATATTCTGTTTTAATCTCATCCTCCAATGTCTTCCAGTCATCTAGCGCAATCCTTGTATTTTCTAGAATGTCTGTGGAAATGGCTTCCAATTCATCATGAGTAACCTTTTCCTTTTAATTCTGTAGTACTTGGACAACATTTTCCATAGCAAAAAGCATTCCCTCTAAAAGATCCATCTTCTACACTATGAGCTTCCCAATCTCATGTATTCTCTTCTTATGTGGGTCTTGGGCCCAAGATTTTGTTTCACAAGTGCCAATCTTCATGTACATCCCAGTGTCTAATATTTCATGGCCTTCAGAACCTCATTATCTTCAACTAGAGTTCTCATCCTTATCACTATTTTTAGTTCTACCAAAATATTCAAGGCTTGTTCGGATTTCTTTAGTTCATCCGGTTGGTGCTCAAATTAGTCTCACCCTATTTGTCCATGAAATTCTTCAGTTTGCAGGCTTTATTGTGTTTTCTATCTCCCCATATTGATGCATAAAAGCTCTATCCTTATTTTGGTTTACATGATCAGTCTATTCCTTGGTCGAGGATCACTTAAAAGTCCAGAATGTGTTTTTCATTCCTCTTTCCATGTGAAAGAATTTGTAACTTGGGCGTAAAAATTAGGTTTTTCCTTTCCTTCCATTTTCCATAGTCATGTTTTGTTGTCCCTGTCACTTTTTGTCCCAAATATATGTGGAAACATGATTGGATGTGGCTTGTTGGATCTTTTTTGGGCCTTATATCATTTCCAAATTCTCTGTCATGAAAGAAAGATTCATTTTCGGGCTCAAATGGTGATTTTCCTGCATTTTACGGTTTGACGGGTGTATTTTTCATGGTCAAATTTACATCTCAGCATCAATGGAAACATGGCCCTTTCTGGTTGGATGTAGCTAATTAGGGAACTTTAAAAAACTCTAAGGCTCACTCCAGACTCCAAACTTGTCCACGTGGAGGGCCGATGCTCATCTAAAAATTATCCTTTTGGTTTGACCTTGGAGTTGCGCCGGGGAGACACATGGAGGTTTTTACTACCTTTCCTAGACTTATAATTTTTTTTTCATGCATCCAGTACAGTTTTGGTAGACCATGGACACATGGAGGGTATACACTCATTTGAGGATCTGCCTTAGGGTCCCACCTTAAAAATTGTGATAAGGATACATGTGGAGGCTTCTGTCAGTTCCGCTCTATACTTAAACTTTTCAAAGCAATTTTGAAATGCCTGGGACACATGGAGGGACTGCACATGTTTAGGGACTGGACCCTAATTTTTATTTTGAAGAATCCCCAAGAGGACACTTGGATGCTTCCACTCACTCTTCCTTTGCTTGGAATTTTCAACGGCCAAGGAAAACTGTCGCGAACGTTGGTCACATGGTGCCTTCCACTGATCCTTCAACTTTTTTAATAACTCTGCTAGACTAGAGACACGTGTTGAGCCCACATTGGTTTGGGGTCTCTTCTTTTAGGTACCATCTCAAAATATGCCATTGAGACACGTGGAGGCTTCACAAGCTCCTTTTTACACTGATACTTTTCAAAGGCAAAAAGGTGTTTTTCTTGGGCTCAAGGCACGTGGAAGGCCCACGCTTGTTTGGAAACTTTCTCCTGTACTTATCCTTTGTGGTTATGCCAAGGAAACACATGGACGGTTATAATATAAAGTAGAAAAGGGGAATGAATACAATGGTTGTTGTGTATTACATCTGTTTTTCTGCCATTTTTTCTCCAAGACTCCTGGAGATGAATACGCACTATTTTTCATCATTTTTGATGAAATTCCTTGTCGTCTCTATCTGTAAAGTGCCATTGAATGGATTTATAACTTAATTTGTGAGTCCAAGGATTGTTAAGATCAATATTTTGAAGTTGGAATTGCTCAAGAACTTGCAAAAATGGGAATTACTAGAGAAGCTAGATGCGGGACAAGTTGCAGAGGAAAGAAAAGGAAAATGATGAAATGATGAAAGTTGTGGGTGTAAAATATGAAAAAGGTGTTGCCTCAAGATTGAAAAGGATTACCTGTCATATCTAGTCATGTAGTGCCTCCATGGAAAATGATTAAAAAGGGGATTTCCCACATGAAAGAATCAAAAATGATTAGAAGGATTTCCAAAAAGTTGTGGCATGGCATCCTAGTCATTATTCAAGGGCCCAAGAAATGTGATTAGTTCACAATTGGTCCACCTGGCAGCTTTCAGATGTGAATTTGTTAAATGTCACTTTCTGAAACAAATTGATAACAAGCAAAGGTCCCTTGAATATTCTTCTCTTTTGGGGGAAAATTGAGTAAGTAAAATGTATAAATGCAATGAGAATACTCTTGCAAAAGGTCAGGGGTTGAATTCTTAAGAGAAAATTTGAGAAATCTGTCTTCCTGAGAGACCAATCCGAGATAACCTGTTAGTTTCTTTTGTGTTATATTTTCTATCATGTCAAGTTGGTTGCAGATGTATAGCCATTGACTTGCACTGAGATTGCTCTGGAAGCTTTCCCCTGTTGATGAATCTAAGCAATTTTGAAATTAATTTGTGTCAATTTTGGAGCAATTAGTGTCTTGCTTTTTTTCAGAATGTTTGCAAGTAGTTTCTTACTCATTCCTATTGCAATATTACTTTGAAATCTTTGTGAAATCACACAGGATCTCATCCCTATGACAGTTTAGTGGTATTTACAATTTCATTTTAAGAAGAGCCTTCATCTTGTGATGAGATAAACAAATTTAAAATCAATTCACTGTCATTTGTTGATAAATATTGTTTGTAAGTATTTGGGTGTACCTTAGGCATGATTGATCAGAGATCTTTATGTTTAATTGAGTATTTTAACTCGAGCCTTAGTGTTAGAGTCTCAAAGATTGTGTGGAAATGTGCTGATCTGGGCCTCCATTGAAGCACACCTTCTGGTTGAAGGAACATCTTAACTATTATGAAGCTTTCTATTGTTGAGTTGTCCATTGTTGTGAAGTTTCTCAAAGATCTAGTATAATCAACTTTATCCTACTTAAATCTCCCACCAAAATCATTCAAAAACCATGAATCCATCCTAAACTACCCCTGTTTTCCTGTATATCCACAAAGGAACAAAATCTATTTACTAAAATATGCAGAACAACCAGGATTTCTTAATGTCTTCAGTAACCTTAGCCTTGTGTTGAAAGTATCTCCATCTTTTAGAAGTGATAACTCTTAAGATTTAAATTATGGAGTATTGACCATATTTTCCCAAGGTTTTCTTCATAAAATTTGTGCAAAAGAAGGATATTTCCATCTCCTTCATCAAACAGAGGTTACATTAATGGTCCTCTCACCCTGGTCGAAAGGCATAGCCTAAAGTAGTGAGGACAAGGTCAAATCCTCTTGAAGGTGCTATCCATCTCTCCACAAATCATGAGTGAAAAAGGGCCAGTTAGATCTCATCCCTGGCTACAAAATGAAACACACTATGATCTATCTATCTCTAAGCTCCATGTCCAATCTGTGTTGCTTCTCAACTTGAAAGGGTGAACAAATTTGGATACCAACACTAGTGGCACCGTTGTGAGGGACTATTTAGCGTTGCCGGGAAAGATTTGTTGATTTTTTTTATAGTTCATATCCATTTGGCCCATCAACAACACTCATGGCACCGTTTTCAGGGATTAATTAGTGTTTCTGGGAAATATTTGTTGATTTTTTTCTAGTTCATATCCATTTGGCCCATCAACAACACTAGTGGTGACTGTTGTCGGGGACTTTTTGAAGTATTTGAACAAAGGTGTACACGTATAGACAGACCTTGGTAATGATTTTTACAGATTTTAAATGCAAATACATTGCTGAAACATCATTATCTGTTCGTCTTTATAAGAATTGTTTAAAATTTTGAGTTTTGAGTGCAATATTTCCAGCTTATATAATTATTACACTAAAGTTTGTATCATCATTGATAAATTTGGGTAAAAGAAGAGAAGATCTTGTAAGCTTTGCATGAATATGGTATTGACAGAACATTTGATAGATCTTTCATAGTGCATTTGTACAAACTAAGGTGAAAATCCTTAGTGGCGACTTTGTGTTATTTAAATTCTTTATAAATACCAGTGTTTTAACATATATCAAGTAAGATTTGTCATTAATATCTGCAAAGCTAGAAGGAAGAAGATTTTTCTTCACTAGGGACCCTAGTAGAAGGTTGTTTCAAGAGCTGGGAAAGTCTAATTCAAAAGGAAGAAGAATTTGGAAGGTTTTTTGAGACCAAGCATCAAGAAAAGATATCTCCACTAGTGAAACTGATCAGCATGTGATTAAAGATTGCAATACTTCCTTCACGTTCTTTTGAATCAGGTAGTATCTATTATTGAATTGAATTATACATCTGGAGAGGGTCCTTATTTTGTATTTTGAAAGATTTTCATCTCATTCTATCCCTAAATTTTCCAAATCTAATAGAGTTTTCCAAGAAACAGAGCCTTTAGAGGGCATTCATTCTTAAAATTGTATCCATGTACCACACAGACCCCTCACTCCTCATCATTCTATTTCTCCTGTAAGATCACCTCCTTAGAATAATATGGCTCAGCCTCCACCCAGACCTCCATTTATTGTTAATACTTTTGGTCCCATCAGTTTTAGAGGTATGGCTGGCTATCCAAATGTTGTGCCACAAGATGTAAGAAATAGATTGCCTAAGTTTCAGGGAAATAATGTAATCACTGGTGATTAGCATTTGAAGGCTCTTTGTTAATATGATGGAGGAATTCAAAATAGAGTTTTAGGATGTATACATTAAATTATTTATCCGTACTCTAGAATAATATGCAAGGGAATAGTATAAATCTCTGCCAGATAATTTCATTGACTCCTAGATAGAGATGAAGAATGCTTTTAGAATGCAGTATGGTGATAAAACAGACCCTAGGTTTCTTTTATCAGAGTTTGAAAATATAAAAAATAATCCTAATGAATTAGTGCATGATTTCAATACAAGATTTAACAAAACATTGAGAAGATTTGAGGCCATATGACGAATCATGTCTGATAAAGTATTCAGATGCATTTGATAAGAAAGCTGCCTACTATTTAAGGGATAAGAACCCTGGAACTTTCAGGCAGGCCTTTACCATGGCTCTACAAATTGAGAACAACATTAATGTAGTTGGAAAACCTCCTAAAAGAGAGGGTGTTGAACTGATCAAACCTAAGAAGCCTCAATCAAGTAAGGTTGTGGATCTTGAGGAGGTTTGTAAAGACCTTGGTCGGGGTTGTCAAAGAAATGTCTTACAAGCTAGCCAGGTTAGAGAAAGGAATTAGACAAGGGTCTCAAGGTCAACATAGGAAACAAGGATAAGATAGATTTACAAATCATCCTAGAAATGATCATAGATCTGATGAAAGAGGTAAAGGACCCATGGGAGATAGAAAACCCCAAGCTAGGGAGAATAGAGTAGTGCCTGATCCTCTAAATGCTAGAGTTGTTGTTAGTTGAAGAGACAAATCAAATGGATTGGTGTGATAAAAGCTTCTTACCCCACCCGCCATGTGAAAAAGATCAGAAAGTTGAAGAAGTTGATGATGATGATAACACTGATGATGATGCATGCATGGTGGACTGCTCTACAAGCTCACAACAAGGAGCAACTTCAACTGAGGTAATAAGTGCAAGAACTACTGCAAGTTTTTCAGGACTGCATTCACCTAGGTACCTCTTCTTCCTCCCTCTCATGCTTTAGAAATAGATATGGTACAAGATTTTTAACTTCCTAATAATGATTTTGAGTGCCTAAGAGCTCTAATTATTAAGAAGTATGATGGAGGAATCCCATCAGAAGAGGATAGACAACTGTTAATGAATGTTGTTGTTGGCCCAAGAAAAAGAGTATAACACAAGAAGTAAAGTTGTTAAAGGGGGTGGGGCCTCAAGCCAAACCAAATACCTAAGTTCTCACCAATGTCCCAAAAGAGACTCCAAAGAAAGATGCATCTGGAAAAGGCCTTGTTGTCTTAAGTAGAACTGGTGTTCCCACCCATGCCCAAAATGTGAAAAATCTTGTGCCATTTGATGAGTTTGTCAATCTTTCTCCAAATGTCTGCTTTGCCCAAATACATTCCATATGAGATTTCCCAATTCTTGAGTCAGATCAAGATTTTCTATCCCAATTGTTGAACTGCTTAGGATTCCTGAGCACAAGAAGAGGGATTTTGAGTATTTGGGATTGGAAGAAGATAGGAGTGCCCAAGGAAGAAATATAAATAATGTAAACACTCCTCCTTCAACAATTGCAGACCTAGAAAAACCACCAGCATTAGAGGAGATAGGTGAACAACCTGAATTTTACTTGGGAACATATTTGGTTGAGTCTCAATTAAATGTTGATCCATTTTTTACAACGCTGATTATTAAAGACAGACTGCTGCACAATTGTATGTTTGACTTCTGGAGCATCATGTAATGTTATGCCTCTAGAATTCATGAATGAATTGAACATTAAAGTGAAAGCATCTTATGACAAGTGTACTACAATGGATTCTAGAGAGGTTCCTGTTGTAGGATGTGTAAAAGGTTTGGTGGTACAACTTGCAGCTTATCTGGGTAAGAACTTGAAAATTGATGTTGTTATTTTTGCTTTCCCTACCAAATGGGGCATGTTGTTATTAAGGAAGTGGGCTGTACAAGTGTTGGTTGGAAGTGTTCAGATGGATATGTCTTTTTCCACCATTCTAATTAAAGGTAACCTTGTAAAGTTGTATGGAGAGAAGAAGATGTTGCACCTCATTGAAGATCCAAATAATGCTTCTTATGAAGTGTTGTATGTTGATGTAGATGCTGATAACTTTGTTGGGTTTGCTGATGGAAAAGAGCATAAGATTGATTAGTGTAAATGTATTGAACAAGTAGGTTTACCTTGGACCTTGTTATTCGATGGAGCTTGTTCCAAGTTTGGAAATGGTGCTGGCATTGTTCTGATTTCTCCAGGCGAAGAAAGAGTTTGTATTTTCTTTCAAACTTAACTTTGAATGCACTAATAACATTGCTGAATATGAAGTATTATTATTAGGCTTGAGAATTGCATGGAAATATGGTATAAAGGATATCATTGTCAAAGGGGATTCAAAACTAATTGTCAAGCAAATTAGAAAACTGTATGCTACTAAAAATTAGAGAATGAAACAATACAAGCATGCAGTCTGGGATTTGATTGAAATGTTTGACTCTTTTAATATTGTGCACCATGATAGAAAGATTTAATGTTGTTGCAGACAAGTTAGCAGTGCTAGGATCCAGATTTGGGAATTTTACAGTGTCTCCATTTTTTGAGTATGATGTTGAAATACTAACAAGGCCATCTGTCCCTGATAACATTAAAAATTGGCAAGTGTTTGATGATGATGCCCAGGTGAAACGGTTTCTACAGAACCAAGGTGAGTTTTCTGACCAAAATATAGATTGGGAACCAATGGAGTGTGTTGTTGAAGGAAAGGAAACTTTATTTGGCAAAGACATCATCCAACAAAAGACAAACATGATTCCCAGAGGTTTGGTGGCACTTGAGTCAAAATTTGATAATGTTGATTGCATTATTAAAAGGATTATGTTGGTTTCAAGAGATGTGGAAGAGCATGACCTGGGCACAAAGGAAAAACCATGTAAAATATGGTTAGGAAGCAATCTCAGCAAGGAAGAGAAGCAGTCCTATGTTCAATTGCTGAAGAAATATCAAGACTGCCTAAGCTTGGTCTTACTCTGAGTTGAAGGCATACAGGGAAGATTTGTTCCAACATGAAATTCCTCTTGAATCTAATGCCAAGCCTTTCAGGAAAAAATAGAGGCCCATCAATCCACTCCTTTCTTTGAATGATGCAAGAAAAACTGAAGAAGTTGAGGGATGGAGGGATCATTCAACCCACAAGGTACTCATCTTGGGTTGTAAACCTAGTGCCTGTCAGAAAAAATAATGGTGATATAAGGTTATGCGTAGACTTCATGAACCTGAATAAAGCATCATTGAAAGATAATTACCCTCTACCAAACATGGAGAATATGCTACAATTGGTAACTAGTTTTGAATTGTTATCTACTCTGGATGGTTTCTCTGGCTATAATCAAGTTGTTGTGAAGGATTAGAAAGAATAAAGATTTCCTTTACCACTCCTTGGGGAACTTATGTCTATGTCAGGATGCCTTTTGGCTTAATGAATGCTGGAGTAAATTTCCAAAGAGCAATGGATGTAGCATTTGCTGGTTATATTAATGACTTCATTGTTGTTTATCAAGATGATGTAACTATGTTTTCCATAAAAATAAATGATCACTTGCAACAGTTGGAGAGAATGCTCTTAAGGTGTAGAGAGTATGGCATATCATTGAATCCCAAGAAGTTCCATTTTGGAGTGCAAAAGGTAAAGCTGCTTGGTCACATTCTATCAAAAGAAGGGGTGATGATTGATCCTGAGAGAGTGGAAGCCATCAGCAAGGTTCCAATTCCAAGAACTAAGAAGGGAGTTCAATCCTTCTTTGGAAAAATAAACTTTATCAGAAGATTTGTGTCTAAATTTGCTGAGCTGACCATCCCCATTACTAGTATGCTGAAAAAGGACCAAGTTATCAAATGGGAAGAAGCTTTCCATTCAATATTTCAATGGGATCAAGGAAGCACTAAAGCATGCCCCTGTTTTGGCAGCTCCAAATTACAAGAAGCCTTTTCAAGTGTTTTCTTTTTCTTCAGAAAACACCATTGCATCTGTTTTGTTGTAGAAGGATGATGAAGGGGCTGAGAGACCAATTGCCTTTTTCAGTAAGGCATTGCAAGGAGTTGAGTTAAAGTACACCATCATGGAGAAGCAAGAATTTTCCTTGGTTAAAGAAACAAAGGTTTTTAGACAGACTATATCTTGAGCTCTAAATTTGTTGCTTATGTTCCCCACACCATGGTGAAAGACATCTTATCAGAGATGGAGGTCTCAAGAAAAAGATGCAAATGAGTGGAACAAGTTATAGGATTATGACATGGATATCCAAACCATGAAACTGGTAAGAGGTTTGGGCCTAGCTAAGCTTATTTCTTAGAGAAACTAGCAAAACTATTGAGGTGAATGAAGTAGAAGGAGAAAGGGTGGATGTTCTTGAAAATTTGGTAAGATCTAAATGGTACAAAGATATAATCTTTTATTCTCAGACATCTATGCTTCCCTGAACATTTGAGTAAAAATTAGAAAATATCTCTTAAGTTAGGCCTCTCAAAAATATGTCATTACTTAGTTTGGGTTAGCTTGGAAGAACTTGGAGGGAGTTCTCTTAAGATGCATTGCTAAGGATGACAGCCTTAAGGGTAATTTCTGATCTTTCCATGGATGAGTTTGTGGGGGACATTTTTCAACACATAAAATAAGGGCTGGTTATTACAACTCTCTTCAAAGATACAACTCTATTGGTTAGGAAATGTTAAAGTCACCAGCATTTTTCTAGAATAATGAAAGCTGAAGGCTCCCTTCCTTTGCAACCTGTGTCATTTGAAGCCCCATTTAAGCAATGGGGAATGGATTTCATTGGGGAAATTTCTTATCCTTCTAGTGCTAGTCATAGATGGAGTCTTGTAACCACTGATTTTTTCACTAAGTGGGTGGAAGCAATCCCCACAAAGAAAGCAACAGATCAAGTTATCATGGAATTCATGTTGAATCAAATCATATGCATATTTGGAGTGCCGATAAAAAATGTTGTTGATAATGCCATGATTTTTAGAGCCAAACCTTTGGTGGCAATGTGCAAGGAGTATGGAATAAATTTGACATATGCTTATAACTACAATCCCTAAGGAAATGGACAAGTTAAGTGCAACAATAAAAACTTGTTGAAGATCATTAGAAGAACCTTGGAGATGAACAAAAATAAGTGGGGTGAGAAACTTAAGTTTGTTGTTTAGGCTGACAGAATCAATGTCAAAAGAGCTACTGGTAAAATCCCATTTGAGTTGGTATATGGAACTCAAGCTTTGTTTCCCCTTCATTTGCAATTGTCTTCATTTCAGTTTGTTCAACAAATTGAAGATCAGGTAGTTAGTCCATATGATGCTCGACTCAATCACATTATTGAATTAGATGAAGAAAGAAGAGCATCCCATCAGAGGCATGTGAATTTCAGAGAAAAGTTGAAGAATTTATTTCACAAGAAGGTGACTCCAAGAGCTTTCAGCATTAGGGATCTTATGCTATTATGGGATAGTATGCATGAATCTAAGGGAAAAAATGGTAAATTTGATGCATTTTGAATGGGCCCTTATTCAATTGATATTCAAATTGGTGAAAATAACTTCTTTCTAAAAGACTTATATGAGAAACTGCTTGAATTTCCTGTTAATGGATCAGACATTTGAAATATTTCCTTGATTGATTTCTTAGAATCAAGGTATAATCCATGTGTAGAGTGTACAGGCTTCTTTGTTTTCATTCTAATTTTGTGTTTTTGTTCATTCTGGTCCTTGGTGACCTAGTTTTGCTAGTTTTTCGGTTCATTTTTTTGGAGGATGGTTATGGTTTCTCTGCTCTGTAAGCTTATTCTTTAACTTCGTTGCCCAATGGTCTATTTTTGGCAATTTTTCCGCTGCTATTTTTGCTTATGGCACTCGCAAGGAGTGCTCATCCCTGAGTCAGAGCCTATGTTGGTGTTCAAATTAGTCTAGCCCCATTTTTCACCGTTGAAATTATTCATTTTGTGGGCTCTTTCGTGTTTTCTATCTCCCCGTATTGATGTATAAAAATATCTGTCTTCCATTTGGTTTCCATGTTCAGTCCATTCCTTGGTCGAGTATAACTTAAAATTATACATTTTTTTTTTATCCTCTATCCATTTGAAAGAATCTATAACTTCGGCATAAAACTCGGGTTTTTCCTTTCCTTCCATGTTCCACAGTCATGTTTTGTTGTCCCTATCACTTTTTGTTCCAAATATCTGTGGAAACATGATTGGATGTGGCTCAATGGATCGTGTTTGGACCTTATATCATTTCTAAATTCTCTATCTTGAAATAAATATTCATTTCCGGGCTCAAATGGTGATTTTACTGCATTTTACGGTTTGACGATTGTATTTTTCCAAGTCAAATTTACATCTCAACATCAATGGAAATTTGGCCCTTTCTAGTTGGTTGTGGCTCGGCGGGGCACTTTAAAAAACTCTAAGGATTTCTCCAACTCAAAAAACTTCCACGTGGAGGTTCGGTGCTCATTTGAAAATTCTCCTTTTGGTGTGACCTTTGAGTTCCTTCGGGAAACACGTGGAGGTTTTCTCTACATTTCCCAGACTTAGAAAAAAAATTTCATGTGGATGTTACAATTTTGGCAGACCATGGACACGTGGAGGGTAGGCACTCATTTGATGATCTACCTTAGGACCCCAGCTAAAAAATTATGACAGGGACACATGTGGATGCTTCTGCCGGCTCCGTTCTATAATAAAACTTTTCAAAGCAATTTGGAAAGGCCTGGGACACGTTGAGGGACCGCGCATGGTTTGGGACCGGTCCCTAAGTTTTATTTTCAAGAAGCGTTAGGAGGACACTTGGAAGTTTTATTTTCAATGGCCAAGGAAAACTATCATAGACCCTGGACATATGGCACCTTCCACTGATCCTTCAACATTTTCAACAACTCTACTGAACTGAGACATGTGTTGAGCCCAGCCTTTTTTGGGGTCTACTCTTTTGGGGACCATCTCAAAATGTGCCATTGAGACACGTGGAGGCTTCTTTTAGCTCCTTTTTACACTGAGACTTTTCAAAGGTGAAAAGACATTTTTTTTGAGCCCAGGGCACGTGCAAGGCCCACGCTTGTTTGGAAACTTACCCCTATACTTCTCCTCTGTGGTTGTGTAAAGGAAAAACATGGACAACTATAATATAATGTAGAAAAGGGTCATAATCAATGATTGTTGTGTATTGCATCTATTTTTCCACAATTTTTGTTCCAACATGGACAATTTGGTATAATGTAGATGTCATATCCAATGATTGTTGTGTATTGCATTTTTCCAGAATTTTTGTTCCAACACTGCTGGAGACGTGAATCTACGCATTTTTTTCATCATTTTTGATGAAATTCCTTAGTGTCTCTGTTTGTAAAGTTCCATTGAATGGATTAGTCTAAGGATTGATAAGATTGATATTTTAAAGTTGGAATTGTTCTTACCCTTGCAAAAATAGGAATTATCAGAGAAGCTGGATGTGGGACAGAGTTGCAGAGGAAAGAAAAGGAAAAGGATGAAATGATGAAAGTTGTAGATACAAAAGATGAAAAAAGTTTTTCCTCGAGATAGGAAAATATTACCTGTCATATCCAGCTGTGCAAAGCCTCTGAAAAATGATTAAAAAGGGGATTTCCCGCAGGGCCTCTCAACAATTTTAAAATCAATTCACTGTCATTTGTTGATAAATATATTCTTGTAATTCTTTGGTTTTACCTTAGGCGTGATTGATCAGAGATGTTGATGTTTAATTAAGTGTTTTAACTTAAGCCTTCATGTTAGAGTCTCAAATATTGTGTGGAAACATGTTGATCTGGACATCCATTGAAGCACACCTTCTGGTTGAAGGAACATCTTAACTATTCTGAAGATTTTTGTTGGTGAGTTTTCCATTGTTGTGAAGTTACTCAGAGATCTGGTATAATCAACTTTATCTTGCTTGAATCTCCCACCAAAATCATTCAAAAATCATGAATCCATCCTAAACTACCCCTGTTTTCCCTATATATCCACAAAGGAAAAAAATATATTTACTAAAATATATAGAACAACTATGATCTCTTAATGTCTTCAGTAACCTTAGCCTTGTGTTGAAAGTATCTCCATATTTCAGAAGTGACAACTCTTAAGAGTTAAATTATGGAGTATTTTCCCTAGGTTTTCTTCATAAAATTTGTGCAAAAGAAGGATATCTCCATCTCATTCATCAAAAAGAGGTTACACTAAGGCTCCTCTCACCTTGGTCAAAAGGCATGGCCTAAAGTAGTCAGGACATGTCAAATCCTCCTGAAGGTACCATCCATCTCTCCACAAATCTGAGTGAAAAAGGGCCAGTTAGATCTCATCCCGTGCTATAAAATGACACACACTATGATATATTTGTCTCTAAGCTCAATGTCTAATTTGTGTTGTTGTTTGGCTTGAAAGGGAGGACAAATTTCAATACCAACACATCCTTAATAGTTTGGAGAAACACCTCATAATTTGAAATTTTCCTAACCATGGAGGCCTTTTCTATTTCATATTATTGTTCAAGATCATTTGGCATGAACATTTGAATCGGTCCATCTTCTAGCACCAAATCAACCAATGTGTGTATATAATGCATAACCAAAGAAAACTTCTCAGGTACCTTAGAATCAAGGCAAGATATTTATTTCAGAACGTAATCACAATTTTATTTTGCCATGCTAATGAAGGCCTCATCATTTTTCTATTATAGGTCCTTTTCTCCTTTAAAACGCGTTATTTATGCAGTATTTACCTTTTTATCTTCAAGTAGCACTCTTATGGTGGCATCCTTATCAATTTTCCTTCGTGTCACCTCTGTCGATAACTTAGCCAAGGCATTACACACTTGCTCATCAAACATTCGAGTAGGATTTACTATCATGTGTCTTCTTTGGGGTACCTTCTTCACTCTCCTTGATACATAATATTCCTCGTATACATCAAAATATGGGTCTTCCATATGGTTCTACATGGAACAGGATAATTTTTTCCTTGTGTGTGTGGTGGACATGTCTGGATCCATCTGATCCCATCCATACAATTCCTTAAGGCATATTGTGCTCTAAAATAAGTCGCAGATGTTTTTGTTTGTGTACTCCACACAGCCCATGCTTCAGACAACATATTATTCACTTATTCTATTTGTTCTTAGCCCCTTAAGAACCTGAGCACCAAAGTTTTGAGTTGGCCCTTCTTCTTCTTGAGTTATAACATATGCGCTAGGTTTCTCTTGCACCTTCTCTTCTACTTCCTTCACCCCTTCCTCTTTATCTTTCATTTCTTGATCTCTAGGTTCCTCTATATCTTATGGTTGGACTGGGTTTCTAGGTGCGCTCTCTTCAAACTCTTCAGCCTCCTCATCCAGCTTCATCTTTCTCCTCCTCTTCTTCTCAAGTACCTCTTTCTGAGGGGAGAGTCTAGGTGATATTCTTACAGGCTATGGTGTTCCCATGCCTTGGGTCCTGGTTCTTTTGAATACCTTCTTAAAATGACACTCTTTAAGGACTGCATCCATGTCCAAGTCCTCTTCTCCTTCTTGTGCCTGTGGTGGAGTATCTATGCTCTCACTCTCCACTTTTTCTATGGGATGCCTTTAGCATCTATGATCAAATCCTCCACTATATTTGTGTTCCTCTACCTCCTCGTCTTTCTATATGGTCACAATAGGCTTTGGAGATGACACATTATCCATTGTATGTTTTCCCTTAGGCAGCCTGGGGAGCATGATCTCATTCTCCACATACTTATTATTTTCCATCCTAGGATTGAGATTAAGATATATGAGCATGAATCTAATGTCCCCAATAGCCAAAATTACTCACTTCATATTTATGACATCTGAAATGAGCCTCTCAATGTAGGAAGATTGACCCAGATATACATATGTTTTTATGAGGGTATGGTAGTCACAATATACCTTGTCTACCTTCAAGTTTAATCTATGTGCATCAGAAAATATGTGAATTAAATCCTAGAAGTAGTGCATTGTGAACACATATGGTATTTTACACCATGGAATCCATGTACCATACTTCATGGAAAACCATGCAATGAAGAAACGTGGATACAGAATGTGCCATTTCTTCTCAAATGCCACGTGAAGTTGGTCATACCAAATTTATGCCCTTTACTTGCACAGGCCACTCATTGATCCTTCACATACATATTTCTTGAACCTTTCTGCAAGGGACTTCTTCTCTAGATGGGGTGTTCCAAAATTTTGTTCTTTGGTCCATCGGGAACTCCAATTTCTACAAATACAAAAGATAAGAGGATGGCACCAAAACTTATGTTTTTACCTACACACGCATCCTCAAAAATGGTTTCTACAATATAGCTTGCTAAATTATACACTTCTCCCTAGGACATTTTCTTTACAAGATGAAGCCACATGGTGTTTACCTGTGACCCTATATCTTGTTCATTCAACTTGGTGAGCAGATGCATGGCTACCTATACCATAGGGTACTTCCTCAATTTGTTGTTTGATTGACATGTTACATAAAATTGGATAAGGATTTCCTACCATTTATTCATTTTCAATGCACTTGATCTGTATTAGTCTGATCTACATGTTTTAGTACAAAACTAACAAGGTTTGACTCTTTTGAAAGAAAAAATTGATATAGAACAAAGTGAAAGGATGATGTGATATTTTTATCTCTCTCATATGAATTAGTTGGAAGGAATAAGAATATTACTAGTTTATTAAAGAATAAACTTCACGCCCTGTAACACCTTCTAATATTTCCTTTGTGAAAGGTGTAGGAAAAGGATCAATCACACATGCAAAATTTAGTTCCCTGTAATCCACAAAAATCCTAATTCGACCATATTTCTTTATACAGATCGCCATGGAGCTAACCCAATCTGATTCCTCTAAGGGCTTGATGATGCCATATTTCAACATTTTGTCAATTTCTTCCTTAACTTTGACATGTAGGTTATGGTTCATTCTGTAAGGTATCTTTTTGACCAGCCACGCACCTTTCGTTAGCTAAATATTTATTTATCCTAATCACTCATACACTCCTTTTAAATCATAATAGCCCCTAGGAGATAATTCCTGAAAATCTTTTAGTAACTCAATTATATTGGTAACTTCAGAATCAATCAAATAATCCCCAATTATTGCCTCTTTCGGTTCAACATCCATTTCAATGTTCACTTTCTTTGTCTTTAAAGGTTTGTGATAAACACATGTGTTTTCTCTGCACTTTCTAACACCTCGTGCATACCTGCTAAATGATCTATATCCATATTTTCTACTTATTCATCATCCACTATGTAGACCATCTTACCTTTTTACTTCTCAAAGGAAGCGCACTGAGGTAGTGTGGCATCTATCTCTTCTACTTCATCAAAACACAATCCTGATTCTACCTCACTAAATAAATCTTGAATGAGTTCTTCAGCCTTTGCACTGTTTCCTATAGTTAATCACTTTATAACCCTTAATGCAGCTTCCACCGGAGGCTTAGAATAGAAGTAGTCAAAATTTTGGGTAATTCCTGCAATCAAGTCCTATCAATTTCCAGTCTCCCTTTATAGATTTGTATTAACATACCAGGCTCATGGGCAGCCTTATAAAGTTGAATAAAGCTTGTGTACCCAAAGTGAAGGTGGTAAGGCTTCCCGACCCTCTGTCAAGAGTCTCTCACATTACTGAATGTGGTGTTAAATAGGTTGATTACAATGATACATGCAGATTGTAGTAGCCACATTTCTCTTGAAGAACCGAGTGGTTAGAAAAATTATAACTTCATTCCATTCCATAAGATTATCCGTGTGAGCCATCCACCAGTGCATTTTTGTCCTGCACAAGGTATATACTAACATATTCATTCTTTCCACTTGATTTTTCCACTTCTCCTATGTGGTGCACATGAATACCATAGGATCTCCTTCTCTAGTGTATCAAGGTATAGGGTTGTTACCTGTCCTCTGAATACATCGAGGTTTATTTCTTTGCGCAAATGCGCTTATTAATTCATGCCCAACCATCTCATAAGTACCATGTCCCCAATTGTCACAAGGAATGATTGTAGTATCACTAATAGATTGTGCATCTTCCCACTAGACTATTCCTTCCTTAGATGGCTCAAGTACTTATGGGTCCCGAATGATGCATACATAAATTCTGTTTAGCTCTTCCTCACTCAAAGGTTCAACATAAGGTGTAGATTTCCCTTCTATCAAAGGGATAATCACTCTTTCTTTTGTGTTATCAATACTTATATACCCCTTGTTGAACCCTAGATCAGCATTATTTGCATAACACCAAGGGCACCCAAGTAGAGATGGGAAGTTGTCTTCTTTTGCAAGTGGTAAGACCTCAAATTCCCTAGTGAACTTGGCCCCTTGTATAGTAATGGATTCATCCTTTAAAACTCCTATGTGAGTGGCCTTAGTTCGATTGGCCATGAATAGTACAATAAAGGATGGCTGTAATGGAGGTATGTCTATTTGTACCCATGCATCCAAAGTAATCACATTCACTTTCGCACCTATGTCGATCAATATACTACTCAAGAGCCACCCATCCAAAATAACATTTAGAGTGATCTCCTTATCATAATCTAAACAATGAGGAGGAATATTAGCATGAATGATATGCCTTCCATTCTCAATACTTTTTTAAGTCATCAATATCTGATTGGAGTATCTTTATTGCCTTATTTTATTCTAACTTCTGTGAGTATTCCTTCAAACATTGTATTTCACCCTAAAAATTTCAGAGTACCTCCATGGTTTCCTGATAAACCTCCTTATGATGTGTAGGGTCTAGGTACTCTACATCTAAAATGTCCTCCTTCGTGATGGTGGGATTCTGCTGTAATTCCTCTTTGGCACACACAATTTTAGGGAGTGTAGTAATGTTCACAGGTAATACCTCAGGTTCTAGTGCTAGCTTTGGCATCCACTAATTTTAAAGAGTGAACTGTATTCTGACCATCCCTGTTCCTTTGTTCCCCTATTTATGCTTCTTGCAAAGATGCACATTTAAGTATGGAAATTCCACATAGCTATGATTCTTCCCAACAAAATAACAAGTAATATTCTAAGGACATTCCCACCTATGATCCACATGTAAAAAACATTCCATGAGGGAACTCACCTTTTTTTCCACCACGGCCTCAGCCCTCTAATCCACCACAATATCCTCGAACTCTATCATGACCTCCTTCAAACCACCCTTTGTTCCGATCATAGCCTGTTTGTGTGTGGTCACGATCATGGTGCTAATTTTTTCCTTTAGAGTTATTTGATACTCCAGTATATCACACAAAAATATCTATGGCATCATGGATCTGACCAATCAACCTGCAGTCTTCTGTATCGTGATTCATGGACTAGAAAATTTTACAATAACAAGATACATTCTTCCTTATCGCACGTTGTAATAATGGGCAGCGGCTGACATCATGGTCCAAATGACATATCTCACAATCTACCAATAATGAGCACACTAACATGTAGGGACAACTATCCTTAGTGTGCCATTCCACTTCACAGTTTGTACACCAAATCTATGTCCGTGTCTCATGTGTTGAATTTGACGATAGTCTCTCCAATTGTTTTTCCATAGTTGAAATATGTGCTTCTAGGAATGGTCTCACTCTAGTTTCTATACTCTTGACTGCCTCAGCATGAAAAACTACTTCAAGTTCTTCCCATGGGTCTGTATATGTCTTATGTGACATTTCCCTTTTGAAAGGTGTGATCAAGCCCCCAACAAACCATTGTGCATGTTGGCTTGCATGAATCTCAAAGGAAAGTTTAGATAATAGTGTTTTGAAACGGGTATCATATTCTCGAATGCTATTATTAGTTCCCTGATTAATATCCTTGAACACACTTATACTCTTCTTCTCAAACTCACAGATATGAAACTCCTTAAGGAAAACATCCTTTGATGTTGCATAATCCACACAAGTCTGATAAAGGTAAAACTTCCTGTACTAACTGTGTTCACGTCCTTGCAATGTAGTTACAAATTGACTTACTTTACACTAAAAATCCATAACTCCTTTTACATGCCACAATATTTCACACATGTGCACATGTTAAATGACATCTTCTATGGCCCTATACTTTGGAAGACGAAGAGACATCTCCATGTAAATATTTTGGGGTTGGTGAAGACCCTTCCTACCTGATCTAGAACCTCCTATGTAATCTTTTCCTCCACAACCACCAGATCCATGAGAAATAGAACCACCTATATGCCATGATCCTCCACCTGTAGCCAGAATCAAACTAGTGGATGTACTACCTTGTGTCCCAATAGTGGTACTAAATTAAACTCCTATAGTCTTTGAAGTGGTACTACTCCCATAAGTGAGTCCAAAATTTTTTCATGCTTGAGTTCTATGCTGACAATAAACCTAAAAAGGTACCTCCAAACAACATAGAATACATTTTCCCTACCATAGATGTACTTGTTATCTGACTTCCTCCTGGTATTCTATTGCCCAAACTAGCTTACTGACTACTTATTGTGCTAGATATTGGAAATCCAAGTGCAAGGGCTAGGTTGCCACGTAGATTTAGATGTGCACCCATGACCCATATTGTCTTTGATGGCATGCTCCCATGTGAGGTTGAGGAGGGTTCCCTATTATGCTTTCCCAAATGGGGGAATCACATATGCTCTGGTTCCACACCTCCTACATGAGATTCAAATTGTTCACAAGCCATATCTCTCCTCAATGCCATCCGCTCTATAATATCACGTTGATTCTCTATCTCCCTCTCACATTCCTCATTATACTTAAGTCACCTTTCTTCTCTCTTCCTCTTTACCACTATGTCTGCCATCTTTCGCCAAACCTATTCATGCCCTCACGTGTGGTGGGGTTTAGCTAGAAATCAGTTTTTCTTCTAAGTTAAGGGTTACCGTCAAGATTTTGATTGCTAGTGGAATGCCTTGCAAATAAGTTCCCTTTGGATAACCTAAAAACTAGAACTCAGCTACCTCTAGCCAAGAATACATGGAAATTGAGTACTCCAAAATATAGCTATTCAAAACACCACAAAACCAAAGATTCACAGCGCATGTCCAAATCAGATCAGTATCATGAATGGCATGAAATTCTTCCTATATCCAAACAAGTTTACGATACCTCCAATTCCTTTTAGATGATTAAGTAACTAGCCACTCATATAGCTCTACCAGAAAGATAGCAAAGAATATCTCATACAAACAGTCATACAAATTCTTCTCCACCCTCACAAGTGTGTCAAACTTAGATCTAGTGTTGAACCTCTAAGCATAATATTAGTCCAGATCCTTTGTCCACTCCTCAACACTTGCTAAGGTTAACTGGTACATATTCATCGTGAAACATCCTGAAAAAGAGGTCCCGACAATGGAACCAATGATGTAGCCTAAAATCTACTATATAATACCCAGGCACACAGACACATCACCCAGCCTGAGCTGAGTGCTCATGCGAAGCACGTAAAGGTATCAGGCCCCTCTTTAGAGTTGCTTGTGTATGATGTTAGTATGATGAAGATACAACATATTCAAAACCATAAATAACCATTAACATTCCACAAAGCATAACTAGATCTAGATCTTAGAGAATCATGAATTAAACAATAACTATAATATGAATAACCATACAAGAACTAGTTATAGTCGTGTTTAAAACCATTATCCATCTAATATACTCCATCAGATTAAACATTGTAATACATATAAACTTCTTACATTAAAAAGCATCACCATAAGTCATGTACACATCAAATCCATCAACATAACTCTACAATAATTTACTACTCAGTATCTATCTAACTACAAAATTCACTATATATTGATAGGGGTGGATACTTTCCCTTCACCATCTACGCACTTCTCAAAATAGGTCACATGCCTATAACAACCATGCACCTTTATAATAACATGCACACATGCAAGTGCGCTAGTAATAGACATCCTATTGTTAACATGAAGAAGTAATCCTATTATTATCTTGAACTCGCACATGGTACTTATTAGATGCTATTTCCCAAAATAGCATTTTTTGTGTCACACAAGTCTCCATCCCAATGTGTGCTCTATATGTTATTTTCCAAAAATAGTCTGCACTCATGAAAATGGCTAAGTATTGAATCATCTTGTCCTGGTGCATGTTTCCTTTCCTATCCTTCTGCATCTTCAAGTGCTCCTTGTTCCTACGCGTGAATCCTATGTGTGTCTTCTCCTTAGGATAATATTGTCTACTCAACATTTTTTAGATCAATCATTGATATTTTAGCATCCTTGCATGATCAGAAAATCAACCCCAATGGAGGTTGTTGCATTATAGGTATCATAATTCATAACAACAACAGTCTTAAATTTCAGGAGCAACCTTCCCAAATTAATTTGAGCTAAGGTCTTTAGCGGTGTTTCAAGTAGCAATTAAGAAGAAAGAAAAAATTCAGAATTTGATAGACTTCCATGATTTCCTAACTCGAAAAATGTGCTATGCATACTAAGTAATCATTGGTTTTAGTGTGATTTGTACTTTGTAAAATCAATTTTCGAGATAGGTTCAGAAATCCATTTTTAGTCCCGCAGATCAGGATTATAGAGAGAGAAGGGTGAAAATTCCAAATTTAAGACAATTTTCCACACTCACAAAAAAATATAATTCAAAAATATTGTAAGTAAGATGGCCAATTCTGGTCAAGCTTCGGGTTTAGTAGTGTTTCAAGCAGTTTTCAGGAGTTTGGATAATTTTTGAGCTATTACAGTGATTCTATGCCCAATGGAGGCTTTAGGCTACTGGTTTATGAACATATAGTAGGAAGATGTCCTCGCGAGTCAATAAAATTGTTAACGATTTTTCCCCTAGGTAAAATGGACAAGGAGTATTGGACCCAGGCACCGAATCAAGACCTCATAGGAAAATGTAGGTTTACAGGAAAAATCAAGGGTTTACGGAGCATTCAGGAATTATTCAGAAGGTTGAAATCATTTGATGATTTTTTTCCTCTTCTAGATTTTGAATAACCTAGCATGTGCCTATTGGTGAAAAATGGAGCCCAGCGGGCCCACATCTGGCTAAAACGAGAAAAATTGAAAAAATTGTAAAATATGATTTTCAAGCATTTCAATGCACCTTCACAACTTCTGACACTGAGAAAATTTGGAAAAGTCCCCAAAAAGTGCAAAAATGAGTTAAAATGACCAAAGTGGCCTAAATTGACACAAGAGAAAACAAAGCTCGCTGAGAAGCTCAGAAAATTCACTTGCCACTAAGGTTGCGAGGTGGTGATGAGCTCAATTGAGCTCATTTAGGAGGTCCATGCATAGTTTGAGGGTCTTGGGATGTTGACTCGGTTGAGTTAGGAGGATCACACACAGAAGGATAAGAGATTTCGGGGGGTCAGAAAATGAAAACCAAGTTGGGGGCCTCGAACTAGAACTGAGCCACATGGGTGAGGCATAATGACGATGCAAAACATATTAGGATCAAGGTGAGTCAGCCAAATACGAAACAATGTGGGGGGCTCATGGTATCCATGGTGAGCTTTATTACAGAGGGAAGGATTGGGCTATGTCAACTCGCAAGGAAGATTTATTATGGAGGATACAATGTTCGGAGGGTGGAGCAAGAAGGTTGAAAAAGGAGGTAACTTATGTTGAAGAGGAGCTCAATGAAGAGCATGGGGTAGAATTTACAGGTTGGCCCAGAGGATGCAAGCATGGAGCCAACTCGAGATATCAAGCCATGGGAATCCGGGTGGTCAAAATCCTGCATACCATGCAAGATTTTGAGTGAGAAAGAGCTCGGTAGGATCGTGTAAAGGTAGGATATTTTTTTTTAAGTTGAAGTGATTCCAACTCAGAGGTCAAACTCGAGTGGGCCCATTGAAGTTTTAGAACTCCATATTTCAGATATCAACATACTAAGAAATCTAAAATGTGTGACTTGGTCAGAATCCAAACCCTAAAATTTAGGAGGTCAACCCGAGTCAACCAAGATGTGTGCATCAGGGGTGAAAGGTGAAAACATTAGAATTTTGGACTTCATAGATTTGTAAGTTCCGAATTCTCAAGAAGGGAGCTTGGATGAGCACTGTGCATGCATCTGATCGAAAAATCCTTTAAACTCCAAATTGAGGAGGTGTCTAAAACCATGAGGATTGAGTTGTTTAGGAAAGAGTGTAGAGGTAGGTTAAAAAGTTGGGCGAGTCATTAACCAAGTGGATGCTAACTCAGGTTTAGTGTTACATGGGGAAGATCACCAACGATGCATTGGTAGGTGATGCCAAGCCATCAATCATGTAATGGGATCCATCTTCATAGATCCACCTTGTAACACCCGATAAAATGACCACTTGAGACTCAAGAAAAACCTAGGTTTAGATTAAAAAATTAAGGAACCATTTTTTTTAAAAGCGATGACCAGTACCAGGCTTCAAGCAATAGTTGTCACCACAAGGATTCAAAGTTAATTATAATTTACTGAACTGAATATTTTCTCATTGTAACATAGATTGGATCCATATTACAAAAATTAAACATTATAATTAATACAATTATAGTTAAATTTCTCTTTGGAGTTAACGTAATAAGTAATTAAATTAACATTATAGTTAAATATTCCCTAATCAATTTTAGAGGGTCAAAGGGCCAAAGGAATTAAATACCTTGGGTATTTAATTCCACCAGGTATAAACAATAAACAAGGTTCTTATTTACAAGGGATAGAAAAACATTCTCGAATCCCTTAACATGTCACCCCTTGAAAAGGTCAACCCATGCTTTAGAGTTAAACATTTAAGTTAATAAGGGGTAATTTCCCACTTACCCACTCTCAGACTCATACTAGCACTTCAACCTAATTTTTCACATATTTAACAGCACTTAAGGTTTCCTGAAAACAATTCCATTAGATAGGAAATTTCTTCCCCTTTCTAATGATATAAATAATTCCTCCTAACTCCTCATATTTCATAAGTTACAGGATGATGCAGGCCTGGGGAGGAAAATTTTCCTTAAAGGCAGGCCTACAGGCCTCGGGAAGAAAATTTTCCTTAAAGTCGGGCAGGGCCTGAGGAAGAAAATTTTCCCGAAGGCGGGCCTACTGGGCCCCGGGAAGAAAATTTTCCCTAAAGGCGGGCTTGCTGGCCCATGGGAAGAAAATTTTCCCTAAAGGTGGGCTTGCAGACCACGGTAAGAAATTTAAGCCCTAAAGGCGGGCCTGCGGGCCGTCGGAAGAACTTATTTTTAACCTTTTGTTTGAAAGGGAAAAAATGCTTCAAAAACCCCCAGCCCTGAAAAGGGAAATTTCCCTAAAGGCAGGGCCTTAGACCATCAAGAAGAAATTTTTCCCTAAAGGTTAAAAACAACCCAAGGGACACATGGCCACATTATGTTAAGCCCATGCGGGAAGGTAGGTCATTGGATGGTAATTTGGAATTTTTAACTCTTTTTATTTAAAAGGGGCAAAAAAGGTTCAAAAATCCACGCACCTCGCACTGACGCCCAAGGATGCCACTTGTCATGCCCAAAGTGATAGGCAGGGAAGTAGACCAGTGGGGAGACTTAAGATTTTTCACCCTTTTCAAAGAAGCTAAAGTTGGAAGCTGCGGGCCTGCGAACCCGCGAAGGTGTTTTTCCAAAAACTGAATTGGCGGGGCTGCCAGGGCTGTGGAGGAACTTGAATTTTTTTTATTTTTTTTTGCAGAAAAGTAAATTAATTTGCAACAAAATTTCCCTTTTTTTTTAGGTGGCCATAACGTCATTCGACTGGAAGCTTAGATTTGGGAAAATGAGGAATTTTGAAAAGGGCTCAAACTCCTCTTTTCCATAGGAATCATCAAAATTTATTTCCAGACAAAATTAAGTGGGTGAATTTTAAGAGAACGTCTTTCCTGCCATCAAAATATGAACTATACTTCTTCAACTACCAGAATTGATTCTGAATCTGCCATTCTTTCTTCTTCAACACACCAAAAAGGCATGGAGAAACGGACTTGAAATCAATTGAAATGGGTTGCAAGGATTAAAAGGTTGAGATTTCAATTCGTATTTAATTCTCCTTTTTCTGTAAGGCATGTATTTCTACCTCTTACCCAATTAATGAAGTTCTAAGTAAATTTCTTGAGCATTACAAACTAGTTGGGGATGTATTTTTATAATCCTTAGTTCATTTAAGTTTTCATTTTTTCTTTCATATTTGTAGGGTACTATGTATATTTTTTTATATTTATTTGCAGGCTTTACAAAGAATCCAAATGGAAAAACATACTTAGGCTCGAAATGATCTGATTTTCATTATCATACTTTAAATATTTAAGTTCATCCCATTACAATTTTACAATGCTTAAATTTACTTCAATAAATGCATGAAAACCTAAAATATAGTTCTAATTTCAAAACATACATTTCGAATGAACACAGAGAACATGTAATACTTCTTAATACATTTATTTTTTCTCTTTCTTTTTTTTCAAGTCTTCAAATAGAGTTTTTTCAGTAATATATTTCAAACAAAGATTTCAAATGAACAACCATACCATATGTGGTAATTGAAACAAACTTCTATTGAACTCCAATAATTATTTTACAGCTTCCTTTTTCATTCATCAAATACAACTTACTAGAATATACATCTCTCACATTCGAATTGTAGGTTCCATTTCCAAAATAGAGACAACTTTCTACCATAGATAATATTATCAATGCCATCCACTTGAAGTGGGAAATTTCACAAAAAGGAACCCAAGGAGAAACTGTAAAAAATTTCTTCAACCTCAGCTCCAGAACAACAACAAGAAGATCCACCATGTAGCTTTTAATCACAACAAAAAAGGAGGAGAGGAAACTCTCGCCACCCAACTCAAGAATTATAATGAAGAGGATAATCCATCCTCCTCATTGGCTCCCGATCTCCAACCAAAAAGAAATAAGAGATGTATTTCAAATCATGGAAACAAAGAAGCTTCCACAACACAAAAAAAAATTCACATATAGAACACAGTCGAAATACATACTGCAGTTTGCAACCACATGGAAGAACAATAAACAATACTCATGCTTCATCATGCCCAAGACAAATGAGAATGACCTATGGGGGAAATAGCTTATACATTCTAATGGGGAAATGGGTTTCCACCTTAATATAAACACGCCAATATATATATATATATATATATATATATATATATATATATATATTTATAAATATATATCATGCCCTTAAAATCTCCTACATCCCCTTATACCTCCCATTCCCTT